>CM069447.1:79181992-79378501 GCA_035610835.1 Ophiura sarsii | reverse complement strand
TATTGTGGCCCCTCGCCAGCATCAACATTGGGGCGGGGGGGGGGGGGGGGGGGGGGGAGGGGGGGGGGGGGGCGGCTTAATGGGCGGGGACAAGAATAACAAACTGGATGACACCAAAATTCTTCTTTTTGGTGGGGTCAACATTGTGGCTTTTATGTATATAAATTTTTGACTTATTTTCGATTGTTTGGTGAAATGAGTTGGGTTTAAAGCTAAGGGGCACAGGGTGATTTCCCAGAAATGTTAATTAAATATTTTTACCTTGTTAAGATGGATAATATACATATAAACCCTCTCATGAAAGATTTCTTCAAAAAAATCATTAAAAATGAAAAATAAAGACATTTTCATTTCACATCATTTTTGATATGTTTGATGGTGTATTAGTGCTTATCACTTTTTTGTAGTTTGGTTAAAAGTCACCACCATCACCAATTGTATCATGGAGGTCAGTCATGAATGATATACATAGAAACCCTCATGACAGATTTCTTCCAAAAAACTGGACCTTGAATTTGAGTAGTTTCTAAATGATCCCAAATCGAACTCAAAACGCTATAAAATCCATGAATTTCACATGAAATACTGCAATTAAGCTCTATAATTTTGGGTGGTACGTATAATAAAGCATTACTAATATGTGAAAAAACGAACTTCTGAAAAAATTTGGGGCTCCCTCCATGAAGGATCTCTTAATACCCCTTTACGCTGAGTGAGGGAGGGACACTGTGGCCCGCACTTTGGATGGAAAAGGTCTTTATTACCGGGCATTTGTGCCCCTTGTATCAGCCCTGTGTTCCCGGTAATAACCTACGGTCCCGTCAAGGCTGGGCCGATCCCGGGACTGCCAGGGGGGTAGGGGGGGGGGGGGGGGCGGTAGGCTACTCATCCCCGTATACCGATGTGGAGCTCTAAGCATGAGTATGAATTGTGCTGTGTAATCCCTAATAATGGGGTCACTTTTACAAATGGTTATATTTTCGCAAAAATTCGGCCTACTTTGTCGCGAACATTTGCTAAAATTGTAGCTATTTTCTCGATAATTGTGCGAAAATTGAGTCTATAATGATCATGATGATGAGGGCCGCAAATCCTTAGAAATTGGGTACCGTTTTTTCCAAAATCACCTTTCGAAATCATAGGTGTTGCGGCACACCCCGACCAAACCAACCCGAGTACACCCCCCCCCCCCCCCCCCCCCCCCCCCCCCCCCCCCTCACGGGCTTGAATAAACTGTATCGTTTTACAACTCACGGATTTGTCTCTTTTAGTTTGAGAAAATTGTTGCTACCCAATTAAATAATAATAATATAAACAGGCATGTAAAGCCGTATTTTAAACCGCAAGGAAACTCAAACGGATGCGCCGCACAAAGATCAAATCAATAAATAAAAAATAAAAAGTAGCAGTTAAGAAAACGTTTTCTATTCGAGAGTGGTAGCAGTCCAATTATTATGGAGAGGAGTACCCCCAGGATATCTGGAACAATATTATTTTTTCAAATCTCTTTCATCTGTTTCAGAACCGCTGAGACATAACAATATATTGTTAGTATTAACTTATAATCTTAACCTGTTCACGGGTAGGTGCACCCCCGGGGACCAATATATGTTAACGATAATGATTTGTTATTAGTAACCAAATTGTCATAACATTTCTTTTTTAAATCATTTGCATGGGTTATTTATTCAAGTCTTTTAATATTTGTACCCGTAGGGAGTAGTGCCCCCTGACTTAATATTTTAGTACTTTAATTCATCCATTTACCCATTCACATGACCTCACCCGGTGGTCATATCTATTTTGGTTTTCGAGTTATTTATACTTGAAAATACCCAAATATTTTGAAGTGGCACCCCTGAGTCATAGCCAAAAAAACACAACTAAATACTATTTATTGTAAATTATCCAAAACGCCCCGTCATTCCGAAGGCCCGCTAGTCCGAAAAAAACACCAAAACCAAAACACCCCGCCAGTCCGAAGGCCCGTTAGTCCGAATTATTTTTTTCATTTTTCGGACTAGCGGGCCTTCGGACTGATGGGACTTCGGACTGATGGGAAGCACCCGTTTGTAGCTGCAGTGTGATCTGTTTATATGAAGTAAGTGTCATTTCATTCCAATAGATGTGAAGTAACATTTAGAAGTCGCAACACAGCTTTGTTTGTTTGTTTAACCCCCTGGGGTCTACCTGTCTATCTTATACAGTGGTTCTGATTGGTTTATTACAAGATGTACTCATATGAATATCCAATTCAAATGCAGCTTGTAAAATGTTTCACTATTATTCTAACAATGTCTCTCATTGGTGCAATAAATGATGTATCCATCCTTTTAACCAATCGGCCGGTAGTTCTCAGGGGGTTAATGAGCTAGTTATTCACCGCCATCATAAATAATTATAATATTTTCAACTCGATGTCCTCTTTCAGTCTAGTTATATGGTTTCGCTCAATGCTGCAGTAAAGGCAATGCAGTTTCGATTGAGCTGATTATACATGTATAAGCTCGATACAGGATAAGTGCTGGAGAGTTACATACAAAATTGCCCTGTATATGTTAATGGAGCTGGTTTATTAGTACTGTCAACTAACACGTGCTTATTCATATTTACAAAGTCCCGCTCACATACTAGTTTACATGTATACTGTATATAAAATATGTCGTTATATATGTACATTCGCACATTGCGATCATTCCTTATTTCAAAAACTGTCACTTAATGCCGGTGCCATGCGCAACATTCAAAGAACAATAAAGTAAATCAGAATGCTAAGTTAGATCTGTAGTAATACCTCACTAATCAGAATGCTAAGTTAGATCTGTAGTATTACCTCACTAATCAGAATGCTAAGTTAGATCTGTAGTATTACCTCACTAATCAGAATGCTAAGTTAGATCTGTAGTATTACCTCACAATGCTAAGTTAGATCTGTAGTATTACCTCACTACAAATATGTTAGACTGTATGTTCCTCATTGGGCACACAAGCGACGATGTCACGTATTTACTTAATACCTACGTGATTTCTCGCGAGATTCACCAATAATGAACATTTTCAGAACACTCCGAGGCGTCTTGCGAGACAACAACAAAAAACGTCAAGTGATGAAGTTTCAATTGTAATCAAAACATGAGCAGGTATCAGTTCCCTGCGAGTGACTAATTGGTTTGGATCGTTGCGTTAAAGGGGTAGTCGAGCAAGTGCGAAACGGGCTCACTCACTTCAAAGTTGTTAAGTGTGTTGGGAGTGTGCAATAAAGAGGTATGCCCATTTTGGTCATTACTAATGTATACAAGAGAAGCATTTTTCTGTTTTACTCGTCACCATAATTTGAGAATACATAATTCTTCAATACAAAATAGAGTAAGATTAAACGCTGAGATTAGCCGGTTTTCAATCTCCCCTGTTTCTACTCGCGAAAGGTTACCGCTAAGTTTATCGATCCTAATATGCTAGTCGATGGGCCACGACATTTGACCTTTTGTAATACCAAACAATGCCACCCCACCTGGAAAAGATTGCTTCACAATGCGTATAACCCAGCGTGACACGGGAAGTGGCTGGCTGGCTGTTTCCACTGGGAAAACTTACCGACTCTTAGCGGTATCTTTCCCAGTAAAAACACACCCATAGAGATGTATGGTTGAAATATCGTTTTCCTAACTATTTATACATAGTCCCTAAACCAAAATGGATTCTGTGAAACGTTATAGGCCTACGTCACAATTTAAAACATGGAATCGACACGATGAAATATCTATAACCATTATGATTACACCGTAAAACGAATACATATCCATTTTGTATTACACACCTTTAACTGTGCTTTGTATAGTAACTATAATAATAATAGGCGTAGAGTGACTAACTTACAGCGCCAACAGTTTGACCCAATTACACAATGGATTGTAAAACGTACAAACGTTGTTCGACATTCTAGTAAAGTGCACCATCGGGCAAACGATGGTCGGGTTACGATGAAACTAACGTTTAAGACTTATACCAAAAAGTCATTTAAAAAAAAAATGATATGTTGAAAACGGTGCAAATTTAAATGTGGACAATATCGCACAACCTGTAAATGATGCTTTTGTTTCTCTCTATCACACGTTTTAAATGAAGTGTGATAATGATCAACAATTGTTTAAACTGTTTGCAGATACTAAGAAGGTCGGCGTTCAGTTCCAACTCATTCAGGCAAATACCGGTCGTAGGCTTCTGTGTGATACAATCAGGGATTCAAACATTTCGGGATTATACGAGTCTATTTATCTATCAACGTTTCCAGCGATTCAATATTAACTTCAACTAAAACAGTATAAGTATTATAGCGTTGCAGACGACAAGGGTAACCACCCGCAGTGTCAGTATCATTTTTTGAATTTAAACCGTTGTTAAGCGTTCGTCCCATTCACTTGATCACGTAACCTCGTTCGCATATTTAACCTGAATACTCGTGAATACGCCCGTGTCCAGCGTCGTCTGGGTAACTGAAATTTCAATAACAACGCCCTCTACCGTGTAAACCCTAACAAGTTAAATGTCAATGAATGGTCTTACCTTGAGTTTTTTGAAAAATCGAGGTCTTATATCTCTGCCGTTTGTTTCTCGATCTTCCTCTTTCTGGCAAACCCATCTACAAAATGCTTCTACTCCTACAGATTACATGCTACAATTACTAGACATGGTCAGTAGGACCCCCACCTGAACTTCATATAGGGTGTTCACGGTTTGGAATCATAGGTCACACAGGGGTCACTAGGGGTCAAAACCTGATTTTCACTTAAAAGGCTTTTGCTATTTAGTGAAATGACCTAAGATCGTCAGAATTAGGCAACACATATTCTTATGATCGTACGCATATATAATAGTGGTTTTTTTAAATGACAAATTATTTTGGGTCACTAGGCGTCAACATGTAAATTTACAATTCGATCACTTAAAATGCATCTTGTCTCAGAAGAAATGACTATTGACCTTCAAAATTGGTCAAATGATTCCTTGAGTCCATACACATACATGTATAGGGTGTTCAGCGATTAAAAGTGACATGTCATATGGGTCAATAGAGGTCATTGAACTTTACAGGGGTAAATTTGAAGACTTGCTCCGATTTGGACCGGACTTGATTCATCTTGTTTCAAGAAGAAGAAAAAAAATAAAAAAAATAATCAATATGACCATGTCAAAGGTCACGAAGGGGTCACTAGGGGTCAAAATGTGGTTTTAAATCCGTTCATTTAACATGCTTCTTCTTTGCAGTGGAAATGATGGATGACCTTCAGAATCAGTCAAACAATTCCTTGGGTCCATGTACATATAGAGTCGTCACCGATTAAAAGTAACCTTTCATATGGGGTCCCTAAGGGTCATTGACGTATACAGGGGTAATATAGAAGGTGTGCCCAGATTTTGATCGGACATGTGTGCATCTTATGTCATTCGATAATGCAAGAAAAAAGTCAACCATGACCTTGGGGTCAAAGGTCACACAGTGGTCACTAGGGGTCAACAAGTGATTTTCACTAAAAATGCCCTTACATTTTAACGAAACGTCAAAATCGGTCATCATATTCATGATTACCGCCCCGTGAATAATAGTTGGGTTTTTAAGTCGAAAAATATTTGGGGTCATAACTATAATGACGCAATGGTAAAAATTACGGCCTCAAATAATGCGCTGCAGGAATTTGAAACAATCGTATTAATTGTGTATTCGATCTTATTGACTGTTAACAAAGACACCTTTTATCTACACCATGCAATTGAACAGCCTTGGTAGGTGCATTACATAACTTACAGCGCCAACAGTTTGACCCAATTACAATGGATTGTAAATGTACAAACGTTGTTCGACATTCAACCTAAGTTTACCGGAAGGCAAACGACGGTCAGGTTACCTACGCAAGTAGGTGAATACGAATCGGTTGAATTAAAGGTAACTGAACTATTACAAACCTAACTAATACAAGGTACTTAGCGGTAAATTCACATATAAGGCGCCACCTAAACTATAGTTCGATTCTCGTAGCCCTCTCTCTTTTCTTTCTGGGATTCTGTGCTCAGGAGTAAAACAATGAACTTAACTTTAGACTTTTACGATTACGTCATAGTATCTTATCATTAGGGCTGATAAATATGTAAAATAAACATTCTGAAAAAGAAGGGGGTTTGTAACATGATACGCACCCAATGTGTTAAAACTACCAAGATAGCTACAAATCCAAATATGGATAACCTTTATACGGGGCATAACAAATATTAGTACTGCAATATAAGCTTTCGACGGAATTGTCAATTGCATCTTGAAAAATGATTCCATCAAACCTTGATCTTATGTAATGAAATGTATCCGAATTTAGGTTTTGTAATTGAACATAAATGTTTACCACATGTACAAGCATGTTTATACTTAGACGTTCCTGTGCAATTACGCAATTCAAGTTACAAATATTGCTTTTTTTTCTTATTACGTAAATAAACGAATACATACCAAAGTGCAATTACAGTAATGTTATTCTTGATCAATAGACTTGCAACGAAAATAACATTTTGTTGCAGAACCACAACATTGTTTGGACGAATGATGACTGTAATGAGATATTAGATAATTTACCCATAAATATATGTTTGAGAACAACCGGTGTAACCTTTCAAACAAGGATCATTTTTGCCTGAGGAAATCGTACATAAAGTAAAAGTACAATTCAAGTGTTAATGACAATAGCCGCAAACATGGCGGGCAATCGGGAAAAAGTGACGTCGTCAAAGGACCGTCTGCTGTCTAAATTATGGATACCGATCTCAAAAGGCATATTAGTTTCAAAACAAGAACTTAAATTGTTGTCCCAATACAGTGAACATAATCTCTACATGCATGTAAAAGTAAATGCTCTCTGTGTACAGTGATCTCAAAAAGGAGCTTACCCGATGATCAAAACTATATAACTGCTACGTAAACTACTACATAATACAATTGGAAATAAAAGCTAGGACCGAGATTAACATTTTCTTAGACTTATCTTATGACATAAAATTGTACAATTATAACGTAAACCTATTGATGTTTAATTTATTAATTTATGTTTAATTGTGTCGGAAAATGGTGGTCAAAGACAAAAAAAATTGCGCCCTTGAAATGCGAGGGACGGAATGTTAACAAAATGCTGTATTTTTTTTTAATTGTGAAGGGTAATTTGACATTTTATTTGTGAGTTTTATTGATTTACGCACTAGACATTCTTTAAAGGGCATTGAGAGATACTTATGGGATTGCGTCCTCAATTTTCCTGGAAATTGAGATTTTTGCCCCAAAGTAATACTTAGGCATCATTATACTAACTACCATCTGAAACCGTTTACCTTAATTCGCAGTATATCATGTAATAGTTCACAACTTAATTATGTTACAATACGAAATGATCTGCAGAATTCGGCACATATGGCTTCATAACATAATTGTTTTTCTTTAAGTTGAATTGGAAGAAGATCGAGAGGACACCCCAGAAAAGACTACATCAGGATTATTACAGAGGACACCGGCTTAAGTGGACAAGATCTGAAAAATTGCATGAATGATAGAGCAGTGTAGAAGGCCATCAAAAAAGTCCGACCATATGAGTCGCCGTAAGCAAGCAAGTTAAATACGTGGATTTAGGGTTTCCTATTGTTAGGCGATATTGCGTTGCTGTTGGTATAAGCATAGGCTTCGGTTTTACGCTAACGTGTGGGATGGGGGGGGGGGGGGGGGGGGGGGGGGGGGGGGCTTGTCAAAAAATTCACACGGTCCAAACAAAATCGCACAATCAAAAATATCGCACCGTAAAAAAACCCAGCACAGTCAACAACTAATGGCCAATCCTCCGGGTTTAACTATTGTGAAACATGACGTCATAAAAGTATGTTATATATTTACTAACTATATGATATTATTAGTTTTCCTAGTGAACCTCTGGTATGCCGGATCGACGTAATCTGAGCTAGCTCCTCGGCTGTAAGCAAAGCTGTTCCTTCATACCAGAGGGTATTGGAATGACGGTCATTTTCAACCATATTGGAGTGGGTCCGGCTGGTCATAGGTGCCATTCAAGCAATGTATCATGCCATGAACAACCAGGTTAACACGTTGAATATGACAAGTCAGTGTGTTCAGAAGGAAGCCTCTTAGATGGGGTAAGCCATCTAGTTGTCCTTTTTCATGTAAATAGCATAACGGCTATCACCAGGTGTCTCCTTCTTCTTAGGCCAGTAACCAGAATTTTTTAGGGGTGGATTTTGTCAAAAGTGGAAGTTTTTGTCTTCTAAATATGAACCTTTTTACCAGAGGAGGGGGGGGGGGGGGGGGGGGGGGGGCTTGGCAAAAGTGGACCTTTCTACCGGAATTGCGAACTGTTTAAAGCAAAACTGACACAGTTTTAATAGCCCAGTTCTTCCGTTCTTCCAAACAGCATTAATTATAACCAGGGGAGGGGAGGTGGTGTTGAGTGTGGCAATTCCCTGGGAGGGAATTGCCACACTCAACACCACCTCCCCTCCCCTGGTTATGGGCTTGGGTCTACAAAAAACGACATGAAGTATCAGGTATGTGACAGCATTAAAGACAGCTTCTTAGGGACATGGTTTCCGGATAAGCGTGCATCGGCCAAAGAAAGGTGGGTAAAGTCATCACTGCCGGTTAGAACGGAAGGCAAGAATGGAAGGCAAGAAGAATATTGCAGACTTGCTCACCAAGTGGTGTGATATTGCTCCTCTTGATGATGTTGTTTCTTGCCTGATGTTGATCTTGTTGGTCGTTCTGAATGCAACAAACAGGAGAAGAATAAACACGTCGGTGTCACCTGCTACTAGCTACACAGACAGAATGTGATTATGCTGCATAGACTGCATGGAATGTTGACGTGTATCTGCTTCTCTTTGACGAGATCTGTGCCTCGGCAATTCTCGTGAAGAAGAGTATTGATCTGGAAAGGTGGAGAAGCACCTCTCTTCTCTGTTTACATTTGCATTATTTCCTGAGTCCAAATTCACCAGATACAATGAAGTCCGCTGGTATATAACAATGTTTGTTGGAACTTGTTCAGATCACTGTTTAGGATGTTGTTCTAACATCTGAGGGAGCGTCTGACGGAGGTCAGATATTCTTCTTTCTCTTCCTACCAGGCTTACCTTTTGACAAATAGAGGTTATCATGGTCTGGACTGTAATTATCAAATACATGATGGAGTATTGAGCCATGTAGAGCTTGAACTCAGACTTCCCATGATTTGAACGGGGATGATGCGTACATTATGTTCCCATCCCTTAACACATTTGGAGTGTGATTTTGACATTTCGCCGGTAATAAATCATCTAAGATTTCGTCAACCGCTGACTATGTGGTCCCTTTTCAGGGTTATGAAGGTTAGTTTATGCCCTTGGGGCATAATTATGTCCTTTGCAGTCTTTTAATTTGACCACATAATGGGAAATAGACACATCCTTTGATGATTTATTACCAGCGAAATGTCAAATCACCGGTTCAAAAGTGTTAAGGGACTGGGAACATAATGCCTCGATATTGCTGTTTCTTGCCGAAAGAAGCCTGGCGATTGTTCCTAAACAGATATTTTTATGACGGTCTGCTGATCCAGCCTTTGTTTGTCATGTTTGTTATACACCTAACACCAAAAGTCCCGGACCAGGTGCCCTGAGGTTGGCTAATTCAAAATAGATAATCGGTACCATAAATGAGCTAGCTCAGATTACGTCAAAACTATATAACAATAGGTAAAACTATGGTGGCCATTTTCGATTTTAATATATAAATATAAACCAGGAAAATGGACAATGAAATGACTTAAAATGATTATAATGTGAGGCCCTAATGTGATATTATGATTCATTGGCAGCCATTTGGAATTTTGAAGGATATAGTAGCCATTTTGGATTTTCATAGTGACATTTACGAACTTTCTGACTCCCAAAAACCTAGTATGTACATACTAGTTTTAGTTTGAATTCATTAATGTTTAACTTTACTGGAGATTAAGTAATTCATTTGGTGGCCATTTTGAAATTTGGCCCCTATGGCAGCCATTTTGGAATTTGAAAATGACATTTCTTAATTTGTTATCTCAACAGACATGATACTATTCAATACATTGATGTGAAAATGTTTAAACCTGAGAGGGAAATACAATTTATGAAATTGCATTATTTTGGCGGCCATTTTGAATGTTGGCTCCTAAGGCAGCCATTTTGGATTTTTAAAAATTACATATTTCAATGAAATTATCCCCAAAACCTATAATTCACCGGTCTCACTTCAATCAGAATCTTGTTACCGACATGGTAAAACCTCCCATGGGAGCACTTTTTGGACACTAGCTATATTTTGTTGACACACACTATCGTATTCAGCGGGAAAATTTAGTCTAGATTCTATTTCAAAACAAAGTGAACACCATTTCCCATTTGGGCGTGGCTGTGAGACTGACTACTGACTTTCCCTAAAACTACAATCGGTGAATCTGATATAGAAATACCCAGTGCAGCTAAACATCTCGCTGTGATTATCGACAAGTCCCTAGAAATAAAAAGGTCTCGAACATTGTCCGCGCGGCTTTCCATATCTTGATCGCGAGTCAACTGAACGACTTGTCCACGCCTTTGTGTCGTCAAGACTTGACAGCTGTGATAGTCTTTTGTATGGTATTCCTGGTTACCAAATTGCCTAGTTACAACGTGTGCAAAATTCCGCTGCCCGACTCGTGTCACGGTGCTCAAAACGTGACCATAATATGGGGTGGCATAGGAAAACCCTTCACATGGTCATTTTCTAGCAACTTGTTTTTATTCTTTGGCAGAGAGCTTCATAATCTACTGAGTATTGGACTGTTTACATTTTTCAGAAATTCCATCTAGAACTACAGTAATAGTATTTTAAAGTCGGCACGCAACACTAAAAATTGAAACTGACAAAACTGAGGTGTACACAAAATCTGTTAAATGCTCTATTAATAATAAAACTACATTGTTATATCACACAGAATAGCTTGTCATATGAAAAGGACTTTTGATATGAACCTAGTGTTTTGCGATATTATTAACAATTGTAAGTTCTTCACTTTCAAAATCTTTACAATGCATTGTCGGAATTCACAAGTGGTTACCATGGTAACAATGTCATTATACATAGCATTTTACACATAGCATTTTACACATAAATTTTGATAAACAAGGTTCAGAAAAGTACTGAAATAAACTTAACATCTGGAATTTTGCATAAAAAACTCCTGGAGACTAAAGTTCAAGGTATAATCTCTATCTTGGGACCAAAGTTGGAAAATTGAATTGGAACTCATTTGTTATGAATATTTTGGTATACTTTAGTAACCCAGATATCTCAACATTATCACTAGCGACTTCCGACGGGTTTTCCCATACCACCACACATGAAGCCGATTCTTAGTGAGCTACACTGGCTCCCTGTTTAGCAACGCTTATAATACAAATTAGCTCTGCTCACATTCAAGGCATTGAACAATATGGCACCAGCATATATCACAGAAATAAATAACCTCACGGGAGAACAATTCGCTCTTCTTCTCAAAATCTTCTTCGCATCCCGGCTACAGGAAACACAAACTGTTACAGTAATAGTACCTTTGCGATCATAGCACTAAAGATTTGGAACAGTTTACCATCATATATTTGCTCAATGTCATCTCTTGGCCAATTTTAGAAGTGTCTCAAGACTCATATCTTTAACTCCATACATAGTCTCACATTGATTAGTGTATTGTGTTTGTAAACTGTTGTGCAATTTTGGTATGTCGCACATCTTCGCTGTTCTGTCAAAACCTTGTATCTTCGCCTTGCCCTTCAGCATGTATAAAGCAATATTGCCAATGTCTAATATTTGAGCAATCTGCTCTGAACATGGTGAAGGGTCAAAACAACTTAAATATATTAAGACATTGGAAGTGCTCTTGCCCCTGAACATGCATAATATATTATGTAAAACAACATTATCGTTGGGCAGTTTTGCTTTATGGTGAAGGGCAAAAGATACGGTGACAAAATGCTGTTTCCACTGTTTCCCTTTTGGGAATTGTATTTCTGGGATCATTGTACATCGCATTAAGGTAACTAACTGTACAGGATGAGTTAAAAAGTGCAATGGTTTCAAAATCAAGTAACTTTTTTGAAACTTTTAAACACGGAAAAAAACGCATACCTATTAGTAACTATGTGTGAATAAAATGAATCGCATTTATTGTTTGTAGTATAAAGTGCTGCTCACCGCGAAATTCAGAAATTTAGAAAACCACAAATTTAGTTGTTGTGTAATTGGGGGAACATTAAGGGAGCTACACATTCGATGGCATATTCAATCGAGAAAACAGTGCTTTGTCAAGTCAAATTAACAATGCCTCAACAAAATACCAACGGTATTAAATGCGATTGACTTCATTTCTCGGACAGATACAAATACGGTTTAGAATATTCAAAATTAATCAAAATGGCTTCTTTGGTAGATTATGTGTTCGAATTACCCTGCATGCTCCACATTATTAAGATATTTTGTTTGAAATTTAAAATGAAATACGTTTATCTGTTAGAAACAACAAAATTCCATTTTAACCAAAATTACGCGTGATCTACTCGTATAATGTCCTCTCATGCCTAAATATATTACTGGGAAACAAGGCATATCGTACAGGGCAGATATATAATGTGGGCTGTGATATAAAGCAAAAACTCGTGCAAATTGACGTGTAAGCCTTCGAGCAAATCAAACCATGTATACACTTGCTGTATAATATTGCTTGCGCTAAATCTACCAATTGCACCAACGGTGTACTAGGGCAATTTACGCGCGTGTCCCTTGTCTGCACCAACGGTGTACTAGGGCAATTTACGCGCGTGTCCCTTGTCATAATTCCAATCAAATACACATTCCCTAAGCGTAGACACTTTGAACCTTCCGTAAATACCGAATTGCACTCCGGTGGCTTGCAGATAGTTGTTGCTAGTATGCCGTCATCTGTAACCAAATCCCTGATATGTGAAACGTCTGCAATATGTAAGATTTATGTATGTTATAGAATCGTAGGGATCAAATACAAATATACCAGTATTTACATGATTTATAATGCATTGTTGATTCGAGTGTCCTCGCACGTTTGATCAACAAAATCAGATAAATATATAATAAGTAATGTTTATGCACCTGTCTGTTGTATGACGCAATATACGACCCCGGGGAGGGTGCGTCATAGGTGCGTCATTTACCAACACATTCTTGATGCAGTGTACCGTCATGGCAGTCTTTGGTCAGTCATACTATTGACGAATGGTTGCGTCAATGGCAGTCACTTTAAGCGTCAATTTAAGATAACGTTCTTATTGGTCTTCAAATATGCATGAAATAAGAAAAGTACATTTATGGGAAGTCACACTAGGGCATACTTAGCAACACATCATGTATACGCAGTACTCCGTAATGGATTTCTAAAAAACTCGCAATAAAAAACCGAAAAAACCCAACAACGATGGATCTCAAAATTGACGAGACTGTTATTGAGTTAACAGTACTATCATAACCCCCATGACTAAATGGTCTGTATGAGCAGATGCCGACGTGTTTGTGCTCCCTCAAAGCGTGATAACTGTCTTAAAGGGGGTGTGGACTCTCAGGTACAGCCTCCGTAAAACTGCCGTAACCTCTTCAATATTCATTTAATCTTTATAAACGTATAACAGTTTTTTGCAGAAAAGGGTTCAATGAATCCAACCATGATAATGAAATTGACCATTTTGGAAAAAATTATAAAAAACACGTTTTTGGACCCATTTTAGGTTCTGCAGAGATAACTCAAAATATATTTTGTTACATTTTGTCAAACTAGTTTTATGATAATTGTGATATCTTTATCCGGTTTTTTTTAAATTTTTTGAATATTTTTTTTATTTTTTGAGTTTAGACCAAAATGTGCCATAAAATGTGATATTCATGAATTTGGAGGTAAAAAAATCATATTTTTTGGCACTTTTTGATCTAAACTCAAAAAATAAATAAGATTTACAACAACTAATGTCCGCCCGTCATAGTAGCCTTTAATTAATGATTAATACTGCCCTCAGAAGTCACTTTTTTTTTTAAATGTTTGTACTATTTATAAACGATTGTGATAACATTAAAAAACAATTTAAAAAAAGAAGAAAGAGAGAAAAAAGAGGGAAAACCCACATTAAAGACATGGATAGATTCCCTATTTATTCATGGTAAAAACAAAGTTTAAGCATTTGATTTACACCGTAAATATTTATAAACTTTTCAAAAAAAGAAGTCTTGAAGTGAGATTCGATCCAAGAATTGTCATCAGGAACCTGCGATCACAATTGCCCTAGTCCAAACTGTCGGCTTTACCAATTGAGCTAAACGGGACTTTCTATGTCAGATACTGTTTTATAACTACATGTATGATTGATGGGTCGGTATAAATGGACGGCCCTCTATCTTATTGGAAATAAATTGATTTAATATCCATTCCATTATAATCCTGTGAGACCAGGATTGCATAGTTACTTGAATGAATGAAAAAGTGATTTATTAAGCGCATTTCCAAAAACACGACCAATGCGCTGTACAGGAATTATATAATATAAACGATAAGCATAATAAAAAATACCAATCAAAGTACATTAAAGATAGGTTAAAAAATAATTAAATATACAATGTAATAATATACAGATACAATTTAAGCATTAAAAAGCATGGATTAAAAAACACACACATTTTTTTATAAAAGGGTGCATTTGCATCCGAAATTGACCAACAAATTACACCTTCGGAAATTGATGAGTTTTAAGCATCTTTTTTAAAAGATTTGACACTGCATGCGGTGCGTATGGAGAGTGGGAGATCATTCCACAGCCTTGGACCGATATATGAGAAAGCGGTTTCAGTCTTAGTATGTTTGTTGAAAGGTACAACAAGGCGGAAAGTGTCGTTGGAAGATCTCAAACCAGCTCTTGGACAGACATACGGCATCAAAATCTGAGACAAATAGGTAGGCCCCAGATTATGTACACCATTGTACACATGCAGCAAGATCTTGAAGTCAATTCTCTGCTGGATAGGCAACCAATGAAGCTTCCGCAAGAGTGGTTCAGCACTTGTGCGTCTATTTTTACAAAAGACTAGACGCGCAGCACGATTTTGAAGTTTTTGCAGGCGCTGAACATTAAATTTAGAAATGCCACCTAAAAGAGAGTTGCCATAATCCAGCCGAGAGAGGACTAAAGACCTCACCGCATGTGCACAAGTATCGTGATCAATAAAACGACGGATACGACGAATGTTCCGCAGGTGAAAATTAACCGTACGACATATGGAACTGACCTGCAGATCCATTTTGAGAAAGGTGTCAAATGTAACTCCTACATTTCTGATGGAGGGGGAAGGGTCAATCACAGATTCACCGATCTTCAAGTTAACCTCAGACAACAAATCTACCTGTCGAGGCGAGGAAATGAGGATAAACTCAGTTTTAGTGTCATTAAGCTTGAGCTTGTTTGCCAACATCCATTTTCCCACCTTTTTGTTGCTTAACTTGATACCAACCTAAAATGCATCATCATAATTCGCCCTTAAATCATGATGAAGGAAACGTTTAAGATTACTGTTTGAAACATTACAAATAAGCCAATGGCCAATGAATACATTTTGCTGTAGTTATTTGTAGTATAAATGTTTCTAGCTCATATAAAGGTTCGACTATTAAGATCATTACTTTTTATAATCAAATTAATTATGCGCTTGTTTTTTGAAAATAAAAATAAAGCTAGTATAATTGAGTAATAATTTTACATTCAAGTTTGCGTTCATTTCTATATCACTAGGATTTCAAAAGAAATTGCAAAGGGTGTACTTGAGAATCGAACCCCCAACCACTTGATACTGAAGTTGATGCTTTACCAATTGAGCAATTCGTCTGTCCATGAAATTATTTAGATGGTAATACAACTTTATAGTATTGAATATCGAATACACTAAACTCATTCGTGCTAATTTCTCTAGATCAAAAGAGGGCGCTCATACCTTTTAATCTATTTTCAGCTTATGAACTATTATTCAGTATGGGCTGATACTAGACGATGTTTAATGGTATTAGTAGACGGCCGTTGCTCTAAACCGAATAAAAGAGAGAAGAAAACAAAAGGAAGAAAACCGCGATGCGATTAAAATAGCAGACGAGATTGTCGGAATGTAACATAGTGCTAAGAGTGTGATAGAGATGCATGAATAAATGAGGAAATATTACAAGGATAACACGAGGGAGATGAAGAAGGTTATGGTGCAACTTTCGTCTTAAAAACCATTGCACTTTAACTTTCGTCTTACAACCATTATTTTAAATTGAGTGGACACTGGGGAACATTGTTTAAAAGAAATCACGTGCCTTTTAATAAAGATGGGTTATTTTTTATCTAATTAAATTTCTACATTTAAAATTGTGTTCTTCTAGCGACTCAACTATCACAATTAATATGTGCAAAGTGACGTCAGATAAATGATTATTAATTGTAGGCTCAACAATGTACATTTGGGAGAAAAGGCTTCAATATGTAAGATTTTCTTTTTTCTTTTTTTTCTTCAATTTCATGCCAGTGAGGGTCTTTATTTATTTACAAGCTCTCAACATAAAAAGACAATATAATAAACAATGTACATGTACATACACACACACACAAAAAAAACACACACACCATCAATCGGTATTTTGTACAACATTCACTATAAATACTCAATAATAAATACAGAACTATTTAACAATAAAGGCTCCCATTTTTTTTTTTTTTTTGTAGGCTCAACAATGTACATTTGGGAGAAAAGGCTTCAATATGTAAGATTTGACGAAGACAATATTATAAGGCAACCTCGCTTTATTGAGATCCTTTCTTTTTGTTTTCATTGGGATATACCATCTGAATGGAAGGCATTACATTAATCTTCTCATGAGTAAGTATGAATGTCAACATGAATTACCTGCATAGGGATTATATGGAATTTAAATGGAATAGCCCATTGCCAATTGAGGAGTATTACGGAGGAAGATCTCTAGTGCCAAAATGGTTGAAGTTCCTTAAAAATCTGCTAATAAAAAAAAGAAATAGTTTAAACTAAATTTGGTACAGCGATTTCTTATCCAATGAAATATTGTCTGGCTAAAAATATTATCTTGTCTACTACTTATAATCGATAATCAATATTTCGAATTTGGGTTCTTCCACAACTATCATGGAATTGATTTAAATAAACACATTGTGCTCACAATCGAATGCCAATAGAAGTCATAATTATACCGTTTTTACCTGAATTTGGGTTTATATGGACTTTAAATGGAATCGCCCTTTGCCAAATTAAGGAGTATGGATGTTAAATGGAATAGCTCATTGCCAATTAAGGAGTATGAATGTCAAACGGAATAGCAGCCCATTTCCTCTTAAGGAGTATGGATTTTAAATGGAATAGCCCATTGCCAATTAAGGAGTATGGATGTTAAATGGAATAGCCCATTGCCAATTAAGGAGTATGAATGTTAAATGGAATAGCCCATTGCCAATTAAGGAGTATGGATGTTAAATGGAATAGCCCATTGCCAATTAAGGAGTATGGATGGTAAATTGAATAGCCCATTGCCAGTTAAGGAGTATGGATGTTAAATGGAATAGCCCTTTGCCAAATTAAGGAATATGGATGTTAAATGGAATCGCCCATTGCCAATTAAGGAGTATGGATGTTAAATGGAATCGCCCATTGCCAATTGAGGAGTATGGATGTTAAATGGAATAGCCCTTTGCCAAATTAAGGAATATGGATATTAAATGGAATCGCCCATTGTCAATTAAGGAGTATGGATGTTAAATGGAATAGCTCATTGCCAATTAAGGAGTATGAATGTCAAACGGAATAGCAGCCCATTTCCTCTTAAGGAGTATGGATTTTAAATGGAATAGACCATTGTCAATTAAGGAGTATGGACTTTAAATGGAATCGCCCATTGCCAATTAAGGAGTATGGATGTTAAATGGAATAGCCCTTTGCCAAATTAAGGAATATGGATGTTAAATGGAATCGCCCCATTGCCAATTAAGGAGTATGGATGTTAAATGGAATCGCCCATTGCCAATTGAGGAGTATGGATGTTAAATGGAATAGCCCATTGCCAATTGAGGAGTATGGATGTTAAACGGAATAGCCCTTTGCCAAATTAAGGAATATGGATGTTAAATGGAATAGCCCTTTGCCAAATTAAGGAATATGGATGTTAAACGGAATAGCCCTTTGCCAAATTAAGGAATATGGATGTTAAATGGAATAGCCCTTTGCTAAATTAAGGAATATGGATGTTAAATGGAATAGCCCTTTGCCAAATTAAGGAATATGGATGTTAAATGGAATCGCCCATTGCCAATTGAGGAGTATGGATGTTAAATGGAATAGCCCATTGCCAATTGAGGAGTATGGATGTTAAATGGAATCGCCCATTGCCAATTAAGGAGTGTGGATGTTAAATGGAATAGTCCATTGCCAATTAAGGAGTATGAATGTCAAATGGAATAGCCCATTGCCAAGTGAGGAGTATGGATGTTAAACGGAATAGCCCATTGCCAAGTGAGGAGTATGGATGTTAAATGGAATGGTCCATTGCCAATTAAGGAGTATGAATGTTAAATGGAATAGTCATTGTCAATTAAGGAGTATGAATGTCAAATGGAATAGCCCATTGCCAATTGAGGAGTATGGATGTTAAATTGAATATTGGATGGATGACTGCAAATAAGTTAAAGCTGAACGACAGTAAGACTGAGGTTATACATATTACCTCTCATTTCACGCCAACTGTGCCCATCAATCCTGTAACTATCGGTAATAGTCCCATATTTCCGTCAGATGCTGCACGAAACCTTGGAGTCATCTTTGACCAACATCTGTCAATGACTGCACATGTGAATAAACTGTGTCAATCAGCCTCGTTTGCTTTACGCGCCATTGAACAGATCAGAAAGTACCTTGATCGAGCGTCAACGGAGAAACTTGTGCACGCGTTTGTCTCATCCAGATTAGATTACTGTAACTGCCTTTTGTACGGACTTCCTGATAAACTTATCTCTAAATTACAACGTGTTCAAAACTCAGCGGCAAGATTAGTTACAGGCACATAGAAACGTGACCATATAAGTCACGTCTTCACAAATCTCCACTGGCTTCCTATTAAGAAAAGAATCGTGTTCAAGCTCCTGCTCATTGTGTATAAGGCCGTGTGTTTTGAACTCGCCACCCTTACCGTTGCATGTCCAGATTTTTACATTTTACACCATCTGAGATTCGAATTAGCATATCGCAATAACTATTTGTTCTACCCATAAAAAGTATATATTTTCTGAACGGTAATTTCACAAGGAATCCAAATATGCTATTGGAATTTAGATAAGACCTAATGGTAACATGTTGTGATTAGGAATGTTCAAAAAATATTGATTTTTTTCATATTTTGATTTAAGCTGAATAATATTTTTATACCAATCCCAATCATAATTTTACTGTGCATATTTAGGTTCCTCATGCAATTACCCATCAGAACATAATAGTTGTCAATGGTAAACATGTTGAAATACACTATATCGAGAAGTAAATGAGCACAAACGTTTAAATTTCATATTTATTAGAGTTTACAAGTATATTTCTTTGGGTATACACCCTTTCCTGATTTAAACGGCATTTTTGAATTCCCCTATTTGAGAGCTTTCCAAAAATGTATAATTTTGCTATCATCGGTTAAATATTTCATTTGTTATAGTCATGTATGTAAAACCGCTGAATTAGGGCAAGTTCACTGTGTAGTGAATAGGGGAAAAGCCAAGAACAATGCAATCGATTCGTGATTACAATTGTTACGTAACAGTTGACACATTTGTTGAAACAGAAACTTATAGAATATAAAACAATCTATAAAATGAGAGCAAAATCATGTTTGTACCATACAGAGAAGAGAAGTTATTGTAATTTGAACGAAGAATTGGGAACATTTTCTATATTCCCCATAGAGATTGTACACAACGCCACCGCCGCCGCCGCCACCGCCACCGCCACCACCCCTGACTTTCACAACATAATCAATCATATCTCAGCCAAACATTTATAGAAATACCTGATTTATTCACACAATGTAGCTAAATAAATAGGCTTTCACATGACACCTCAACCATAGCTCTACCACATTTAGTTGTTGAGTTAATAGAGAGAGATGGATGATTCGTCACCAAAAATGCAACGCCACCACCCTTTTTGGGTGGTGAGTTCAAAACACATGGCCATAAATCACTTAACAATGCTGGTCCAAGTTATATGTCTGAATTGCTGAAACCTTATATTCCCACGGCTAACCTTCGCTCTGGCTCCCGTGAGTTTCTTGTTGTTCCAAAAAGAAAAAATGAAGTCTTTCGGTGATAGAGCTTTCTCCATCGCGGGCCCTAAATTATGGAACACTCTCCCAATGGACATACGCCACGGCTGTTTGATCCCACATAATGTGTCCGTTTTATTCTGAGAACACCGTAACTTGCTGGCCCGGTTCTGGTTTTAACTTATTCAAGTACCTGAATATACTGGTCATCTTTTGTAGACATTTCCAGAACATTTTGTTGGTCCATTTCTGAGAAATTGTGCTTTGCATATTATTATTTACTATAATAGCGCCCTCATCGGCCACATTTCCCATAGAGTTAAAATGTGTGTAAAGTAGATAATGCCGATAATTTAAAAAGGGCTCGAACAATTTTCGTGAAATTTTCACCGTATACCTAGCGCTACCTAAATTAGGTCAAACTATAAAAGGGCCACAGTGTTATCTTTTTTATTCTATAATTTTAATTATAAATCGGACAGTCAAACAGCCGTGACGCCAGGCAGGTTCAGTTCAGGAGTTCAAGTCGCGACTTAAGACCTACTTATTTAACTTGGGAATCGAATTATGTGTATTTGTTCATGATCTTTCATTTCATAATGCATGATGCCATACACATTCATATCTCTTGTTTAAATATGCATTTGACTCTGTGTATGTTTATCTCTGTAGTTTTATGATCATTGTTGTATTTTTGCTTTAATCTTGTATTTATATGTTGCACAGCGCTTTGAGTTTAGATCTCACTAAAGTAAAGCGCTCTATAAGTGTGTGTTATTATTATTATTATTGATAGCCCATTGCCAATTGAGGAGTATGGATGTTAAACGGAATAGCCCATTGCCAATTAAGGAGTATGGATGTTAAATGGAATAGTCCATTGCCAATTAAGGAGTATGAATGTTAAATGGAATAGCCCATTGCCAATTGAGGAGTATGGATGTTAAACGGAATAGCCCATTGCCAATTAAGGAGTATGGATTTTAAATGGAATAGCCCATTGCCAACTGAGGAGTATGGATGTTAAATGGAATAGTCATTGTCAATTAAGAAATATTAATGTTAAATGGAATAACCCATTTCAAATTGAGGAGTATTACGGAAGAAGAGCTCAAGTGCCGAGAGGAGTATTACGGAAGAAGAGCTCAAGTGCCGAGATAACAAAAATAGGCTATTACCTCTAATGAACAATAGTGTAAACATGTTACAGGCTGTCCCAAAATGATTAGTACCCATCGATGCCCAAAGTTCAATAATTTTTGTTATCATCAAAATCGATGGGATAAGGTCCGTTGTTTTTACATCATCTTTTGTTATACTGTACAGTAGCGTATCTGTGATTTTTTCATGGGGGGGGGGGGGGGGGGGGGGGGCGCAAAGGATATTTTTTTCCCGGTGGACACCAGTTCGACCCTATTAAGTAAAAAACTTGCGCAACTGGGTTGTTTATTCCAGCGAATGACGTTACGAAAATTTAACAACATATCTACACGAATCTGGCCATTATTAAGGTATATTTTTCTTTCAAACGGGCTTCTATAATGATATTCCTGGACAACTGCGCGCGTAGCGCGAGAAAATTTCCCATTTGTATTGCCCATCATCAAACCGGGCAAGGGGCAAAGTTGTCATTTAGATGGGAATTAAGTAAATCCATTAGATTTTCTCTTTCCTTTTCCATTTTATCTTCCTCTTCTCCCTTTCCTCTCTTTTCCTTTTCCTTTTCCTTCTCTCTTTCTCCTCCTCTCTTTCCTTTCTTTCCCTTTCCTTCCCCTTTTCCCTTTCCTTTCCCCTTTTCTCTTCCTCTCTTCCCTCTCTTCTTCCCCTCTCTTCGATTTTTTTTAGCCCGGTAGTTTGGGCTGGCCTGGGGGGGGGGGCACTCTGCCCCCCTGACCCCCCGGGAGATACGCTACTGATACTGTACTATTTCATTGGAATTTTAGATCATGATATCGGATTAATCAAACTCAAGATACACCATTATGTAAAACAAGGTGTTTCACCTTTTTGACAAAGTGCTAAAAATGTGTGTGCTATTACAGCTTGTTTGAAAGAAACTTGTGTATTCTCATAATCTCTTGTCTACTCAATATAATCTTGTGTGTCTTTCTGTTGTAAACTATTATTAGTTATGGGTGTTCAAATCATTAAGTATTCTTCTCTTTATTTCAATTTAACGGGTAAAAGAAGTTTGTCACACTTGAGTGACCCCATGCATTGTTTTATTTGACAAGTGTTTTAGGGTCTGTATGATAATAGGTTGAAGACACTAAAAAGTTTAGTACTTTCAATGGTGACCAAGTCCGGCTACTGGTTTGTATTTTTCCACAGCAATTATGGTCTCTTAGCCTTAACTGCATTTGCTATATATAAGATAATCCTGGATTGTCAGATCTGTCAACAAATCATCAAGACAACCTCTGGGTGAACCCATGAAATGAAAGTTAAAATAGCTTTCACAACCAAAGTAACAGCTGTAGTAGCTACATACTTAATATGCTGGTTTCCGATAATAGTCCTTGGTATTTTAATCAATACCAGAACTAGAAAACTAAATGTTGCATGTTCACCATTCAAATTTGGAAAGAGAAATTGAAAAACCGGCCTAATTGGTTCATTCCTCTATTCAAGCTTATTATCTATTCCAAATATCACCCTGATACGAGGTTTCGTTTTCTAGTTATCTTTGTTCCCTAGTTTAGCCAATCAGCGGCTGTGTCTAGTTACCATAGCAACCAGATCAAAATAACGCGCATTTTTTAAAACGCTGTTACCTATGCTTCAATTTATACGTCTCTAAGGGGTTAGCCCACGATTACATTGAGAAACATCTGTTTCTCAAATCGGTGTAAAATTAACCCCCCCCCCCCCCCCACCCCCCCCCCCCCCCCCCCCCCCCCCCCCCCCCCCCCCCTTAAAGCAACAACCTTTCCCAAGTTGACAAACCATCGACTGGTTATTCTTTGATCACACCTGATTTTCAACACGGAGTAGACCCATGTTTTACTGCCTGTTGAGCTTTCCTTTAGTATTCATATGCCAGATGCTCATACATCAATTAAATAGTAAAGTAGTTACGATACATTGCAAATAACACGGATACAAATTGGATGTAGTAATACAACATAAAATTATGGCGTATTTCGCGATTAAGGTTGATTATAATCATCCTCAAGCTACCCTCCAGGGGTCGCATTCTGACGCGTCTGCGCGTCCTAGACCTCTCACTTTATAATAGTGACGCGTCAGGTTTCAAATTGGAAAGACTTGCGGGTCCCCGATCAAATTGAACGGACCCCTTAAATTTGACGATGTATGGAAATGGAAACCTTAAGAAATTCTGTAAATTACATATCCATCAATATAAATTCATTAAAACTGCCCGTAAAAAGTAAAATTTTCAATTATCCAAACTTCAGGACCCCTCAATTTCTTGGGGGACCCCTTACATTTGTTTTTTGAAGTCGTACGGATCCTGAAACATTTCATGGGACCGCTCTCATTTTTGATCCAGTGCTATCCCTGCTACCCTCCCGACGGCTCCTTATCCCTTTCTTTTTCTTATCCACCAATCTCTTCTTAACTAACTCGCACATCTATATCCTCACCATATTTTGATGCGATGTATGGCTTGCATCATCCAACCACGATATTATTGTGACTATTAAGAGGTAGTAGGCCTATGTACTATCGAATTAGCTGGAAGGAAAAGAAATTACCGGTGCATCTCAGTGGACTATTCATCCTAGTTAAATATTTCCTCATGTAAATCTTACTCCTCTCAAAGCCTGATCCCTAGAGTCTATTCATTCGAATTCATATTACGGCCGCTACTGGTAAATTAGCACTAACTACACCGCCATATAATAACTGTTGGCGTTATCAGGCGTTGATTTGATATCGTTGCAATTAAACAGTCCCTTTAAGCTTTGAATTCGTATTACCCCGGCCTAGTACTGGTAAAGTTAGACTCATCACAGGCATTGAGTTGGTGGTAACATTGCAATACAATTAACAGGTTCATGAACTCATTGGCTAAAGTGCAGTCAAGATAGTTTTGTTAATGTTCAGTCAATGTTAATGAGCAATATCTCAAATTAAAATAATGTATTTTACTTCATTTCATGAGTTGATATGTCATCCTACTGTTGGGGTTACAGTTTTAGAGTAGGCCTAATGAGCATGTTTGCTTCCTGGCAAGTTCATTTGTTGGTGTATTCTCGGGTTAAGAATGTACGAAATTAGTCTAGCACAATATCTTTTATTAAAGGATTAAATAATTATACAGCCTTATTCCGTAATAAAGTCTTTTTACACATAAAGGATTAAATGAGTATACAGCTTTATTCCAAATATGTGATGCGATCTATGAAAACCCGCCACATGGATTTGTCATATTGGAGATATTTATATAATTAGAAAGTTGAAACTGTGCTGATTACGGAAATGTTTCGATCAAGTATTGAAGATTAATTGTCTAAAAGAAAATACTTAGTTCACATTTCACAGATCGCATAATATATGTTGATGGAATATAATCATTATCATTTTGACATTGTAAATTAGTGGAAGAGTCGTCTGCAGACAACTTTCGCGTGGATAGTGCTAAGGACGAAGGCCGGCATTGATGTGTAAAGACTCCATCACGGCTGTTTGACTGTCCACTTTATAATTAAAATTATGGGATAAAAAAGATTACATAGTTGCCCCTTTATGGTTTGACCTGATTTAGGTAGCGCTAATGAATACGAGTATACGGTGAAAATGTCAAGA
This sequence comes from Ophiura sarsii, assembly GCA_035610835.1. Classification (NCBI taxonomy): domain Eukaryota; kingdom Metazoa; phylum Echinodermata; class Ophiuroidea; order Amphilepidida; family Ophiuridae; genus Ophiura; species Ophiura sarsii. The sequence continues at coordinate 79,353,269 of CM069447.1, read as the reverse complement.
AAATTGTTCGAGCCCTTTTTAAATTATCGGCACACATTTTATATGTAACTCTATGGAAAATGTGGCCGATGAGGGCGCTATTATAGTAAATAATAATACTCAAGGCTCTATTTCTCAGAACTGGCATCGACAAATGTTCTGAAATGTCTACAAAAGATGTCCAATATATTTAGGTACTTGAATCAGTTAAAACCAGAACCGGACCAGTAAGTTACGGTGTTCTCAGAAAAAAACGAACAAATTATGTGCGAGATTATGTGGGATCAAACAGCCGTGTAATGCTACCGATGAGTACTAGCTCGATGAGAAAATATATCATTTTGTTTACGCATGCTGATGCCCAGTGCCTCTACCCATACAACCCTCTTCCAACCCCTACATTAACAAAACCTCCGGGTACGTCAAAATTCGATAGACACAACCAAATAACCAAATAATAAAAGCGGGTTACGGTTGCAACAGTACATTCTTTATTTTAACACCTTCATAGAACAGAAGAACAACAGGACGTCAAACATGTATATAGAAAGTGCCGTATGTTTCATTAATAAACAAAACGACTTTGAATAACAGCCACGATAGTGAATGCATTAGTGAAATGTGATGGGTGTACTCCCGGGGCAACGATGTTTTGTTAAAAGGGACACTTTGAAAACATACATAGAATTATTCTAAAGAGTGTGACATTACTGTAATTTGTTAAGTGCGCTTTTTGTGATATAGCAGATCCGATGTTTGTAAGAGTCTGGAGCATGTTATCATTATCCTTCCTAAGCGGCAGCTATGATTTCTCTGGATAGAAAATTATCCTAAGGCTTTACTTTGCCTTTATTCCCGTTTCATTCAAAGACAGACACGGCAAGTACGATGTGAAATTACACACGAAATAATTTGATACTGAATAATGAAAATGCAAGTATAATATGCACAAGAATTTGTTTATATACTCTACCGGGATACCCTCTTAACGCTCGGGTCCCCGCTATAATAAGCAGAATCCTGAATTGTAACGTGAGTTTATGAATTGCCAATTGCTGTAAAACTTGAGTTCATGAGTTGTTAATAAACTCCGGTGGAATATGATTTTAGAAGGCGGCGCCACAGGCGGTGTGTGGAACTCGGCACCTGATATAGGCAATGGGCAGGCGGTGTGTGGAACTCGGCACCTGATATAGGCAATGGGCAGGCGGTGTGTGGAACTCGGCACCTGATATAGGCAATGGGCAGGCGGTGTGTGGAACTCGGCACCTGATATAGGCAATGGGCAGGCGGTGTGTGGAACTCGGCACCTGATATAGGCAGTACGCGCCATAATGGGCAAACACTGCAGATTCTGTATTTGACGCAACCCCGTCATGTCCACAAGGAAATGAATTAAGAAATCACATTACTTACACCCACATCACTATAACAATCATAACCCTCCTAAACCATTTCCTATGGCTACTTTATTAACCCCTACCTCTCAAAACGCACAGTACTATATTAACCAGTCAACCCACGGTCTCGTGGATTGTTTGGCATAAACCTACAAAATTCGATCTGTTTTGATCCAATTGTTAACCAATTTTAATGCAATATACTTTATCACACTTTCCGTTATGTCCACTATAATAGTTCATGCAAAATAGGCGACATTTTTATCAAATCTATCGGAGTACTAAGTTGATCAAACACACCCCCACCCCAAACACACCCACCGTTTCCAGATGTATAGTAATATTTAGTGTATGAAAAATCAGAACTTCCACGTGCATGCCGTTCAGGAAGAGAGAAAAAAACGGGCGCTGTTCAGTAATACCCATTGCAAAATACACGCTGTTGTAATGGCGGCCGCGCTGTGTCAATGATGGTGTGTTGGCAAACTTGAAAACGATGACCTAGTACAGGCTGTATCAACAAGATTTGTACCGTGGTCTGATCATTTTTTCAGAATTTTTTTTGATATGTTACGAACCATTTAGACCATTTTGCTTCTATATGCAAAATTATTGAAGTTTAATCTTTTTCAAGAATTTTGATTTACGACAATCGAACATTTTTTCAGAATTTACAAGCTTTTAAAGGAATATTGGTGTTTTTATCATTTTCATCGAAACGTTAGATCTGAAGCGCACAATTCAAAATTCCTCCTGACTGCACTCATATATTCACTACTTATAAAGAGTTTGTGCAGTGAACCTATTAAATTTGCGTTGCTGCGAGTAAAACCATGATTACGTCGATCTTCATTTGAATGACAATAGCGGTCAGAAACAACAGCCAATTATCTTCAGATTTTCAGATCAATAAGTTGACATAATTCCCTATTCATTAAAATCAAAAATATTGTATTTATCAGAGATTTTATATTTTTAATGCTTTTTTGAAAATGGAACATATCAGAGTACAAATCATTTTGATACAGCCTGTATAATATTAACATACACACAAAATGTTTGATGCCGCATTATAAAAATGCATATAAAGGGTTCAACAAAAGAAAGTATACCACTTTGTTTATGTCATTTTGAGTAACTTTTAATTTGTTTTTGACCAAACAGACTAATAATAATAATAATAATATTACCGTTCTTATATAGCGCTTTCCACAATGCAAGCACAGTCCCAAAGCGCTTTTTAAATCAATTATTATCGCTGCCAGTTTAGATATCAGAATCCTTTGGTCGCTACACTTAGGCGGCTACCAGTCGACAAGTGCACAAGCCTATCAGCACTACTTAGATTTTGATATCCTAACAGCTCCCCAAATATCGCTTGGGTCGACGAAGCAATTGAGACTAAGTACCTTGCCCAAGGATACAAACATGTTGGACCTAATGGGGCTCGAACTCACAACCTTTGCATCGTGAGACCGGCGCTTATCCACTAGACCACACACGCTCACATGACTAGATAGGCATTTAGATGAATCTTCTAGGCATAATTTGATACCAAATTTGCCCCCTAACAACAAAGATAAACCATGATGAGCACCATTTAAAGGAAAATATCCCATTTTCAAAAGTCGCATTTCCAATACACAGCACGAGAAGAAAGGGCCAATTGTTAACACAGACATATGCCGTATTTATCCCGTACTGATCACCGCGCATATCCCTCAATGCGCGGGCTAATTCAAATTTAAACTGATGCGCTGTGCGATCGATAGCCGTCAATCCTGGCTATACAAACACACAGAGAGACCCCAATATTGGTCTTTTCTTCTCGTGCTGTGTATTCGAAATGCGACTTTTGAAAATGGGATATTTTCCTTTAAATGGTGCTAATCATGGTTTATCTTTGTTGTTAGGGGGCAAATCTGGTATCAAATTATGCCTAAAAGATTCATCTAAATGCCTATCTAGCCTGTTTGGTCAGAAACAAATTGAAAGTTACTCAAAATGACATAAACAAAGTGGTATACTTTCTTTTGTTGAACCCTTTATATTATATTACCAATACAAGGGAAGCAAAGTGAAACAAATTTATTGGCAATGAGTTGGTGCTTAGATTATCGGCACTGTGCGTGATACGTCGATACATAGAACGGCCTATAGTACATGCACTAGCCAAATTGACGTGGATAATAGAACTTTCGAAACTAAACTGCTCACAAAAAGTATCGAAACACTTAGAAATGATCCAATACATTACGGCTCGAAAGGGTATGCATTAATCGAAGCAAATAACCAAGTGCATAATTTTGTTCTGCGTATTTTGACACCTCGATCGTTTGATATACGATGTTGCGGAGCGGAGTTATTGTCATTTCAAAGATCGTGGGTCCAGTTTCAAAAGTGACACTCATCCCTATTGAAAAGCACGAATCTGATCATTCTAAACAGTAATGCAAACCTCTTTCTATAGGATGATTGTCACTTTTGAAACTGGACCCACGACCATTGAAATGACAATAACTCCGCTCCGCAACATCGTATCTCATCAATCGAGGTGCCAAAATACGCAGAACAAAATCATGCACTTGGTTATTTGCTTCGAATAATGCATACCCTTTCGAGCCGTTATATATTGGATTATTTATAAGTGTTTCGATACTTTTTGTGAGCAGTTTATTATGATTACTTCATAATAAAACGGACCGTCGAACAGTCTTTAACCAACAAACAGAGTATCCACTTAAAGGTAGATGTTCTGATTGCTGGTCCGATTTTCAACTTTATGTTTTCTATTTGACATGAAAGGTCATCCTTAAATTGTAGCATTCCAAAGTTTGAGTTGCATAACTCCAATGGTTCTTATTTTAGAAGCACAATATCACAAGAAATGTGCCCATTGAGTACGTCATGTTCAGTAGTACATAAACTGGCTGCTGGTGGTTAACCACCTTTGGCAGTAATTCACTACATGTTAACCTTTAATTTCTAAATGGGACATTTCTGGCCCCTAAGATCTATAATATTCTTCTGATATCAAAATAGCTTGATGTGAAGAGAAAGAAAAACATAGTCAAAAAAAGTGAACGGAACATACACCTTTAAGAAATGAAAGAACAAAAGAATTCCAAAGTAATTTCATTTATTCAAAATACGGGGATAATCTAGTTGATCGTATAGTAAAGTGCTCAACAAAAGAAAGTCGTACACTTTGTTTAGGTCAATTAAAGTAGCTGTTGATTGTTTTTTTACCAACCAATCTAAATAGACATTTGGATGAATCTTTTAGGCACATTTTGATACCAAACATAACACCTAGCAACAAAGATAAACCATGATTAGCGCCAAAGAAAATTAGTCACTTTTCAAAAGTCACATTTTCAATTACTACACGGGAGGAAAATGGGTGTGTGCGAGGTTCACCCCGTGTGTGACTCTGCTATTAACCAGGATTGACCGGCGGGCAATCGTTCACAATGTGCAGCCGTGAACACTACCCTGCGCTGGCCCTACACTTTGTAGTGAGCGGGATATTTGATTCCGAACATAAAGGGCATTATGTGCTTGTTAACAATTGGTGTTATCTTCCCTGTAGTGTAATGAAAATGTGATTTTTGAAAAGTGACTAATTTTCTACAAATGGTGCTAATTATGGGTTATCTTTGTTGCTAGGTGTTATGTTTAGTATCAAAATGTGCCTAAAAGATTCATCCCAATGTCTATCGAGCCTAAAAAATAATCGAAAGTTACTTTAAAAGACCTAAACAAAGTGTACGACTTTCTTTTGTTGAGCACTTTATGTAGATTTACGTCCAATCATTCAATAAAGATGATTAAATGAAACAATAATCGATATTAATGATGGCAACACAGCAACACTGGTCGTGATAAGAATGTCAATAACACATCCTCTTTTAAAATCGTAAACAAAGGGCATTACACGTGTAATAGAACATTCTTTCCCTGATCCAAATAAGAATCACGTGTGACATGACTCCGAGGTATGACTACTTCTATCCATCAATCTTTACTTTTACTTTGATTTCAAAATTAACAGCCAATGGCACTGACGCAATACAACAATTTGATGTCCCTTGATGTCACAAAAGGTTAACGATATCTGGTCTTTTATAATGTATCGCATCTACTCAAACATCCTCAAGGCGTGTAATGGGTAATATCTCCTACGCAGACTCATGAGTACGGCAATTGACCGTACGGACACGTTACTTGCATACTGGCAGGTTTAAATAATCCCTTGAACCATCCTTCTCTCAATGTTATCTACCGTTACGCGCTAACGGCGTTCACAATGCAATATAAATTGTTGCTACTCGTCTGTAGAATCAACGTGCAAAATGCGCCCACAGGTATAATTGTAATACTAGTGCCCTCACAAAGAAATCATTTAAGGAGTCGAGAGAAATATGTTCTCTAAATTTGAACGAAACTGAAGAATTAACTGATACCTACTTTTGGTTACGAAATCACGTTCACATTTCAACGTCTTTCTAAACTTCATAAATCTGTCACAATATACTTGATACTATCATAATTTATGTGGGCATGTGTGGCGCAGTGGGTAGAGCACTGGATTCATGATCTAAAGGTTGTGGGTTCGAGTCCCGCTGTGGTCAACATGTTGTGCTCTTGAGTAAGGCACTTTACCGCAATTACTCCTCTCTACCCAGGTGTATTTAAATGGGTACTCGAACCACTAGCAACGACAAAACCGTCTTCACTGACAATTGGACACGTATATGTTGATGCGCGAACAGAAGCTCGCAATCTAGGCGTGATATTTAGCAAACATCAAACAAATGTCGTGCTGGTACTGTATGGGCTTGTATATCAAGAGTGGTAAAATCCGAAGATATCTAATGTAGATATGTCTGCTGCAGGGAAACTTGTTTCTGTATTTTCATGTTTATAACTTTGCTTATAGAATGTTGTAACAGTGCTTGGAATACCGTATACATAAAGAAATCCAACGTATTCAAAGACTCCAAAATGCAGCAGCCAGACGTGTGATGCTCACAAAGCGTAATACCCACATCACCCTCAACTCGCTATGAACTACACTGGCTAGCTAGCCGGTACGTCAACGTATCATATACAAGTCTTTACTATTGGTATTCAAGTGCCTCCACGGTATTGCCCCTACATACGTGTACCTTTGCGAACCGATCTCGCTTTATCGTACAAAACGCACTCTACACTTGGCCACGCTCACTCTTCTTGAATGACCACAACCCCCAAGAACTGTTACGTACGGCGCCAGATCTTTCGCCATTGCTGCACCATCATTATGGAATAAGAGGAGATTAGGCGTATGCAGTTTCTGAACAGCTTCAAGTCAGCCCTGAAAACATTTTTATTTAAACAATACTACGACTAACATTTTTATGTTTTATTATTATCTTTATATACAAAGCAAAACATTATTGAAGACGAGATTTACCACCAGATAACAATCGAATTCATTCGAGTTTGCTAAAAAACAATAACATAGGGCTCAACACATGAGTGCTCTTAGCCTCTTAGGGATGGAATTGTCAGATCTAGAGAACCGTACCTCCGATCAATCTCAAATTTCAGATTATTGTGGAGCTCAGCAATCTCTATTACAATTTCAAATAAACAAAATAGCCATAGGAACAACCTTAAAAAATGACAAACCAATACGTGTTTAGCCATGCTTACCGAACGTATTGAACAACTCCCGTGAACGGACATCCAATGCGTTTACCCTCTCCGATCGACGGTTTTCAATCCGTACGAATCTGGATGCCATCCCTTACTGATTCGTTGCGAACACCACTGAGATGAGAACATAAACTCGTAGATTATAAGCAAAGCAATTACCCTTATCGAACTGAGATACATTACAAAAGAAAATCGCTTCTAAGTCTTGCCAATGCAATGAAATGCAATGGTGTACATGCGTTTAGGCTTAGGCCAATATATCCGACCGACCCGAACTAGGGTCGCTATTTTTTCTTAACCCCCCCCCCCCAAAAAAAAAAAACCCCAACAAAAAAAAAAAAATGAAAGAAGCACATAACAATAATAAAGAAAGATGAAAATGTGTTTTTGAGTAGTACAGGGTGTCCCAAAAGTCTATGCACGTTTTTAAAGAGTCATATCTCATAAAATATAAATCATATGGTATAAATTTAACCATATTGTGATAGACGAGACTTGGGAAATTATTTTGATACCAAACACCACCCTATTGGTGAACCCACAACATTATAGAACTGGTTGAAAGTGTTTGGCCATGTGCCAGACCCACTCATAAGTACCACACATTGTTGCTAAAATCAGGTGCGCATAAACTAATAGTATGAAAGCAACGTTGCGCATTAGACACAGTTCACTGCTTACCTTGCAACATTAATGTTATTACCAAACTCGGTCACTCATAACATAAATAGGCGTAGTAGACAACATTGCACAGCAAAAGTCTTCATGATGGTTAACAGCATAGATAAGCGAATACAAATTGTATGGTTCTACGCTGAAACAAATTCAGTTCAATTTACTCAACAAAAGTTCAGAAAACATTTCAAAGTGAAACGTGCACCAGGAAGAATATCCATTCTGAAGTTGGTGGATAAATGTTTGAACACAGGAACTGTGCATGATTTGTCTCGATGTGGTAGAAAGACTGGTAGATCAACAAGTCATATTATATTATAAGACATGCAGTAGGGCGGGGCGTAAATAGGGAAGGTATTTTGTTCAAATTGGCCATGGTCAAAATGTATTCCACTTGACCCAACATGATTAAATATGCACTTTTAAAAAAAATCGGAGGGGGTCTTCAGACCCAACCACTACCCTTTATCTCCCTATAGGGAAATACATGGTAAAATTACCAAATTGGTGTAGCAAAATTATGTTTTGACCTAAAACAAAATAAAACATAATTTTTTCAGCACAATGCATTTCTATAAGGTCCCCATAATGACATACTAAAAGTCCGAAAATATCAGAGTGGTAGAAATATGCCTAATTTGCATAAACTTAAAATGGCCGCTAATTTGAGAATTTTGGAGGCCATTTTTTATTTATGCAATTTAAGATACACATATTAGGGCTGATATGTCTCTGTATGTCCTTTGAGACGTTATACATTCATAAAATATATGCTGAAGCTATTTAAAGTGCCATAAAACTATCTAAGATAAGAATTAAGTCCAAAACAATGAAAATGCTCAAATTAGCGGCCATTTTAAGTTTATGCAAATTATCATATTTCTAACACTCTGATATTTTCAGACTTTTAGTATGTTATTATGGGTACCTTATAGAAATGCATTAAGCTGAAAAAATATGTATCAATTTGTTCTAGGTCGAAACCTGATTTTGCTTCACCAATTTGGCAATTTACCATGTATTCCCCTATAGGGGGATAAAGGGTAGTGGTGGGGTCTGAAGACCCCCTCCGAATTTTTTTTAAAGTGCATATTTGATCATGTGGGGTCAAGTGGAATACATTTTGACCATGGCCGATTTGAACAAAATACCTTCCCTATTTACGCCCCGCCCTAACATGCAGTAGCCAAAAGTCCATAGAGATCTAGATTTAGAGAATAAAATATGGTTCGTCGATGTTTTGGTATAGAAGGCTGCCATATAATGCATAGGCTGTACCATATTTTGAGTCGTGAATGGTCGCCGCAGGCGGCCATTCACGACGATAAAAATATGGTACAGCCTATGCATTATATGGCAGCCTTCTATACCAAAACATCGACGAACCATATTTTATTCTCATTCTTATATTTATCAACGTTTTTTTTCAACATTTTATTCATTGGGGGATCATTTAAGATCGTTTTGAATTAGTACACAGTGGCAAATGAACTGATTACTGTTCTAAACATCCCCACAAACAAAATCGAACAACCCATAGAAATTTTACTTTGGCGCAAGAATCTCAAGAATATGTGATTTGGTGGCCTTAGTGATCAGGTAGCCCTTAGTGATCAGATTTATTCGCGGTATACGATGGAATTTTTACTTGAAATCACTGCAAATAATTATTTAATCGTCATTCTTATATATTGTTTAAAATGGCAACCCATATATCCATCAATTTCATTGGTTTTGTTGGATACGTGCTAAAGTAGTTCCTATTTCTGGCCTGTGTGCGAACGCAAAAAGAGCCGGGGGACTTTTGAATGTTTTAATTTAATAAATACACCACGTAAAAATGTTTCCTTACTTTTACGGCGATTGACGCCCCAGCTCGTGGCCCTTTTCGGTAAGTTTTGTCATCTTTTCACTCCTCTATATGGCTAAATTCAGCCTCACTGAGCTCTACAAATGATAAATTCAGGGGCGGGTGGATGGCGATCATCACGCCAGCAGCAAATGCTTGCCGCTAACGTCGGACCTTCCCATCAAATTTCTGATCACTTCATCTGGTAAATCATCACACTCCGGTTTTGGTTCTGGTTCTCCTTTCACATGTTTTACATCTAGGTCTCCAATTTCAAAAGTTGCTGTGGTTTCTTCCATATTCACTTTATTGCAAGTAATTACGAATGTAGCCTAGGCCAGCCTAGGCCTATACGAATATTTATTTTATAGCAGACGAAAATAGGCTTTTAGGCACCCTTTTTATTTGTCCTTCTATCTTTTACATGTCTTATTACTATTAGCGTTTATTCATTAAATGGACCTCTATCTTTTATTTACATTTAATTACATGCATATAACCTAATGTTGTATTGTAAAATAAGCTTACTTTCGATTTACAATAATTGACGAGGATGTTTACAATTATTGACGAGGCGATGTTTTTTAAATGTAGTTCCGGCATCATCAAAGGTGTGAATTAAGCCCCGCCCAGATCCATAGATTACCGGTCTGGTAATCTATAGCGCGTATCCAACAAAACTAACCACAGAACCAATGAAATTGATGGATATTATGGGTTGACATTTTAAACCACGCCCAATATATAAGAATCGCCGACAATCCGCAGAAAACAAGATTAAAAGGTCAACTGTTCACAGAATTTTGCCTAAGGACTTGAAGAAGTTTCCATACAAGATTCAGAGCAAACAAAACATTAAAGCAGCGGACAGATATAGTTTGTTATTATGATGGGATCACTGTAATGTAAAATTATAAATAATTACAATTGACGGATCACTTTCCGTGTAGCCAACTCTACCCGTCTTTGTGTTAATCTCAATAGTATGGATTTATGAACTTTATTCCTCCGAATTATAAAATTACATTTGTGCAGAAATACATATTTTACTTCTAGGGTGGCATTACAAACAGATGTTACTCCAATGTTTGGTATCAAAATTATTTCCTACATCACCTCTTTTAAAATATGTATTCATATTTTCAATACGACTTATATTTTTTGAAATACAAAGCTTCAAAGTCGTGCATAGACTTTTGGGACACCCTGTATATGCTTTTTTTTAAATGTTAAAAAATCAACAACAAAAAAAATAAAAATAAAAATAAAAATAAAAACGTGTTTCTGTGTAGTATCTCCCTGTTTAAATTTAATTTAAAAAAACAAACAAAAAAAAAACAAAAAAAAAACCCCCGACCGTCCGACCCAGACTCTGGCCCTGAAAGGGCAAGTCAACCTTTTGGCTTATCGGACGTTTGCAATGCATTACTTTCTAAATCTGTGTGTCGATGAATCTACTTCATGAACCCCTCACTGATTGCTCCAAGCAACAGCGAATCTTGGATGTAAAACTCTTAAATACCCATCCTCTCGCTGACGTCATAAACAAGTGTCTACGATAGCTGTTATTATATTTTGCCAACTTGTGAAACATTTGACTACTCATTTAAACGGGGAAGGGTGACTTAGCAACACATTTAAAAAAGCAAGTGTGACCCCTCAAAAACGATTAAAACATAACCTGCTTTTTGAATAACATAAAGGGGATTTGATGCACATGTCAGTTGTATGACGCACCAAACGACCCACGGGAATGGTGCGTCACTTTACCGTGGTGCGTCACTTTCTCATGTACCATGACGCATCCATGTGTTACCAATGTGACGGACTTTTGCCATACAATGACGGTACCCTTAGTCAATTTTGATTCGGACGGACCATTACTGTCTCAAATGACGAGCCCCCACCGTCATACATAACTGGATTGCAAAATATATGAAAATACTTTTCTAAAAAGGGTATTTATTTCCTTCTTCAAGAGCGGCACAATTCCCAATTCTAACAAAAAAAAGCCTGGTTGGGGGTGAGTAGGGCCTACATGTATCATATACTGTTTGGTTTTTGGTTGTATGTATCATGACGTACACTGTGACGCACCCATGTAAATTGACGCAACCATTCGTCAATATTGTGACGGACCGAAGGCTGTCCATGACGTACTCCGCGTCAATAATATGGTGGGAAATGACGCATCCATGACGCACCTCTCCCGCGGGTCGTATAGTGCGTCATACAACTGATATGTGACAATACATGTATACTCCGGTTTGTAAATGTCGCGTTCAATATGTAACATTATATTGAGGATCATGGTCATCGCTGCGACTAATCGGACGCACCCAGGACGCACCTCTCCCGGGGGTCGTATAGTGCGTCATACAACTGATATGTGACAATACATGTATACTCCGATTTGTAAATGTCGCGTTCAATGTGCAACATTATATTGAGGACCATGGTCATCGCTGCGACCAATCGAACGCGTGAATGTTCACTTCCAATTCGAATTCATTGCTGCGAGCGAACATCTTCGAACAAAACAATCAAGACATTTACAAAGGTTAACGACAGTTGGTCAATTACATGACATAAGCTTATATATTAAATGCAACGTTATTTGAAAGACTTTTGATTAAACTGACGATTTCAGGCCTAAAGCGATGCGGTGAGAAATAGTAGACATAATCGAGTACTGTAAATGACCGCATTGATGTCTATTTCATATAATGTGCAGACAAATGTGCATGTCCATTGAACTAGGAATCCCGCTGTGACTGTCATTGACCGTGCAGAGCTTACGGTTTTCATTTACAGTGCAACAAGATAATGTGAGTAGTTCGTCAAGTACATGACGTCATAAAGCTAAACGTTCAACAGATGACGGGTGCTCTGCTTACTGCCATTAGCTACAGACAGATTAACAATGTTTCCAACATTTCAAAATTAAGACGAGGTCAACAGCCAAACAACAAATTCAACTGGATTAAAAGTGACAAAAACAAGAAAAGGTGTAACCAAAGCGTTTAATAGTAGAAGTCTATACATTGTATTTGATTTTCATTGTCACTTGTGGCGAGTGATTCTTATGGACGAAGTAGATAAGTTTTGCGATCTCTACAAACTAAAAAAAACCTAGGGATTTGAACGCCATTTCATGAATAGACAATGCAAATAAGAAAATATTTTAATGCAGGCCTACGGTACTTCATTATTAACAATTTCATTTAATTTTCGAAAAACTAAAATGACCAAACTAACCTATAATTAAGTTCCTGTGAGTACCCCCCCCCCCCCCCCCCCGAGCATAAGGGGAACATTTTACGACCATATCATCCTAATTAATCTTGAAATAATTAAAATGCTCCATTACACCTGGCATAAGTAACATATTAAAAACCGCAACTGGAAATTACGATAGCTTATACAATGGATTACCTGTGAGGAACCTACAATCCTGGAAAAAAAGTCTTGGAACGCTAACTCGTTAACAACGGAAAACTACCATCCCTCTCTTTCCAACCGTGCAATGTTGAGGAATGTTAATGTATTCAGCAGTTGTTCAAGGTGTCCCAGCGTTGATCGATGAGGTGTGGGGAAGGTAACATTGTTGTATAAGATGTCCTATCCAGCTCTTCACATAATAAACGTCATTTAAAGATCAGAAAACAATTCTGCACATAATTCCCAAAACGTGTAAAGCGTTCCAAGGACCTTTTTTCAAGATCGTAGTTTCCTTTCATTGAGTGTAATTTAACATTGAGGGCATGTCAAATATGTCTCTATAATAACAGATCCTCGGTATAAGGCATTCTCATACACGCTCGATACGTCCTTACCATCCATCATTCATACGTTCACCAACCACAAGGGAATGTTTGTTTGGCGTGAAATGGCCTAGATACAACGGTCATATCCTAACTTAACGGGACATTATATCTTAACGGGTTATAACTTAATGGGACATTAGCAATTCCCTCATCGGCACGACATTTATTCGGATGAAATGTGAACTTTTGCTTTTCAGACCTTTTCTTTCTATGCTAGTCGCTCATTGGGAAACACTGGAGCGCAGTATCCGAATTAAGGACAAATAACTGGTTGCCCAGCGAACAACCTAGCAGGAAATGTTGGTTGTCCGCCAGAATGTGTTGTTGTCCGTATTTTATGTGTTTTTTCGGTTTAACTTAGTAATTTATGTCCAATGCGATTTTGCGCCGCGAGTCGTCACAGTTGAAATACTGTAAACAATTATGACAGTTATTTAAACATGGATATGTAACCGTACGGTATAAATAGGATGAGATCATAGAAGTACGATGAACAATGAATGTCGATGATTAGATGGATATTTTCCGAATGAAAATTGAATTATTTAGTATTTAGCTGGTGATTTTGTTTCATTCAAAGTTCTGTGAAATATTTAAATTCATATGTAAACTTCTAGTAAGGGAGCACATCAAAACTCGACCGCGCGGCAACCGTCGAGTTTTGATGTGCTCCCTAAGCTAAGATTTGTGGTTGCCCGCCAGACAACTGCAAAGTGAATTTTAGTGTCCGTGGCTAATTTTGGTTGTCCCGGACAACCGTACAACCACTTAATGCGAACGCTGCTGGAGTGTCCACATGAATAGCTGCTGGACAATTTGTAGCACAGATTCTACAAGAAAGCGTATTTCAAAAGAAAAGGCTCAGTAAATTAGGATTGTGCGTCATAAAGTACTTTCAGCTGTTTACTTGTATACAAAAACCCACGAAGACCTATCAATTTTAAAGACGTTCGTCAATAGAACAATACTATTATCGACAATATTCTTATTTTAGGTCAATACCAGAAGTAACCAGATCTCAACCACAGTGGCGTAACAGACGGGGGGCAGGGGGGGGGGGGGGGGCACAGTGCCCCCCCCCCCCCCCCTGAAGGTGCTCAGCAGGAAATTCAAACCTAAGGGAAAAGAGGAAAAGAAGGGGGAAAGGTAAAAGGGAGGAAAAAGAAAAAGGAAAAGGAGAAAAAAAGAGGAAAGAAAGAAAAGAAGAAAGGGAAAGAAAGAAAGAAAATTTCGCAGTACAAAAAGCACAACAGTCACCCCCCCCCCCCCCCCCCCCCCACCAACTTACGTGAAATTCACGAGGTGACTGACTGGGAAAAATTATTATAGTATTTCTTAAAGAATATAACACAACCTTCCTTGCGCCTTTGATCTGTCTGCTTCACTAATGCAGCCATCGAGAGTACTACAATAGTTCTATTGTTAACGCCAGATAAGTAGAGAGGTTTCTAATTAATCACCGATCTTTTTCCGATGCTTTTAACAATAGAACGAAATACCGTTGGAAAAGCGCTTTTAAATCGCTAGAAAAATGCTTTAAAAGCACTGAGAGTTTGGATATGGACCCTTATGGGGTTTATTATCGACAACACCGTTCAGGTAGATCAATATCTCTGTAGAAAGTAGGTGTAAGCTTTAAGCTATTTTAGCAGAAACACTATTAATAGACATAACAAAAGGAAAGATGAAGGTGAAGATGGTTAATAGGCCAATAATTATCAAAAACAAAATTGACACTTTTACATTAGAAAACTATATGAATTGAAATGAATAATTGACACATCTTACGTACATCAAATGATTCTATACTATTCCCCGTACTCACTTCGTTTGGTGACGATACGTCTGAATAGTCTAGTAGAGGTTATATTAGGTACTTTTTCCTATGCAATATTAAGAGGTATCAAGAGGTATCAATAGCCATGCAGTGCTTATGGCGGTGAGAGGTGGTCACGAATAGTCTCTAGACATATTGAAACTAATAAACATCTAACCCAATGACCAGTGATGTTAATCAAAGTTATTGTAGATGACTGGTGATAAGTGGTTTATAATGGAAGCATCTTCATTTTTTAAATATAGTAATTATGATGCAGATAACGATATCAAGTGATGTCTATTAATTCAAGGTTTCTAGGATATTCTGTAGTGATGTATTTGAAATGTATTCGTCCATCTGTAATTGGGGATCCTTTACAGAGCCTCTCCTTGAGCATTCACCGGGAGGTCAGTAGTGAAGTGCTATATGTAGGGACTGTGTCTGTTTGGGACATGAGACGACATCGCTGTGTCTGAATAATGGACGTGCTTACTTCACACTGTCCAAATAAGTTCAACCTATTTCTTTCTGCAGATAACAATTTCGATTCACAATTGACAGTGTTCTCTCTGTTATGGTGATCCTTGCCCTTCGGGTACTTCAAGAAGAAACTGATTTAAGAGTGAGAAAGGTACCACGTGGTGTGCCAGTTCTAGCTATAAGTTTCTGTTCATTTGGAGAATACAAATGGAGAATACAAATGGAGAATACAAATGGAGAATACAAATGGAGAATACAAATGGAGAATACAAATGGAGAATACAAATGGAGAATACAAATGGAGAATACAAATGGAGAATACAAATGGGGCAGAGTTTTCGTGTTCTTGTCAAATAGTGCGCTCTGATCTCTTAAATATTATGCCAATCCTAAACTGTGCAATTGAGTTATTAGAACGACCCAATGCTTACCTTTTAGACTTGGGCACAGATTAACGATGTCCTTTAATGCGCTGTCATTTGTTTGTAATTGTGGGATTTTAAAACAACAAAGTATACAATCAAGTTTTGCGTACCTGAAATGATTGATTTTAAATAAAACGTAATGGCCATTACGATATTGTATGATGTTCTGTCTCAATTGTTTCAATCAAGATGTGAACTTTATCTATTGACTTTATTGCGGATATACTTGTGGACAGGCGATTGAATTATTCAAGTAAACCTGCCAAGCTGGATCAAAGAGTGTAAACTCTGCACGCTTAAACTGACACCATGAAATGTATGTCAGACATCGAACGCTGTTCAGGTTTATAATGTAAACGATTCAACACCTTTTGGAGTATCCGACTTAACCCATCGTCATGAACTAAGTAGATGACGTCATACTGCAATGACGAGGTCGTCATGTAAGATGTAAGAGATAAATGCAACAATGCTTTGCTCTGTTTTCATTTGTGTTATTATATATAAATGAGGGGGTATCAAACAGTTCTTGAAATCACCCAGAAGTGAAGGAGCTATATCCATGACATTTTGTCAGTGTAATCACTGGTCCTTAAAAACATTATGGTGCAAAAACGGTCTCATAGGTATGTTTACTTTTTATACCGTTGGCGCTAGATGCCAAGGCCATGTACATCAATGACGTCTTCCAACGGTGATGTGTACATGGTAAATTATACTGGTCCAATAACTGATTCTTGAAGGACGCCTTCCAGAAGAATATTAGGCTCTTTTTTATTTTTAAATTTGTCATTTCTCACTGTAGGTCTCAATGTATCTCTGTAAATGACAACATTTCTAAACCTTATACTCCTCTGGAAGGCTACCCACAAGGATCAGTTTTTGGACCATTATCGTGTACCATGTACACAGCACCGTTGAGAGACGCCATTGATTTACATGGCCTTGGCATCTAGCGCCACCTGTATAAAAGTAAACATACTTATGAGACCATTTTTGCACTATAATGTTTTTAAGGACCAGTGATTACACAGACAAAATTTCATCAATATAGCTTCTTCCCTTCTGGGTGATTTCAAGAATTTGTTGATACCCCCTCGTAGTTTACGCATTACTTGGATGGGTTCATCGATGGGCTTTTTTAAACATACCCCACTGAAAATTCAACGGTACGTCCCTAAGTGTGAAAACAAATGTGATATTTTTCTATTTAATCACTCATAGGTTTATAAAGTACAATGATTCTATGATGAAAAGAGCGCCATCACAATCGTCATCCCATCGTTTTGTGTTATCATTCCATCTTTCCTCAAGTATCTCTATCATACACTTTGTAACATTGCATCCTTCCTCAACAAGCTCATCTAGTTTTTCGTAAACTAGATAAGTATCTCTATAATGCACTTTGTTACATTGCATCCTTCCTCAACATGCTCATCTAGTTTTTCGTAAACTAGATAAGTATCACTATCATGCACTTTGTTACATTCCGACACTCGCGTCTGCTTTTATAATCACAGCGTGATTTCCTCCTTTCCTCCGTTGTTTGTATTCGATTAAAGGTAGATGACCCGATCACATTTTCGTAACACAGAATTATTTCAAACATACGGAGATTTTCATATCATATGAAAGCTCGTATTTTTCTCATCATCATACTGAAATTTGATGGCCTAAATCGGTATAATTACGGAGAAATCGATGAAATAACGTCGAATTACCGCGAATAGTGGTATACCACCGATATAGTTTGTGTACAACTCAATGGGTACAGTTCACAGCATCTTGTGCGTCTAAAATAAGAACCATTAGAGCTATGCAACTCAAACTTTGGAACACGACATTTTTAAGGATGACCTTTCATGTAGAATAGAAAACTTCAAGTTGAAAATTGGAAATGTGATCGGGTCATCTACCTTTAAGTGCACAGAACGGCTAAGAATAATTGTCTGCTTCTTCGCACACACATGCCCCATTAGAAACATAATTTTATCAAGGGAAGCAACGCGGCGTTTGCTGTTTTTAAAAACTCGTCGGCATCTTTTCAGAAACCACTCATCAGTAACGTATACCGATCTTATTTTGGGCATAAAGCTGTTCCGAAATGTACACGAAAGGCAGGCGTTATTTAGTATGATCAACAAAAACTGTCACCTACAAATGTAGTACGACTTGTAATATTATATGTGTCCTATTCACAAGTACGAGACCTACCTCATTTTAGATTATTATGATTGTGATAGCATTGTCATTACATGTCAGTATTACTGCAACTTAATATTTAATAATTTGATAATATTAAAATGGCGTTATCGAAATCGCGATGTATGACAAATCATGTCCGGACTACCTTACTATACACCAGGGCACTGTCAAAAAAAACATGGACACTCGTTTAACTCAAAACAACGTGAAATATTTCTTTATAAGTACAAATATATACAAATGAAATGAAATATCTTATTCGCTAACATAGCAGGGTATGAGTAATGTGTGTGTGTGTGTGGGGGGGGGGGGGGGGGGGGGGGGGGGGTGTGTGGGGGGTATGTGGACGTACCCCAGCCAGCACAGATCCATGGCATCCCCGTAAGACACTTTTGCCCAAGGGGGGGGGGGGGGGCGTTTTCACCTACAATTTTCGTAAAAGGTTGCCCCAAAAAGAAAAAAAGAAAAAAACAGATTTTTAAAGGGGGGGGGGGGGCGATCGCAACCGTCCCCCCCCCCCCCCCCCCCCCATCTGACGGGCCTGCATGGGTCCATACATGTGGGCAATCAGAGCTAATGAGGGCAAGGGTTATGTGTGGGCGTTTGGGTAAACCTATCAGGCTGATGTATTGGGACCCGCATGGGTTACATCAGGGCAATTCCACACATGCGCACTGAGGTCGGTTATATTGGTTTCGTAACAGTTTGAATTGTATATTGATACATTTCATCAAATTATTTAATCTGCAACATGCACCATTTCATAATTAAATGGCAAATAAGAACATTAATTCTCAAAAAACTGTACGCATGAACAATTATTTTGAAGAATGTTAATAAAAAGCCAAATAATTGAATTGTCTAATTTGCAAGTCATTTAGTCGTGCGTGTATGTAAAGTCACTGATTGCCAATTATAAGGGCAAGCCCATTTACAACCCTGATAATACTGGCCCTAGTTAAACCCATGCAAATCACCCATGAGGCCCACTCGTATGAGCCTCTGTCCGACAAAGTTGCCAAAATATTAAGGGTCCAATTTATACGTGTTGGCTGGGACGTACATGTATATCATCTAAACTGCTCACAAAAAGTTAGGAAACTTTTTTTAATCAAGTATATTTTAATTATTTATTACCTTCTTGTATTATGTTGCATATCAATGGAAAGCTGAAGTGTTCTTCTTTAAAATGATACCAAATGTGCAATGATGACATGTTGCTGGACTTGGCCACATGAATGAGAATGAGGCAAAGTCACAAATCAAATGTGCCAAAATTACCGTTATCTGTTCAGCAAAATGTATTCATTGCAAATGTGGTATAATTTTAAAGAGGAACACTTCAGCTTTCCATTGATATATAACAGATACAAAGAGGGTAATAAATAATAAACATATACTTGATTAAAAAAAGTTTCCTAACTTTTTGTGAGCAGTTATATTGCCTTTTTTTAATTCCAATTTTCAATCGATGTGGTTATTTTAATCATGTGTGTATTTGATCTCTGAACGCTTTTGTCCTTTTTTATAAAAAGCACTTTATAAATGCTGTTTAATAATAATACTTAATTGTGAAAGACAAACCTATACCATATCGTGTATGACCCTTTACCTAATTGTTATGTTGGTTTCTGTTTTATTTCACCATGCGTAGGTATAAAAGACCCAAGCATGCCAAGTAGTTTAGAACAAGCCCAGTAGAGAAGATAGATATAGAAATGGTCATAGCTACTATAATACTGTAACTACGTTGGGGGTCTTTCGGAACCTTTGAGATGTTATACGCGTTCTTAACGATAACAACTGTATGAACCTTTAATTGTGTGTAGCCAGGTTTTAAGAAATAAATGGTGGAGATACATAAATCTCAAATTCGTGAACGTTTCATATGTTAGTGTGAGTTGTCGGAAGAGACAATCCATGACATTGATAATGATAATAGCAATATTATAACAGGTCACTATTTACAATAATATGTCATCTAAGTCGCCTGTTAATCAAAATATGTATTGTTTGTCGCGATTAAACCATCAAATGTCTTGTATTGAACTACCATCGAATATGATTATTCAAGAAAATAAATCACAAACGTAATCTTTGTTATGTATAATCTATGATTGAACAGGATTTATCTTTGTTTAGTTTTTTTACATCTCCCCATTCTGAGTCAATTTCGTAATACATATATCGGCCGAGTGCACCAATGACGGGTAACTTAATAGGGAGGTAAGATACCTCCCTAGTAGTTATGCTCTAACTGTAGCATAACTTACTAACGATGTAATTCTTAGAGCATAACTGGCGAGTAACACCAGAATAGCAACTAGCGAGGTAAATATCCACATTAATCAGCATCGTCTCCTTACAAAATTAATTGGCGCATATGCCAAGTGTTAACCTATAGTTTACTGTAAAATTCTGACGTGAATGGTCCTCTGTAATATTAAAAGTGTGTCGTCACTCGCTAGGTCATAGGTGAGTGTACATCAAGAATCACGTGGAGTCGGCCTGCGATCCGGAAAAAAAATATGCCATTTTACGGCCAAACATTTCGAAGTTTGTTTACCGCTTTTTCAAAAATAAGAACTATCATGACATTACAAACATATTTTGGGCGAGGGGCACATACAAACATTGCACCAAAAAGCACAATTTTAATGACAAACACAAGCACTCGATGGAAACAATAATATACAAGTATAACACATCTATTAACACAACTACTTCCGTGGCGTGGATACCTTGTCCTTCGCTTGTTAACCGCAGAATCCCGGTTCGATCCCCAGACCACGCACGGCACGATATGCTTTTTTTCGTTCTTCTAGTTCTACCCTTCCACTCATAATAATGTTGAAACTTGGCTTTATTAGTTTTTAGTTAATAAAAACAATAATAAGTTTATTATTTAGTCATTATTTAAGATCCGTGGACAATTAGTACATTTTGATCAACATATGACCCAAAGTCGGTGCGATTAGTGTTTGAATGGGCAAAAGGAGTTGATCTAAATTTTGACTAAAAAAATCACCAAATTGCATGAATGGATTTTCAAAAATACAAAATCTTTCAGCTTATGAGGGGTCACATTCCACTTCAAATAGACACCCCCTGGGCATGCAGGCGCAATTGGTCCTTCAGCATCAGCGAATCATCCCCTCCAATGTTCAAAGCAAATTTACGCTACTGCTAGAATCGACCGACTTGTGTCATAAAACGTTACGCCCCAACTTACTCTTGGGTCCGGTCAGGTATAACATTTAGCGTAAATTACCCGCCAGTTACTAGCCTAGTAGCTTACCCCGCATTGGCGTTCTTAAAATGTTGGGTTACGCCTCAGTTACTAGCGAGGTAGTGCTATTCTTCAGCTACCCGTCATTGGTGCACTCGGCCGAAAATATACTCTATCGTGTTGTCAAATCGTTCAAAATGTGGCCGTAGCCTATGTGTGTGTAGAGTTTATAAATGCTACTGAATGATACAAATAAGATATAAAAGAGTAGTGGTAGGCAGCCATATTGCTACCGATACCAGATCTGTGTGACGTATCTCCTCAAACTTCTCTGCTGGCAAGGAATGCTTTGCTAAACGGCAATACAGTTGCATTCAAAATCGTGAAAATCCCGAATTAAATGTTAGTTATAGTGATATAGACTAAACTAATTTAGCTGATTGTCTGGTATGTGGACAGGTAATTGAATTAGTCAAAAACACATGTCAAGCTTAACCAAAGAGTGTAAACAAGCACGTATGAACTGTCACCATGAAATGTATGTCACTACATCGTAAGATGTCCAGGTTGAAATAATGCAGATGATTCAACACATGTTGGATATCCATCGAATGACATGGGCATTTACCTAAGTAGAAGTAACTCTTGGTGTAAGGCCTTCATCGGTTAGACGTATGTAAATATGTTATAGCAATTGAAACAGACGATCTTCTTTACATTCACGAATACAATACAGGAATCAGTGAAAGGCTAGTAAGTCTTATCAATGGCGCCCACAATAGGAGAGGTCAGTATTTACGTTGAGTATAGAATTCAGACGATGGCGGCCATGGGTACTCAAATGGTTTTGTCATACAACAATGTGACGAAAAATCAGCCAACATTGGTTATTATTCTCAAAAATGCCCATTCTAATGAATCTCCTATACGTAACTCTCAATGCCCCTTTAAAGTACAATGATTTTCAGACGAGCAGCGCAACATTATAATCATCCTCTTCGTCGTTTTGTGTTCTCGTGTTCATCCGTCCTCTTCATGTATACCTATTCGTGCGTAAACGGATAACTCCATCTTTATGATACAGACAAGTACTTTGTTACACTCCAACACTCACGTCTGCTATTTTAATCACATCGAGATGTTCCTGTTTATTCTTCGTTTTTATTCGGTTATAAGTGCAATGAACGGCTAAGAATAATTGTCTGCTTCTATACACACTCATGCCCCATTAGAAACAGACTTATACCAAGGGAAAAGCAATGCGTCGGTTACTGTCTTTAACATTTTCGATTAAGAAATCTGCGTATAGTATATAATTCACTAACTCGTCGGCATCTTCTCAGAAACCACTCAGTCGAGAGTATATTGATGTTAGTATTGTTAACTCAATAGACGTTTCGTCAAACCTTGTTCTGAATCATCATTAACGTTGACCGATCCAAGATGCTGTTCGGATGGCAGGCGTTTGAAAAACCCAAGCATGCCAAGTTGTTTAGAACAAACTCAGTTCTCTGTAAATGTAAAAGAGCTCGTAGAGGGATAGATCACTTTAGGAGTGGGTTTCGCTCTATTAAGAGTGATGTGCCACTCGTTTGGAGTGAATTTCCACTCTTTTTAGATTGATTTTTACCCTGAAAAGAATGGAAATCACTCTTAAAAGAGTGAATTTCGAGAGTAGAAAGATATAGATATAGATATTGTCATAGCTACTATAAGACTGTAACTGGGTTGGGGGCCTTTCGGAACCTTTGAGATGTTATGTATTACGCTTTCTGAAAACTGTGTCCTTCACCCATGCATGTCACTTTGAATTTGAATAAGCCCGCGCATTGAGGGGAAATGCGCAGCGATCAACACGGGACTGATACGGCTTATGTGCTTGTTAACAATTGGTGTTTCTTTCCCGCGTAGTGTATTGAAAATGTGAATTTTGAAAGTGACTAATTTTCTATAAATGGTAAAAATCATTGATTTCTTTGTTGTTAGGGGTTATGTTTGGTATCAAAATGTGCCAAAATAATTCATCCAAATGTCTATCTACCCTGTTTGGTAAAAAGATAATCGAAAATGACTTTAAATTACCTAAACAAAGTGTATGACTTTCTTTTGTTGTGCGCTTTACAATAATGTGACGAAAAATAAGCCAACATTGGTTATTATTCTCAAAAATGCCCATTCTAGTGAATCTCCTATACGTAGCTCTCAATGCTCCTTTAAAGTACAATGATTTTCAGACGAGTAGCGCGACATTTATATAATCATCCTCTTCGTCGTTTTGTGTTATCGTGTTCATCCGTCCTCCTCATGTATACCTATTCGTGCGTAAACGGATAACTCCATCTTTATCATACAGACAAGTACTTTGTTACACTCCGACACTCACGTCTGCTATTTTAATCACATAGAGATGTTCCTGTTTATTCTTCGTTTTTATTCGGTTATAAGTGCAATGAACGGCTAAGAATAATTGTCTGCTTCTATACACACTCATGCCCCATTAGAAACAGACTTATACCAAGGGAAAAGCAATGCGTCGTTTGCTGTCTTTAAAATGTTCGATTTAGAAATCTGCGTATAGTATATAATTCAACTCGTCGGCATCTTCTCAGAAACCACTCAGTCGAGAGTATATTGATGTTAGTATTGTTAACTCAATAGATGTTTTGTCAAACCTTGTTCTGAATCATCATTAACGTTGACCGATCTCGGTTTTCGCAAGATGCTGTTCGGATGGCAGGCGTTATCTACAGTCATCAAAAAAGTAACTATAAAGGTAATAAATGGACTTTTAACTCTAAAAATATATATCCTACCTAAAAATATTAAATTATAAAGTTGTTGAGAAATGTATCTTCTTTAACATGAGATATTGCACGCTAGGATCGGTTGAATAATAAAGAAGTGACAATCCAAAATGTAAGGTAAAGTCACAATTTCATTTTCGCATTTTACATTTCAACACTGGGGAGAGTAAGACAGGTAGTCTGTGTGTGGCGTATTGATCCATCGGAACAATACGGTCGACTGTCCAACCTGCGCGCGCATGTATCCCCCAATTGCACTACCGGTAATCGTTAAGGTACCCGTAGATGGGTCCGCGTGTAGAAAATAAAAATGTGGGAAATGAAAATCGGACTTAATCTTACATTTTGGAGTGTCACTTCCTTAATAATCCTAGCCTGCAATATCTCATATTACAGAAGATGAATTTCTCAACAACTGTATTATTTCATATTTTTAGGTAGGATATATATTTTTAGAGTTAGAATGACCTGTATAGTTACTTTTTATGACTGTAGTATGATCAACAAACCCTATCACCTAGTGTGGCATTATGTATTATTTTGAAATTTCCACAAGTACGAACACCTTATTTTAGATTAGTATGATTATGTTACATCTTCAAGCGTTACCATTGTCATTACATGTCAGTGGTTTATAATATAGCGAGTACGGCAACTTAAGTTGTGTTAATGCATCGATAATTTCAATATGGCGGAATGAAATTCAAGTTGTATGACTTTAACCCAAATCACCCGGTGCAAGGCAACACGCTCTCTAGAAGCTTAAACTGTGTAATACTAAAGTTCAAACTTGGATGTCTCGTATCAAGTTGAGATTAAACGAGAGTTCATTGTGCTTGGATCTTCCTATTTTCTTCAGAACCTACCACTTGTGTCACTGGTAATTGGTGATGCACATATTGAGCCAACACAGTCTGTTCGTAACCTGGGTGTAACGTTTGATCCAAATATGACTATGACCAAATAAATATCTAGCTTCTGTCAATCAACACATTTCCAATTGAGAAACACCCGGAGAATAAAGCTATACCATATTGTTCTTCTTTTGGTGCTACAGAATATGAATTGGACAGAGTGCAAAGATTGCGGAACAACCCTTTTTTGTCCCGCGGGGAGCACCTTTTGGCCTAAAAGGTTCTAAAAAGAACCTTAGAATGGTTCTTTGAAGAACTTTCAAATTTTAAATAAGACATAAAGGTATATTTACTTTTTTGTTTTTATGTAATATGCAAATTCAAGAGAAATGTAAACAAATTTAGTCCTTTTCAACTGTTAAAAATCATTTCTTCTTGGCTAAAAACATTTTTTACCGTTTTACCAAGAACCATTGAGGGTTCTCCATAATTTTTCCCCAAAAGGTTCTTGAAGCTTGAGGAACCATTTTCTTGGCTAAAGAACCCTTTTAGAACCTTTTTTGGTTCTAAAAGGAACCCAATGAAATTTCTATAGGGTTCCTTTTAGAACCAAAAAAGGTTCTAAAAGGGTTCTTTAGCCAAGAAAATGGTTCCTCAAGCTTCAAGAACCTTTTGGGAAAAAATTATGGAGAACCCTCAATGGTTCTTGGTAAAACGGTAAAAAATGTTTTTAGCCAAGAAGAAATGATTTTTAACAGTTGAAAAGGATTAAATTTGTTTACATTTCTCTTGAATTTGCATATTACATAAAAACAAAAAAGTAAATATACCTTTAGGTCTTATTTAAAATTTGAAAGTTCTTCAAAGAACCATTCTAAGGTTCTTTTTAGAACCTTTTAGGCCAAAAGGTGCTCCCCGCGGGACAAAAAAGGGTTCTTAAACGAACCATTTTTTCTAAGAGTGTACAAGCATTTATATAGCGCCTATAGTCAAAGGAGGTCAAAACGCTTTACAAAGTTAACAACATAAAAATAGTACACAGCAAAACACATTAAAGGGAATACTTAAAGTACAATGCCTTAATCTACGAAGGGGCACTAAGAGATCCTTGATGGAGGGAGCCCTTTTCAAAGTTGGGTTTTTTCATATATGAAGAGCTTTGATATAGAAATGTATAGGGCACAATCGATCATACACTCTTATCTTGGCGAGATCGAAATGGTTTAAACAACCTTAAACAACCCTAAACTCTGGTAGTTTCGTTATTCCTCTCTTCTAATTATTGGTTAACGACCGTTAATTTTCGGTCAGTTTAACTCTTAATCAATTATTGTTTTAAACTTTTTAACCAATTAATGTTTAAAACGCTCTAACCAACTAAAAGTTTAACAGTTAACTAACTTGGTTGCTTAACACGTTTAACCAATAACTGTATAGGATTTAGTATAACGCTTTATACTGTTATTGTTTATGGAATCAACAGTTATTAACCAGTAACTGTATAGGCTTTATACTGTTATTGTTTATGGAATCAACAGTTATTAACCAGTAACTGTATAGGCTTTATACTGTTATTGTTTATGGAATCAACGTAGTAGTCCAGGGTTATTGGCAAGTTGGAACCTTTATCATCAGAGCTGACAGCGATATTTGAAGGTAAGATTATAATATACGTTTTGCAATTACACAAATCAACTGCCAGGTAGGCCTAAATGATGTTTGAGTCTCGCATGCATTATAAGCTTATCAATATCATGATGCATCCGGCGAGTCATGACCATCCATCCCAACATTTACCGAAAATCTCCGGCGAAAATCGCTCAGAAAACATCATTTAGGCCTACCTGGCAGTTGATTTGTGTAATTGCAAAACGTATATTATAATCTTACCTTCAAATATCGCTGTCAGCTCTGATGATAGGTTCCAACTTGCCAATTGATATTTAACCCATTCGTCCGCCATGATGTCACGTTGACCAGATGCACGTGGATAAGTTACCTAAACTGATTTAGTTTATGAGTGATGCAGTTCGTGTGTGAAACCAGTCGCGGTTCTTAAACCGAGCTAACGCGGCCCTAATTTCCCTAAAACGTTCTTAAAGTTTAATACCTCATAAAACCGAGAAAAATTAATGAATATTGAACAATTTAGTTTAACGCCACCGCACGCCGGTATAAACCAGAAAGGTTTAATGAAAGTAATCAGTCGTTGTAGAAAAACTTTTCCTCTTAAACAGCATCATTCTTATTCCAGGACTTAAGAGTGTATGTTTCAGGGAAACAAAGTCATTTTTTCAAAAAGACCTACATCTCATTGTATACAGCTATTGAAGGTATTGTTTTGTTGAAAAAGGGCTTGTATCCAGAATTAATTATGCTATAAGCTTTAACGGCAAACGAAGCGTCTTAATAGGCTCCGAGTTAACAACAAATAACAAACACTGGTTATACCTTTTAAACAGCGACGGGATTTCAGCTTTTAATCACGAATGGTCAGTGCGCGCCGTGTAATAAATGCCTGGTTACAAATGTTTAAAGTTGTTTAAGGATTTCGCTGTCGCTAAAGTAAGAGTGTAGTTGCTCTCGTCATGGACTTTTCCACCCATCACACTCTTTTAGGGAGTGTTCATAAATACTTTGGTGTGGGGGGGGGGGGGGGGGGGGGGTTGGAAAATATGAGGGGGGGGGGCCAACCAAAAAAAAGGTTCTTAAAGGGGGGGTCAGGGAAAAAAGTGCTTGTATAGGGGGGGGGGGGGGGGCCAAAAAAAAGGTTGGTATTTTTGACAAAGCAGCATTTTGAAAAAGTTGATAAATTGAGAGGAAACCGAGGACTACTATTACATTTTAATACCAACCAATATTTATGGAACAATACAAATTGAAAAAATACACTTGGATCAATGAATGCAAAACTAAAATCAGCTTTACAAATTTTTGAATATTCAGATGAAACTTGATAGCCATAGTTCTTTACACAATGGCGAAGGGAGCAAGGTAGCAATGAGGGGGTTCCATCAAATGATCTTGTGAAGGTATCATACAGAAGCCAAGTATATACAATACAAAGAATACTATATTTATCATCGAAAAAGTGTTTGTTTGTTATATCTACAATCAACGAATCTTGCAACATGTTTGTATTACACAAAATACACGATATAACGTGAACAGACGGGGGGGGGGGGGGGGGGGGGGTCAACAACAAAAAAGGTTCTTGAAAGGGGGGGTCAAGAAAAAAACCCACCCTATTTGGGGGGGGGGGGTCCAAAAAAAAAGATGTCCATGGCTCAATTGTTTCCAACCCCACCCCCACCAAAGTATTTATGAACACTCCCTTAGGAGGAACAATGATCATTGCGCTTGACCATCCAACACGGTGGCAATCACGTTACGAGTATACCGTAGAAAATCACCATATAGCACCTTTTTATCTCTGTTATACAGGGCGCCATCTCGCGATCAAAACGTCTTTTAAAAAGTTATTCTTAAAGGCACTTCCAAATCTCAAATATTTGCCCCGGGCAAAAGTCACATGACTCGCTGCATACCCGAGTTCCGCGTACACGTATCATATAAACCCCATAATGCAATGTTGATAGCTAGCGTACCGAAAGATTGTCTACAAACAGCAAAATATACGAACAAAATTCATGTCTAGAAATGTTTCGAAAAGTCATTCTATTCATTTGAATGAAACCACAGTTATAATCTGAAACAACATTAAATCATTTTTTGGTCGAGAACCCTATGTTAAATACATACAAAAAATAGAAATATAAAGCATTTTAACCTCCTATTTATAGGATAGTGTTCAACTGTCATTTGAATTTATGTCTGTCCTATTATTGTCAGTCAGTGCTCCGTTAGCGCAGTCGGTAGAGCTTCAGACTTATAATCTGAAGACCGTGGGTTCGAATCCCACAGAGAATGTTTTGTTTTTCCCGTTACTATTATATTTAGTAAATGTAGAGATTATTTTAATATCGTTCAATCATAATATTATTTTGATCCCAGATACTTTTCATTTTATTTAATAGAATGATTTCCATACAGATTTAATGAGGTTTTAATTTGAATGTAGTACTTCATGGGGTGCATGTACATGTGCATGTAGGTCTAATACAGGCTTAGCATTGCGTTTATTGAATTATTGCAATACCCCGCCCATTGTTACAACATGGTTATTCACGCAATAATCTGTAAGGCCAATTGTTATTGAAAGAAGCCAATCGTCGTTTACAATGGTTGAATCGATTTTTATTCCCCATCTGATCTGTTTGTAGCTAGCTGCAGTCAGATATTGAGTGAGTCTGATGTATACCAGGGACAATCTAATGATCTAATAATCATTCGATTGTCCCTGTGTATACGAAGGGATTTTGCTTTCCCTTGAAAAGAGGATGTCGATCTCGTGCAATTCAATATGCCAAAATGTCAGCCTTATACAATGACAACATTAAGGCATTTAAATGTGGTTCAACGCCATGTGACTAGGGGGATTTTCAGTAAGGGGAGCAATAAAATATTAATCCATTATTTTTACATGCTAAAGTTATGTTTGCAGGGACGTTTCTTTTTGAAAATCCTTTTTTCTGAAGAAGATTTTGTTGTCATTACTGAAGAAATCAGGTATATTTTACGTGGCCCTGACCCCTGTCTGATTAAAAGCTTTAAATTAATAACCTTTCACGATCATCAATTTATTGCTCTTTACATTGAATCCAAACCTAGCTTGCAGCGACACCGTTTTCACATTTAAAATACAATTTAGAAACTGGGTTCAATTTGGCTAAAATTTCGTCGAATACTCAAAAGTTCACCACTAGTTCATTATTATAGAGAACACATAGAAACGTCAGTAAGTAGTTATGGCCGAGCGGTTACGAATATGGACTAGTAATCGAATAGATAGATTCTCCCCTCCTCGGTTCGAATCCTGCTGAATACCGTTTGTTAGAAAAAACGATTTAGTCTCTGTGTGTTGGAAAATGGCGTATATTTTTACCGTAGGTGAATAAAGTCGTGGCCCTGACCCCTGTTCAAAATGTATTACAAATAAACATATTTTTGATCAAGTTTAATACGTTAGGAACATTTCTTGTGCATAAAGTTTTTGCTATGACGTCTAAAAATCATCAAAAATACGATGTTTACGATCGCATTGAAAATGCATCTTTATCGACTCAAAAATAGTAACAAAAATCGTGTTTTTTATTAAATCGGAAATAAAATGTTTCATAAATAGGACTTTCCCTTCAAAATGAGCCTAAGATTATCAAAATTGATGGAGGCAATCCTTCACAATCGCGAGTTGTAAATGACCCGATTTCTATTTGTTTTTTTTGAAATCTCACTTTACTGGCGGGCCGGGGCGAACAAAATAGACGGTATTTTCATGCCTTGACTTCTGACTGCAACGAAGCTACAAACATGGCAAACAGATAATATGTTGGTACATGCACATGACCGTACAATCATGTAGGCCTAAACATGGGAAATCAGAATATCGATTCAATGACGAAACGATTGACTCTTTTCATAATGGCACAATTGGTCTTTCCCAGATTTAGTTGTGTAACAATGGGGCTAGGGTCTCAATAATTCAATTCACGCAACGCTACGCTGACCGTGAACAAGTAAATGTAGAACTGCATTCAAATTATTGAATTTAGACAATTATTCAAAATCAAATTAAGAGTATGTTGTCCGTGGATTCACAAATATTATGGGGAACGATAAGCAAACCCAACATAAAATTACTAAATTTAATATGATACTAACGAAGACAAAATAACATTCTCGGTGGGATTCGAACCCCCGGCCTTTCGATCATTAACCCAATGCTCTTCCGATTGAGCCAACGGCGCACTGTACTGTTGATACAACATAAATAGATTCAAATATCATTTGTGAACACTATTACTATCCCATAAATTGGAAGTTAATAATGCTTTAATTTATAGTTTTGTATGTTTTTAACATAGGGTTCTCGCTTAAAAATTGATTCGATGCTGCTTCAGA
This sequence comes from Ophiura sarsii, assembly GCA_035610835.1. Lineage (NCBI taxonomy): Eukaryota > Metazoa > Echinodermata > Ophiuroidea > Amphilepidida > Ophiuridae > Ophiura > Ophiura sarsii. The sequence continues at coordinate 79,321,999 of CM069447.1, read as the reverse complement.
TTGTAACTCTGGTTTCATTGACATAAATAGAATGACTGTTAGAAACATTTCAAGACACGGATTTCGTTCACATTTGATGTTTGTAGCCTCTCTTCGGTATTGCATCATGGGGTTTATATGATACGTGTACGCGGAACTCGGGTATGCAGCGAGTCATGTGACTTTTGCCCGGGGCAAATATTTGAGATTTGGAAGTGCCTTTAAGAATAACTTTTTAAAAGACGTTTTGATCGCGAGATGGCGCCCTGTATAACAGAGATAAAAAGGTGCTATATGGTGATTTTCTACGGTATTGGACGTGTATATATCGCTAGTCCTTGGTAAATTAACAACGAATGCTCTGCTAGATGCTCACAGCCATTTATTTGAATTCAAAGACGTACACAATCACGGGTATGATTTTAGTTATACCCTTAATATGTCTATAATTCAATCAGTTCCAAATCGGCGAATATAAGCGATTTTTAAAAAGAAAATCAGCGCAAAAAAGTAGCTCTCGATTTCGGACATACTGTACACTCTGGGTTTCGTCACGCAATTGATGCACAATGGGCTTGTTTGCGTCCTTGCACCCTGCTGTATTTTTTCTCTGCTGAACGAATGCTCACCGATTAGGAGCTAATAAACGGTACAAATTTGATTCAACATGTTCGAAGTGGCGAATATGTTTGCCCTTATATCCCCCCTCTCCTTCAGTTGAATGACGTCACAGAGATAAGGGCACTTAGGATTCTGACAAAAATGCATGTTAAACGAAACAACCGATAGAGACCAGTTACTTATGTTATAAGCTGCACTGGTTGCTGTATTTTATTCACAATAGGGAAACCGTTTGTCATTTAACAGACTAAACGCTAAGCGAAATTGATTTGCTCATACTCTCCGAGCCCACGAGCCCAAGTGCATACTTTGATGGTGGTTAAAGCGAATCAATGAACGAACTGATGCCCAAGTATTAAGTGTATAATTGAGTAAGTGTAAAATCAAAGGATTCGATTGTGTGCTGGTGGCAAATCTCGTCTCACAAAACGATTTTGCTTAGTGTAATTGAAAAACCTACCCGTTTCTTAACAGGAAACTAACTTGTGAGGTTGCATTTACTAACAGATGTAGGAAAACCAACTTTAAGTTATATGTCATAAGTAGTGGAGATTGAAACGACTGCGGTGTAAAGACCATGTGATTATTTCAAAGAATAATGTGGATGATAACGTGGTCTATCATGCATGATAACGTGTTGCCACTAGCAGTTGGAATGGCAAACATTGAATGCAGATACTACATCTGTTTATTTCACTTAAAGAAGCATTGATACTTCGAAAACGTGCATTCTGCAATTTGATGGAATTGCATTAATTTGTTTGCAAATCAACAAACAGACATTTCAAAAAAGAAGGAGATTTAGTAAAACCCAACCGACAGGTTACTAAGTGTTAACATATCAGCCCTTTTATGGCAAAAGGATGTATCTTATTATGTACTTTCTTAATGATATACTTCCTTTTAACATGGATTGTGTTAACTTGGTTCAATAATCCTCACTTAGGAAAATGTTGCAACTTGTAAAGACAATCAAAGTAATATACTGCCTTTTACCACTACATGATTTATGGAGAAAAAAGCTAACTTTGTTCATGTTAAAAGGAAGTATACTGTTAGAAAACTACATATAAGATACATTCTTTTGCCATAAAATGGCTGAATAAGGTACACGTATAAATGTCTGTAGTCCGACGGTTCTATAGTACGAAGGTTATACAGCAAGAAACCACTAAGATTCTAAAGTATGAAGGTTACATCGGACGAACATAATTAATTATCTATAATTCGAAGGTTTTACAATACGAACATTAAAAGGGTTCTATAATCCAAATACTAGGTTCAAGTTCTATAACCCGATTATTGAAAATTATTTGTTAATCCGGATATTATAACAGGATATCAAGCCGAATATGAATTAAACTTCTTTTATCCGAATTAAAAAGGGTTATTTAGTCCGAATCTTTCATTGGTTTCTATAATCCGAATCATGTAGCCTGTTCTGTTTTTATAGTCAAAATGTATTAAAAGGTCCTCTAATCTGCAAAATAATGTGGAATTAATAGCCCTCATGTGTCCCAACAAAAAATATAATGATAATGATAAAGGTTTCTACTTCAATTTATGTTTCACGAGCACCCCCCCCCCCCCCCCCCCCCCCCCCCCCCCCCCATCCAATGTCAAAAAGAAATCTGCGCCACTCTTTCATTGTAGTTACAAAACGCTAATACAACTGTCGGTGGTGGGAGCCCCATGGCCTCCCACCAAAATAACAAATTAAAGTTTATTTTGTATTTTCACCTTTGAATTTTAAAGCGGCATAACAGGGATCCATAGTTCAATGTATATCATAATGGACGTGTCTGCATGTGAGTACTCTCTTAAATCAAAAGATTGAAAATGTCCGTCTTTTACAGATTGACTTTTTATCTCAATCTGTTAGATTGATTGTAAAATGAAAACATGATATCAACTCGTGACAATAGGTAGCTTTGAGTCAATCTGGATAAAAGATTGATACATATTACTGCACTCTATATACACGTGTGTTTGCACCGTCAATCTTGACTAAAGTGTCAATCTAGTAAAAGATTGAATATAGTTCAGTTTATTTTCCACAAATGAGATACATAATAATGACAAATTAAATTCAACAATGCGCAGTTATAGGTAGGTCATATTGGTTTCGTAACACTTTTGATTGTATACTTATACATTTCAACAAATGATTCGATCTGCAACATAAAACTGTTTTATAATTAAATGACAAGTAAGAACATGTGAGTAACGTGACCATGCGGTCAACTCAGTAATCTTAGCTTGTGCAATTACACACCTTCCGGACAGAAACGATTATCACCGCAATGTGTTGGCAAGCCCCTGTATAGTTGAAGTGGATGTGATATATTTTATGTGATGCACGGAGGGCAGCAATGTTTAACCTTTCAAGAATATAACGCCATCGAATTCCTTTTTTGAATCCGTGCTCACAACAGCCGTTCGTTTTGAATTCAACGTACAAGGGCAGATTGATGTGTAGAAGTAGTCATACCTAGCCAACCTTCGCATGTGACTTGATCGAATGCCCGTGGATATAGAGGTTAACACTTTCAACGCGGCTATTAGTTTTACCACATACAAAACAGATTTTTCACAAATGTTCCTCAAATTTCAAGGTCTCTCTGAAGTATTACTAAACCAACACTAGGGCATGTTTGTACTTATTTAAATGCATTTCTCATGGTGATTCCATAATGAAATTCAATAATTTTGACATTTTTGAAACATTTTATGAAATTTTTGAATGTCGTCTGCAGCCGCCTGCCGCATGGAAAGCGTTTTAATGCCCGTTAGATAAGCTAATAATAGAGGTTCATTTTGTTGAAAATCTTGTCACGAAGAAAAAAAAGTTGTCATTGTTCCCATTGCTTACGTTTCTGTAATTATTCGAACATTTCTTACGCACAATTTGGCTTGAATCCTCAACACAGTTATATCCTAATCCAAATCCTACACCCATAAGGGGCCATATCCAAACTCCAGTGATTTTAAAGCATTTTTCTACCGATTTTACTCCGGTATTCCAACGAAATAGAACGAAATACCGTTGGAATACCGGGGATAGAACGAAATACCGTTGGAATACCGGGGTAAAATCGGTAGAAAAATGCTTTAAAATCACTGGAGTTTGGATATGGCCCCTAAAAGAGTTTTTAATTTATTTTAATAATTACTTTATTTCTTGGAATTTCATAGAGACTACTTGTATCTTAATAATCCACAAGGTTATCACGTTTGGTAATTCATATGTAACTAAGCCTATGGAAGATGAAAACGGAATTTCGTAAAATTGGGGTAAAGCGTCTACTATTAATCCATCATATTTTAATCAGTTAAATAACAATATATTAGTACAATGTGCCGTTGCTATTGTTTGTGTTGCTTTATAAATTGCTTATAACTAAATCCATCATTTTATTTTAAAAATATAAATTAATACAAAATGTATATTATTATTATTATAAACACTACACAAACAGAAATTATCCACTTATTTGAGACGCCCTGTGTTTTGTTTTTTAGACTCTGAATAAATTCAATTGAGAAGGAACAGGCATCTCCTCCCGCGCATTTTGACGCCTCATCTGTCACAGTAGCACTGATATTGATAAAGCAGTGGTCATTTGAATACAAAATGATGCAGTTTCCATTGTTGCACTTAACCCTATACCCACGAAAAGAGCGTAAACAAAACAGTAAATCGAAAGAGTACCTCTACTTTCTATTTCCATGAAAATACAATAATCCGACACCTCACTGTATCTACTGGTGTGAGACTCATCCCTTACAATGACCAGGATCATTCATGATTTGTATGCCAACATCTTTTCTTTATTTCCGTGCAACATTCCAAATCGACGAGCAACTTCAGTTACAGAAACTCCAGAACGTTTCAATGAGAGAAAGAAACGGTACATTTACTGTTTTGTTTACGCTCTTTTCACGGGCATAGGGTTAAGTGCAAAAATGGAAACTGCATCATGTATTATTCAAATGGCTACTGCTCTGCTTCATGTATAATACTGGTGCTATTGTGACAAATGAGGTGTCAAAATGCGCAGGTGGAAATACCTGTTCTTTCTCACTTGTTGAATGCATTTAAGGTCATAAGAATTAAACAAAGGGCGCCTCGAAAATAAGTCTATACTTTCTTTTTGTGCAGTGTTTATAATGTTTGGTGATAATTTGCCATTGTTGTTGTTGTTGTTGTTGTTGTTGTTGTTGTTGTTGTTGTTGTTGTTGTTGTTGTTGTTGTTGTTGTTGTTGTTGTTGTTGTTGTTGTTGTTGTTTTACTAAAACGTGCTTTAAAGTCGGATCTAAAACAGGTCCATGATGAGTCGCTGTTCGACACGGATTAACAACTAATGTGACTTTACCAGATTGAAATTGTTGGCTTAAAATCGCGCTATACGAGTCTAGGATTTACCATTCTCAGATTTACAATAAACGCATTAAGACGTCATTCGTTCTTGGAAATATGGATGCGTTTCGCTTTCATACTGTTTGATACTGTTTTCAGCGCATTGCCAGCGCAATGTCTGATCGCCGTGACATCTTCAATTTATAAAGACCTAAAGAGATGTCAAGAAGCGCATACTAGGGAGCTGGTCTATGAAACCACACACACCTCTTGTATGTAGGGGTGTGTATGACTGCCCACATAATGGCATGTGAAGTGCTAACGCGGTAGATTCAAATGCACGTTCCATGTGGTTATGCCTGGTGAATCATTTGTTTGCATACAAATAAAGCTAAGAGGGCGCATAGAATGCATACCCATCGCTTAAATATGTGCAGTTTAAAAACAAAAACAAAATCATAAAATGTTCTCATACCATTTTGTTGTGTATGTCTTACGCTTTAAATTGATAGGTCACAAACCCATATTAAAGGTATGGTTATGTTCAAATTAAGTCTCGAATATAGGTACATAATTATGCAAATTATTTAAATAAAGAGAAAAGTACAAAGAAATGTTTTAATTGGCTCATACAAAAATGTCGGAATTAAGAATATGTACATTAGGCTATATCTTATTTCCAGGCTTCCATGATGTAAACATCTTTAGATAAAAAGTCAAATGTGTTTTTGACTAGATGCTAATTAAATATGCATAACATATGCAAATGAGCTTAATTAGCAAAATAGTTGTAATACAAATTTGCGTTGAGGCTTTGAGTTCATGTGTCTTCAAACTTGACTTAATTGAAGAAAAAAAAGTGTTGTTGTTATTGTCATGTAAGTGATGTTTCGGGCATTTATGGTAAGTTGCAATGTAGTGCCAATTCACCCGTCGATTGCCTGGTTGTTGGATAGTCGACCGGTGGCATTGTTACGGTTGATCAATACGACACACACGCTGTACCTGTCTTACTCTCCCGTTGTTGAAAAGAAAATGTTAAAATGAAAATCAGACTTGCCCTAACGTTTGGGATCGTAACTTCCTCATTAATCAACCATGCTTATAGCGTGTAATATCTCAAATTCAAGAAGAGACATTTCTCAACAACTTTATAATTAAATATGTTTATGGAGTTATACTTTTAGAGTTATCAGCATGTTTATTAACTGGTCAGTTACTTATTGTGATGACTGTATATTAGGTAGGGTGCATTTGGTGCCCCTCATGTCAATGGATTTGTCTGTCCCTAGTTTTAAAATGTTCCTATTGTCACAAAAGTAACATGTGCCAAGTTTGAATTAATTTGGAAGTTGTCGTGGGGGGCCTCCGAGAACCTAAAGTTACAGTGTGTGTTCCTATGTAGGAAAGTTCGTTGACCCCTGTACAATTCAAATTAGAAGCCGATCGAACAATTTGAAGTAGCTGCCATATCAAAACCGTTTGGACTTAGAAGCTCAAATCTTGCGAGCTAATAGAACTGATAATCATCTTCAAATTTGCAATAAAAAATAATCAAAATGAGCAAGTGCTGTTTACTGGCACAAACACCCTCAATCCATAATTTCATGTATTTGGCATTTTGTGGTCATTTTTACCCCAAATTTGGCATTTTGTTGATGTCCTGATTGTGTTAACAGTATTACAACTTTAAATCAATGTATATTATCCACTCTAAGTGTGAAATAAGAGTATTATAGCACTTGGTTCATGTAAGACAGAAATTTCCCCCAGAATATGGACTGGGGGCGCTTTTGACAATAAAACACGCTTGCTCATTTCGTTGGTGGTTAATTTTTATCGCAGATCCGAAGATGATTATCAGTTCTATTAGCTCACAATATTTGAGCTTCTAAGTTCAAACGGTTTTGATATTTCAGCTACTTCAAATTGTTCAATCGGCTTCTAATTGGAATTGTACAGGGGTCCAACGAACTTTCCTACATAGGAACACATACTTTAACTTTAGGTTATCGGAGGCCCCCCAAGACATCTTCCGAATTAGTTCAAACTTGGCACATGTTAATTTTGTGACCATATGAACATTTTAGGACTAGGGACAGACAAATCCATTGACATGAGGGGCACCAGATGCACCCTACTGTATATATATATTGATAAAAAAAAAATGACGCCTATTATACGTTATTGTAAAACTGAGAAAGGTAAATAAATACAAATGAAGAAGGACAACTTAAATAGTCAAGTTGATAATACTACCTCTGATCTACAGCTGATAATGCTCGTTACTCTAAAATATAACACATGGCAAGTTCAACCAGTTTAAAGTTAGGATTACAAAATGACCACATCTGATGACAAATAAGTTGTAGCAAATCACGTGTTCGATACTTGTCATGATGTATATGGCGGTTTTTACGGCTTATGAAAAGAAAGAAACAAAACTCGAGCAAAGCAATTTTATTTATTTCTTTAAATGTATATATACATGTACGTTTATAATATTTGTAATTTGTTGAAAGTTGAAGCACCGTTCGATAACAACATTACGTGTTCATTAAAATGTCTTTAAAAACCGCGCATTTCAATGAAGTTGACAAATTTGCACTGGCTCCATTTAAAAATCTATTTTCGCTCATTGTAATAATACATTTACCTGTCATTCAATACTAATAATATAACTATATACTACAAAAGACGCATTTACCTTTTTTAGATTTATTACTAGATACATTTACTACAACAAAGGATACTTCACTAGCAATGTAAATGTCTTCGATAAACGCGCACATGTTCGTTTTCCGCATATTTCAACGAAACTCCCTTATTTCAAAAATCTAAATTTATTTTTTATTCATTTGGTATACTAGTATAACAAGACAAGTTGCTATACATGCGTCGGAAGACATATGTTCAGGAGGGAGCCACAAGTGCCTTAAATCATGAAATATATGACGTTTTCTATATGATATAATTGCTTACTACTGTTGACTGTGTGCTACACAGTGACAATTGTGTGAGTAAATGAATCACAACTTCCCATTCTTTCATATGCCTGAATGTACATGTGTGTATCAACTCGGCTCTAATGAACGAGGTGTCAACTTACGGGACAGAAGTATTCCCTGCATTTCAATATCAACTGTCAACTGTCGTGAGTTTGTATAACACTCCCTACAGTGAATATTATCAGCGAAGTAGTTTATGATCAAGGCATCTCATTTGCATTTTCCAATTAATTGTCACCAAGCCAAGTGATGGCGCTCTCTCTTTTATCGATATATTTATCGAACAGTACTCTGTTGACTGGTTGCGTGAACGGTAACATATTTAAAACAACACGATTGTTTTTAATTCATCATTAAGACAAATCCGTCTAATTTGGAGTATAAACGATCCATACCGACAAAACCAAAGTCAGCTGTGTATTGATAAAAAGTGCACAACATAGAAATATTAAACGCATAAACACGTAGAATGGGCTTTGCACTCAATACCCAATATACAAGAAGGAACACTTAAACATGTTTAAAGAAGGTTGATCGTAATACCTCGCATGTTCTGCCGATACTCTTTGGTATTCTAAAATATAACACATGGTCAGGTTAATACATTCACTAGTATACTGAAGATATCGAGAGCCATTGATTAATTCTGGTCCTGAGGCCGGTCATTTAATAAACCGTCTCAATCTGAGCTACTTGTGGAGTAACACGAGCATATCCAATACTACCCAACTCAATGTTTATATGCCACTGGGGCATATGCTAAACTTTTAATTTCGCACGACTGAAAACTGACTTGATCTGCAAGTTCTGTCAATTTTATATTATCATATTATTACAAGTCACTGAATCATGCACGGACTTAATTAAAATAACCCATAATAAATGTAATGAACACTGTTTCGATCCGACCGGTTCATGGTTATTGCTCGTATGTCCCCATTTAATTCATCAATCTGTATATACATTTATAGAATATAATAGAGAAGCTCACTCCAACTGAAAGAGCGAAATAAACACGTAACAAGCCGCGACGCTGAATGTCCCAACTCGGAAAAAAGCAACATCATTCACCGGCATGGAACTCGAACCCACGATCTCCCGTATACTAAAACGGGCGACAAAACACTCGGCCACTGGTACATGTTGAATACAGCAATTTGAATCGGGACCAAGCGATTAGGTGATCAGGATCAGATTCATGTACAATCACAATAAAGGATTCATAACAGGAGTCATATAGTTGCAGGGGGACTGGTAAATAACGATTTGTATACAATAGTTATACGAAACCAGTCCCTACTGAAAGAAACCGTGCATATAATCACAATCAGGATACCCTAAGGTATACACAATCATGATACCCGAAGTAGCCTAGGACATGTAACCAAAAAAAGGGGTGTACCTAGACAAAATTGCAACATAAACCATTTTTGATGTAATTGTTTCAAAATGCTCTTCCGAACATTATACTAAAAATCGATAAAATCTGAAGTTGGGGAAAAAATGCTAATTTGCATAACAATATATTTGTATATTTAGCCATATTAGTCGGGTATATACAGGGGTTACCGTGCAACCCCACCACCCAGGACTCCCCCAAACCAACTTTCTTGACTCTTTTCATGGTCCTAAAACATATTCAGGATGTTAACAAAAACAATTTCGTGTTATTCAAGATGGCGTCCAAAATGGCCGCCATAACTGGTCAAATTTCATAAAATGACATATAACAATCAAAATGCGTGGTGAAAGAAAAGTTTTAATAGTGGGATGTATGTATTAAACCCCTAAGACAATAATACCCTGTATTTTTGCTTTGTTAACATACCTAAATCCAAGATGGCCACTAAAATGGCCGCCAAAATGATGGTCAAAATTCCATAAAATTGCACAATATCAACCAAAATGTATGATAAAAATATAGTTGTAACAATGGGATGTAAGTATTAGACCACTAGTAACTCATGTCAAGTATATTTGCTTTGTTTACATACTTTACATAAAAATGGCTGCCAGAACGGGCCCCATAATGGGTCCCAAAATGGCTGCAAAAATGTCAAATTCCATAAAATGGAATAATATCAACCAAAACGTACGATGAAAGTATAGTTTTAACAGTGGGATGTACGTTTCAGACCACTAGTAACTCATATCCAGTATTTTTGCTTTGTAATGACATACCTTTAAATCAAGATGGCTGCCAATGTAAAAATACTCTATAAGAGTATTATAATAATAATAATAATAATAATAATAATAATAATCAGTATTTATATAGCGCATTTTCCAAAGGGCTGAGAGCGCTGTAATTTTGCAGCACATTCACCAAACAGTATGTTATAAACTGCTAAGCTATTGCTTTTAGATAGAAGATCCACCTCTGTGACAATTTTGATTATGTATGACTTTTCAAAATGGCTGCCAGATGGTTAAGTTGATGTTAAATTTTGTTTTTAAATATTGTAAATGCCTATACTAATATGACTATGTAATACTAATACCCATTAATCTATGGGACAGCATTCGCTATATTTCTATGATAAAGCCTAGGGGCTGTATATCTAGTTTAAGTATTTAAAAATATCCAATTGGTTGCAAAAGGTTAAAATAACTGAAAAGTAGTATTAGTTTATTATTACTATATTAGTGTTACATTAGAAAAGACCAAATTATTATCAAGTAAACGTATTTGTACATGACACGATGTGATTGAATGAATTTTGACAATGTAATGTTATTAAGATGGCCATCATAATGACAATATAATTAAAATGACCTCAAATGGACAATAAAACTACCTCCAAATGGTCAAAACAATTACCAAGGTGGCAACTACTGATCTTAATATGGTCAGAAATAGCTGATTCGACATCATCCAGTACTATAAACTAAATACCTGTATCTAACTTTCCCAGCAGATCGGTCAGTGATGTTATGGTGTTAATTATTGACTTGAAAAACCTACCTTAGTAATTGAAATATCCATCCAATAGGATCAACAAGCAGTTAAATTTGGCCAAACCAGTATTTATGGCCAACGATATATCGCGAGTTGTATGAATTTATCAATGAACATAATAATCAGAGATATATAGTATCCAATATCCTTTACTTACTGTTATAATATCTGCAATTAACCGGCTATTTCTGACCACATTTTGATAAATTGGTGGCCACCTTGGTAAATATTTTGACCATTTGAAGCGGGAATTTTATTGACCAATTGGAGGTAATTTTAATGGTCATTATGATGGCCATCTTAATAACATTACATTGTAAAAATGGAGTCTATACCATTCAATCATACCTTGTCATATACTTAAAGAGTATGCAAATACGTTTACTGAGTAGATTAAAAGCTATAGATATAATAATTTATTAATAATGTAACACTTAAACAATAAACTAATACTGCTCTTAAGTTATTTTAACCTTTTGCAGCAATCCGGATATTTTATAAATACTCAAACTAGATAAACAGCCTAAGACTTTATCATATATAATAGTGGATGTTGTCCCATTAGATTTGGGGTATTGGTGTTTACAATACAAAACAATTGATTTATATAGGTCATTTAGCATCAACTTCAACCATCTGGAAGCCATTTTGGAAAGTGATACCGAATCAAAATTGTCACAGAGGGGGGTCTTATACAACTAAAAGCAATAGCTTAGCAGTTAAGAACATAATACTAAATTGTATTTGGGAATGCGATGCAATAGTACACCCTTATAGACTATTTTTACATTGACAACGGCCATTATGGCAGCCATTTTGGACTTAAAGTATGTGATTACAAAGCAACAAATCTGGATATGAATTACTATAGTGGTCCAATACATACATTTTGGTTGATATCATCCCATTTTATGGATTTTCACAATATTTAGAGCCATTTTGGGGCCATGTTGGCGGCCATTTTGGATTTCAAGTATGTTAACAAAGCCAACATATTATATATTAGTTTCTAGTGGTCTAACATACATTCCATTGTTAAAACTGTACTCAGATCATTCATGTTGGTTGATATATGCCATTTTATGTAATTTTACAATATTTGGCGGCCATCTTGGATTTTGGTATGTTAACAAAGCAAAACTACTGGATATGAGTCTCTAGTTGTCTAACACATACATCCCACTATTACAATATACTTTCACCACGCATTTTGATTGCTATATGTCATTTTATGAAATTTGACCAGTTTTGGCGGCCATTTTGGACGCCATCTTGAATAACACGATTTTTTTTCCGGTAACATCCTGACTATGTGTTGGACCATGAAAAGAGTCTTGAAAAATTGTTTGGGGGAGTCCTGGGTGGTGGGGGTGCACGGTAACCCCTGTAATATACCCGACTAATATGGCTAAATGTACCCATATATTGTTATGCAAATTAGCATTTTTTCCCCAACTTCAGATTTTATCGATTTTTAATATAATGTTTGGAAGGGCATTTTGAAACAATTACAACAAAAACCATTTATGTTGCAATTTTGTCTAGGTCAAACCGTACATGTCCTAGGCTAAAGGTATACAGAGGGACGAGCAGAAATGTAAATACAGTATAATTAAGAAGTTCGTCCCAACTGAAAGAGCGAAATAAACACATAAGAAGCCCCGCCGTTGAATGTCCCAAATTGAAAAAGCAAGAACATTCATCGGCGTGGGACTCGAACCCATGCTCTCCCGTATTCTAGAACAGTCGTTTTACCACTCGAATTACCGCTGAATACAGCACTTGTAATCGGGACCCAGTGGTGAACACACCCCATAAACGTTGGGCATTCAATCGGTGCAACGACCATTGCCTGACAATTCGTCGCTGTTCTGACATACCGGCACATCACTTTACCTCATTCTGTTGTGATGTGCCGGTATGTCAGAACAGCGACGAATTATATCGTTCGCTCGATCAGTGTATTGTTTAAGTAATGCATACATTCGTGTCTGAGTGAACGTATGTAACTTCGTAGCAGATGTTTATGTGTATTCCACAAAACAATATAGGCCTACTTCTTTTTATTTCGTATTAGCCTTTTTGTGCACACAATCAAATTATTGATTACCAATAAACTAATCAATATTTGGCGTTGGCACAATAGGTTATGAAACATAAACTCGATAACAAGTATACCATACGTCACTATGTAATAACAGCGACCATAATTCACAATGTAATACCACTTACCATTCGTCACTTTGTAGTACCACTTACCATACGTCACTATGTAAAACCACCGACCATAATTCACAATGTAATACCACCGACCATACGTCACTATGTAACACCACTTACCATACGTCACTATGTAATACCACCGACCATAAGTCACTATGTAACACCACTTACCATACGTCACTATGTTATACCACTGACGAACTGACCAGGTGTGCAGTAAACGTTTCATCTGCCCTCACCCATAATCTACTGAACAACAATACGAAGAATTTATAGGATATAGAGAGTGCACACATAAACACTACACAAAAAGAAAGTATCCACTTTTCTCGAGGCGACCTGTGTTTAATTCTTTCTTTCCAATACTTTCCAACACCTCACTGTATCTACTGGTGTGAGACTCATCCTTTACATTGGCCAGGACCATTCATGATGTTTGTAAGCCAACACCTTTCTCTCCACTTCCGTGCAACCTCCCTTCCAACTCCAAATCGACGAGCAACTTCAGTAACAGAAATTCCAGAAACTTTTCTTTGAGAGAAAGAAGCGGTACATTTACAGTTTTGTTTACGCTCTTTTCACGGGCATAGGTTTACGTGCAACAATGGAAACTGCATCATTTTTTATTCAAATTTACTTAACCCTTTACCCATGAAAAGAGCGTAAACAAAACAGTAAATCTAAAGTGTAACATAATTATAGTTCTCTTCATGAAAAGTGTCTATAGTTTCTGTTACATGGTAACTGAAGTTGCTCTTCGATTTGGAGTAACAAGGAAGGTTGCACGGAGATGGAGAGAGGTGTTGGCTTACAGCATCATGGATGATACTGGTCATTGTAAAGGATGAGTCTCATGCAGGTCTTGGAAACAATTGATGATGTGAGATGTTCGGATTATGAATGTCTTTTCAAGGAGAGAAAGAAAAGGTACACTTTAGATGGGTATAGGGTTAGGTGCAACAATGGAAACTGCATCATTTGTTATTCAAATGGTCACTGCTTTATCAATATTGCGACAAATTAATGAGGTTTCAAAATGCGCGGGAGGAAATGCCTGTTCTTTCTCACTTGTTGAATTTATTTGGGATCCTTAAAGAATTAAACACATGGTGCCTCGAAAAAAGGGGATACTTTCTTTTTGTGCAGTGTTTATGTTGATACTTAGCTTAAACGGTGCGAAATATATCTTGATTTACATATTAATGACTATGTAGTTCCCGAATACAGTCGATATTAATAACATCGCTTACAAATGGGGCTGCTATCTACTAAGAAACTACAGAGTAAAGTCACGTCAAACTCCTCAGAACAATCCTATGTACGAGTTGCCTCGGGAATACACCCATCAACTTTCGCTAAATGCATTCACTGTGGTTGCCTTTTATCCCAAGTCATGCCTGCTTATTAATGCAACATACGACACTTATGTTTGACGTCTTGTTATTGTTCTGTTCCTCAAATGTGTTAAAATAAAGAAGTTGGCGTTGCAACCTAACCCGCTTGATGTGGTTACTATCTCATTGCATATGTTTTCATTGTCGTTTTGTCTAGAGAGTGTTGCTGTATCCTACGCTATTAATAATGTAGGGAGTGTGAAATGTATTTGTTCAAATAAAGGTACTGGGCAGGAATAATTAATAAATAACCCAGTGCATAATTTTTGTTTGGCGTATTTTGACACGTCGATTGTTGAGATACGATGTTGCGGAGCGGAGTTATTGTCAATTCAATGGTCGTATGTCCAGTTTCAAAAGTGACAATCATCCCTATAGACAATAGATGCAGGTTTGCATTTATTGTTTTGAATAATCAGGTTAATGCTTTACACACGTGTACACAAATGCAACAAACACTCAGAAAATGAGGATAATGTGTTCCTTTCACAACACAGATGTATTGTTTTTCATACTTTCAACTTTGCAATGACTTTATTTTTATCAATAGTACTTTGTGTGTCCACTTTCATTGTTCAGAACAGTCATAAACCTGATCATTCAAAACAGTAATGCAAATCTGCTTCTATAAGGATGATTGTCACTTTTGAAACTGCATCTACGTCCATTAAAATGACAATAACACCGCTCCGCAACATTTGATCTCAATAATCTAGGTGTCAAAATACGCAGAACAAAAGTATACACTGGGTTATTAGCTTTGATTAATCCATACCCTTTTGGGCCATTAATTATTGGATCTTGTGTTATTGTCTCGATACTTTTTGTGAGGAGTTTAGGTTGTTCACTTACGCTCCGTGATTCGCCTCCCCTGATAATGCGCTCGGCACACTTTAATTTGTTCCCTTTATCCCTGAACATTTATTGACGATGCATATGGCTAAATCAGTTGGTTCAATAATATATACCACGAACACATCTCCAGCAGTAATATGTCGGCTGTTTGAGTAAAACTCGTCAAATCTCGTACGTAGTTTAACAAGTGATGGGAATCCGAAGGATGTCTCACGGGATGAGGCTTGGAGAGTGGCGATATTTACGTGAGGAATTATTGGAGGTTATTACATTTAAAATGCGTAAATAGTCCACGGAGATACAGCAGCATTGGTTTTTTTTCCCGCATATCACATGGGACCATGAAGCTACAGACATGAAAACACCACCGTTGAATCAACTTAGTCATTCATCACGTCACCATTTAGCATTTATATACAATTTTCCAATCAGTGACAACAGTTTGACTGCAGGCAGAAATGTTTTTCCAATCACATCTGATGACATGTCAGGGACTCTAATTTACTCTACGAAAAAGAAAAAGCATAATGCTTGAATATAATTACTAATTTTCCAGAGTAGTGGTCTTCTTTAAACGAGGTCAGCTATTCAGCGTACGTCATGTATATTTTTGAGATACGTCATCAAATGGCATGCATTGATTGATTGTCTTCAAAGAAAATGTATTACAACTATGGATGTGACTTTACAATAGAGTGCTACACTAGGAAGAGTAGGATGAAAAGAGCGCGCGAAATACATGTACGGTATACAAACATAATAGAGGAGTAAACGAAAGGCGAACTCAAAGAAAATGAAATTGAACATATTGAGTACAGGAAATAATAACTTAACCTAGTTTAATGATATGTTGGGCGAGTCATTACAGGATTTTTTTTCTTCTCTAAGGCGCGCGTCATGAACATTTCAAACAAGCATTTTCAAAACAAAGTGTAGGTCTACTATTGAAAATACCAATAATTTGGTTTTCATCCACGGATTGGTGGAATTATCACATAATTCGTCGATAAAGTCTAAAGTCTTGATCAGGCTTCTAAACATATTTAAAGTAAGGCATTCAGAGATTTTCAGTAGCCATCAGGCGTTTCTAACACGGATATCCCACCCTTCTATATAGAGCTGAATACATCGTGCTAGAGACAAATGACGTAGGATTTACGAGCTAATAGCTGTGGAGAAGCACCACAGTCGAACTTCATTCTCCGGCGATGGGATCGCAATCGCCCGGCTTGTTTCAGTGAGTAGCGAGCGAGAGAGGAACGGTGGTACGTGACAATGTTGGCGGGTCGGCAAAGGGCAGGTGAAGAATGCATGCTTTATTTTGGATGTTTCTTTAATCACACGAGAAATATAATTACAGTTACAGAATCCCTGGACTTTTATTAATATTACCTTAGCCCGGACGCGAATTTATTAACCGTACACACTTTTTGCCAAACACTGTACAGCAATATATTTGTACATGTGCTATGCGCTTTACCCCGTCAAGGTATCAAATGTTGTTTACGGTAACGAACATCGCAGCCTGGACTAATACCCGATTCAAATTATTAAAAGCCTGATCAAGGCTATATAATATAATGAGCGCGCATTCTTTAATGCATTTGTGTCGCAGTTCTATTAATAATATTATGTGCACTGATCATAACAGTATGTTGCTTTATTGGTTGTATGCTTTGCGATGCTGAGGACCATGGTTCGATTCCCACTAGGACCACTTTTTCAACTGATTTCCTTTTGCAAAAGTTAGATTTATAAATATTCTAAGACTATAAAGTGTGTAGTTCCTACCTAGTCAAGTCCTGGTGGAAAGTAATGTGGATATTTCGTACACTTTGTTAAGTCATTTAAAGTAACTTTCGATTATGTTTTACCAAACAATCTAGAGAGACATTTGGATGAATTCTGGGCACATGTTGATACCAAACATAACACCTAGCAACAAAGATAAACCGTGATTAGCGCCATTTAAAGAAAATGTGTCACTTTTCAAAATTCACATTGTCAATGCCGACTGCGACACACCTGTTTCATGGTATGTAGGTAACACGGTTCGTGCAATGAATTGGACGTCATGCACTAATACAATGGCATGTAGAATAGGACGGGTGCGATTCCCCTTTGTAGACCTCTGAGCACTACCTGTCTATTAAACAATGTGTATGACTGGTAAGATATACTCATCGGAATGACCAACTGAAATACTGCTTCGAAGATATTTCACTCCAATCTTTATCAGGGATACAATTATTCTACCCTTGTCTCTGATTGGTGCAATACACGATGTATCGACCTTTCTGACCAATCGGTAGGTGGTTCTCAAGGGTTAAAACCTCTATAATCTCGCTTACTTAAAATTATTGTTTCTCCCATCGCGTTCATTCTTCAGTTGGACAGAAGTATTGCTACAGGCGCGCACTACAGTGTAGTAAAAAGGGGTCAACATTCAGTACAAAAAACCTTTCTAGCTAGCTGCAATGTTTACAACATTGTTCAGTTCTCAAACGCAGACAAAATATCATAACTGCCGACCGATCGTTATTTCTTCACCTTTAGTATTACAACAAGACAAAATAAGTTCAGTTGTACTAATGCCGTGCGAAATTATCAAATGATGAGAATTCGAGAGGAGTTGTCTCCCGGGATCGCGATTCGTTAGTAGCGCGGTTTATTTGAGAGATTGGAGGTAATTACATTTAAAGTACGTAAATAGTCCAGGGAGATACGCCAGCATTCTTTTTACTTCCCACTTGCTCGATAAGGCATATCATATGGGACCACGGAGCTCTACATAACAAACATAACCCTTTGACTAAACGTAATTATTTGTCACGTCACCATTTAGCACTCATATACAATCTTCCAATCACTATACAGCAATTCACTGCAGGCTAGTTGTTTCATGTCAGGGACTGTAATTATCATGATTATGTAACTATACATATAGAAAACTAGGATTCAAGTTAAATCAAATTTGATATATAATTTCAGATATAAGGCCTTCTTTATACGGGTTCAGATGGTGGTACACGTGGTAATATTCCTAGCTACGTCATCCGATTTTGTCAGTTGAATGCCTTTAAAAACGTTGACACAAATGTCATAAGATGTACAAGATGAGAATCATCCGTGTCGCTGAAATAGAGGGAAACTCTTCTTAAACACAAGTATTTATGGAATATGGCGGGAAACAAAGAACATGGCGGGGTTATCTTATGTCCACTCTTCCGTGCCCACCGTAATTTAAAAAGGGTTTTAAAAAAGGGGCGAAAGCCGAATAAGATATAGGGTGAGCGAACAGAAATAAAAGAAATATCAAATGTAGTAACCGGCATGGTGATTATTTAAAACAGCCTTCTCCAATTGTAGAAATTCAATTATAATAAGACCATTCGCTTCACAACATCAACGGTAATTCTCGATTATGGTTGTAATTGAAACTTAATTGATGTTAAATGAAAAGGCTACGCGGGTGACATATTCATCACTGGTATTGAGTTCAACTATGCAATGACCTAATTTTGATGCAATTGTTTAATGTGTGTGCGTGGTTTTAAATTGGCCTCCATTGAAATTGACTGGTACTATCAGACTTCCCATACATTATGCAATACAGTGCTCAAGAAGTAGTATGCCTACGCTTATAACTCTAAAACTATAGCAAATGTAAAAATACCAATATTAAAGAGAAGTCACTTGCATAAAGGGTATTTGAGGTATTGCTCGGTTAATACTTAACAACGTTACACCGCGAATAATGAGACAAAGTGCAATGTTCATTTTGGAACACAAATATTTTCTGAGGAAAGGAGTTGTATTATACTATTTGTATAGAGGGCGCTCTCACACACACACTAGCACAACCAACAACGCCTTGGTGAACTGCTTTGTAGGTAGATGAGATTTAAAGAATCAGGCCCGTCAGATGGGGGGGTGACGGTTGCGATCGCCCCCCCCCCTTTTTTTTTTTTTTTTTTTTGAAGGTAAAAATTGTTTTTCTTAGTTTCAAATATCAATGATAGTAAAATTACTCATAAAACATTGACTACAGTGCTTTTTGGACTGCGAAATGTTGCGTCCGTGCTCAAATGTTTGCCGTGCGAAATTTTTTGACATCAGCACTTCTAAAAATGAAAAATGACATCATGTTTTCACTAGATGCTAATAGAGCTATTCTTCTTGTGTTATTGGACTTATCAGCTGCATTTGACACGATTGATCACAACATTTTAATTTCACGTCTTTCTGAACGGATTTGTGTCAAAGGAACTGCATTAAATTGGTTTCGTTCCTATCTAAATGATTGGTCTACCCAAGTGGATATAGCTGGTAAACTCTCAGATCCAATCATCTCACAGTTTGGTTTGCCACAAGGCTCTGTAGTCGGACCTGTTGGATATTCTGTTTATACCCTTCCAGTTGGTGACATTGCAAATCATCATAATGTGTCTCATCATAAGTATGCCGATGATACGCAGTTATAAATATCATTTAATCCCAAAGTGCCGGGTGACCTTAACAGTGCAATAACTCGACTCCAAAAGTGTATATTTGATATTAAGAACTGGATGACTGCATTGCCGCATCTACATACAATCGCAAACACCATCTGCCATCTGATATAACTCTTTCTATTTGAAATGAAAACATTCAACCTGTGAAGACCGTAAGGAATTTGGTGCCTTCTTTGATTCACAAATGACCATGTCATCACATATCACAAATGTCAGCAAAACGGTTACTTTCCATTTACGAAATATCGGCAGAATCTACATGTCAACATGCTGTACGTTCATTGATACTCCCACGTCTCGATTATTGTAATGGCCTTCTCTCTTCGCTACCATCTACTTACATCATTCGCCTGCAACGTTTGCAAAACTGGGCTGCACGTCTTGTGTTTGAAGTCGACCGAAAACATTCGCCTGGACCACTTTTAAAATCACTGCATTGGCTTCCAATACGCCAAAGGATCATCTATAAAATTACTTCTGTGTGTTTATAAATGTCTTCATAACCAAGGACCAATCTACTTGTCAAATTGTTTATCATTATATGTTCCAAAGAGACCACTCCGATCTTCTAATGACTATCTACGTCTTCAACATGTTCAATACCCTATCACTAGAGTTCTAGCTGGTGATAGAACGTTCACAGTTTGTGCGTCAAAAGAGTGGAATAAGCTACCTATCTGTATTAGACAATCATCATCTACAAGTGTGTTCAAAAAAGCTCTTAAAACTCATTTGTTCCCTTAAACAGTTTTTCTGTTTATATTTTGTTTCTAATCTATTTTGTAATTGCTATAATATATTGTACGTACTATGCTACAAATGTTACACTCACATTTTGTAGTTTAAGTTGTAATTTTAAGGTTTTATCTTGTAAGCGCTCTGAGCCTTTTGGAAATGGATTGCATTACTGACCCGACATTTTTTCTTCTTTTACTAATATCATATGCATCCTAACTGAATAGGAAACATATCATAATTATACACATATCACAAATAAAATAAAAAACAAACATATCATAGGGTCGTTCACTTCAGATTTTATTTTCAAAACCCATTAAGAGATTTAATTTAATTTTGAAAAGCTGAGAACGACAAAAGAAAACATAGCATTAACTTTTAAAGATTAATACAAATGTATTAACCGGCATGGTGATTAGTTAGGACAGCCTTCTCCAATTGTAGGAATTCAATTATAATAAGCCCATTCGCTTCACAAAATCCACGGTAATTCTCGATTATGGTTGTAATTGGAATTCAAGTGATGTTAAATGAGCAGGCTGCCCGTGTGACATATTCATCACTGGCACTTGGTTCAACTATGCAATGACCTAATTTGATGCAATTGTTTAATGTGTGTGCGTGGTTTTTAATTGGCCTCCACTGAAATTGACTTGCACTCAGTAGCGTAGCCAGGGGGGCGCAAGGGGGGGGGGGGGGGGGGGCAGAGTGCTCCCCCTGAAAAATAATTTGACCGGGAAATCGGGAAGGCAGTGGAAAATCGGGAAGGGAAAGAAAGGGAGAAAAGGAAGGAAAGGAAAGGGAAAAAAGGGAAACAAAGGGAAAGGGAAAGGAAAAAGCAGTAGCGTGCACAAAAGGGGGAATTTGGCGGGTCAATTTTTTTGTAGCAGGACTTCGGCTAAATAAAGAAAAATGTTATAGAGAAAACTGATGAAAACCCGGAGGATTGGCCAAAGCTGTGGTGTGTTTTGTACTGCGCGACTTTTTGAGTGTGCGATTTTTTTTGGACCGTGCGATTTTTTTTGACCTCAACCCCCCCCCCCCCCCCCCCCCCCCCAACCGGGTCGAACTGGTGCTCACCGGGAAAAAATACCTTTGCCCCCCCCCCCCCCCTGACAAGTGACCCTGGCTACGCTACTGCTTGCACTATCAGCAGCACTTCCCATACATTATGCAATATACAGTGCTCAATAAGTAGTAGGCCTACGCTTATAACTCTAAAACTATAGCAAATTTAAAAATACCAATATTAAAGAGAAGTCGCTTTATAGTATACGTTAAGCATAATGGTTATTTAAAGTATTGCTCGGTTAATACTTACTAACGTTACACCCGAGAAAATGAGGCAAAGTGCAATGTTCATTTTGGAACTTTAGTTTTGAACATATTCTAATTAGTATTAATTATTACTTCAGTTTCACTGCAAGCCTACATAGAGTAAGACTGGTTACTGTAAATATACTGGTTACTTCAGATATTTAATATCTTAAATGCTTTCTTTGTGAATTATAACTTTAATTTTGTGTGATAATTTCATCTCACAGTGTACTTTCTTGACAGGAGTATACCAAATTAAATAATGAATTTTATTGAAGACAATACGCTACTTGTTCTCAGCTAGTTAACACAAATAGGCTTTCCGTTATTTCCAGGAAGCCGGTGGCAAAAGGTAACAAGTTCCAAAAATGTAATGAGATATATTTACCAATCTAAATCTACATGTACTCATTTTCTCATCCAGACAAACATCATACTAAAGCCTACACTTTTTTAATAATTTTATGTACAAAACCCAACAAATGTTATTGGTCAAATAATTTACAAATAAATTAGTTGATCAACTATTTAATGTAGGCCTATTAACAAATTATTTGACTTTATATTAAGGGCTATTATTAAAAAAAAAGATATTCCTTTTAATAAACCATGGTATCACGATAGGAAAATCACGATATATACATTTAATGCAGAAGTTTAGTTAAACACGAGTTAGAACTACCCCAAATACCCATGTTTTAATTTTTCAGTGAGTTAGACGCGTGGTTAAGTTAAACATATTTTCGAGAATTGCGTCTATTAACGGTGTGTTTAAAGTCAAAGTTAAAACGAGTGTTTAGGTTAAAAACCACGTTTAAATACGTACGAGAATACGGCCACAAATGTTTTGTTACTATAGAGTATAGAAAATGAACCGAGTGTCCTTATTATTGAAATGGCTTAACAAGCAACATGGGCTTTACTAATTCGTTTCTTGGTATGATTTGAATTCAAGAAATGATCCTATACTTGAATCAAGATTTAAACCGGAGACTGGATCTTAATAATGATTTATATACATTGAATTGATCTCTTGCAAATTGAGGCACTGTGTAACCGTATCTTACATATAGTGACTTCGTATGACGAAAACCATGTTTGCATCGCCACCGACAACATTGTTGAAAGTATGTCTACTACGTGTGTGCTATCTAAATGTGATATAACTAGTGAATACTTCAAAGCTACTCGTCAGATCAAACACACTGTATAAACCTCTCCAAATATTTGCCGCGCTATATGCAGGTCATAGACCCTCACTTAAATCATATAACATGGTGCCGGCGACCGTAAATTAAAGTGGATATAACGTGTTAGTTAGTAGTGTGACAGAGGCATATAAAACATCATTTAATGACACTGATTGGGGTGAATGGTGACACTGACATTTAGTTGATGTAATAAACATATGAGGGGGGGGGGGGGGGGATTTTGGAAACATCAATCAATGCTATAAACATTGACGGATTCAATTAATTAATTAGCACATCATACATAGTTAAAATCATCCTACCTCTAGAGTTCAATGCCTCGGAATGAACTTTCACAAGACGTATGTGTTCAAAGGTGTTGCCAGCTCATTACTGTGTTATGTTAAAATATGTATAATCCAACATAGAGATGAAATCATCAACCAGTACAGGAGCTTAATGCAATATGACATTTTGACTTGATACTGCTACATGGTTTTATGGCCCCTTCACATGTGTCCGTGTGAGCTGGGCAGCCCCTTACCGTGTACAAATTGGGTACAGACGGCGGAACACACGGTGGGCCGTTTCCCGTCCTTGATCACGTTCAGGGGACTTTGCCGGGCACCGGAGATTTGTGAGCATGCTCAAAACTCCAGGTGGGTGAGTAAAAGCGGCGGCGAACAATGAGAGCCCGGTATGAGGACGGTATGCGGACGGCGCACCCGTTCCTCGCCCGTTCGATGATGGATGGTGGTTGACGTCGATCGCATCTCAGCAACGGGCTGCGAGTGAATTGCCTAGGTAGGGTGCGTGATTACGTGAACGCGGGGAAGTAGGCGACATACAAGCTCTGCGCGCGGTCACAATTGACCAAACGAAATTTATGAGGTATACCGTAGTTATATAATTCACAGTATAAAACTGAAGATTGGTATAACATGGTGACGCATGATCATGATGATCGGTGGTATCAACGTATGGTAAACTTGAGTCGTTTTTGTAATATATAACTTATTGTTTTGAAATTTTGTTTTTATAATTATGTTTACCCAAATGAACAATTTACTTCAACTGACATAAACCCAAGGAACACTGTTTAGCAACGTGTTTTTTTTGGAACCTTATGCACAAATTGTAAGAAACATTGTACAGCAAACACGTGGAAACAATGGGAGGTATGTGACCATATCTTTTAGTTTGTGTTAGAAAAGTGGATAAGTTTGGAATACATTTTATTTCTACATGATTATATTTAAATATATTGTTAGCTCGATATTGCAGTATTTTATTAGAGATAATTATTTTGAAACTGTATTCAGAAATTTGGACATGTAGCAGCGAGTTTTTTTTAAATAAAAAAAAAATCCGTGTAAGTCTTTATCAAGAAAATTTAATTTAATTGAAAATAGTAACAAAATCAATCTAACAGATCAATCTAACGGACGGTAGAACCATAAACACAACGAATCAGAAAACTGATACGAGAGGATATCTCGAAAATGTAATATGCAAATAATAAAAACAAGATATACTGACTTGACGTGGGGAAACAAGCAATAGCGGGTAATTGTTAAGATTTAAAACTAAAAGTAACCAGTCTGCTCCAGAACGGGAGCGCGTTTGGCTTGAGGGCGTGCTATTTAGTGACGCAATGCCGTACATTTTTACACAAGTGATGCATCAAAGAACGGGAGTCCGTCTTCCGCTGGGTGACGAATAAGTATATTATTTCAATAGAGGGCGGGCTTGGGAACGAGCATGCGTTTCCAAGGGAACATCCTCCCGCCATGGATTATAAAAAAAATCATATTTTGCCGATTTTCAACCATAAAATAAGTCTATTATCTCTGAGATAATGTTAAAAATTCATCAGGTGAGATAAAATCATAGGAGTAACAGCCGAGAGAAATTCTGTTAACTAGGTTGCCCTTAATTTGTTACAGTGTTCATTTATATGCAAATATTTAGGGCTGAAAATCGAAAATGCAATGACTGCACACATTGACGGTTATACGTTAGTTACCACGGTGACGCACACCATTCAATTTGCAGTGCCCTCAAATGAAACGAGCTTCTGTTCCAGAGCTGACTGATAACTACGTTAAATACGGATATATGGTTAAATGGGCTATTCACATGTTCACGATTTACAGTGAAATATGACACATACTTTAATCAAAGTTAAATAAACCTTGTACCCCCAATTCTAAGGGTGATTTTAGAGGGAAAAAAAGGGTATCCATTTCTAAGGATTTTGCTTCGTTATATAGACACAAGTTGACAATTTGTAAAATATGACCCATTATTAGGGATTTTCCACCTCATGTTTAGGGATTTTTTTTGCAAAAAAGCACATCCCCGTATACCGTATTAGGCGAGAATCACCCGGGCTTGTACCTATTACAGAAAAAAAGGGTTTTTTTAACTAGCAGTAGGAACGTTGCTGATTTAAAAGTTGACTAAAAAGGTACCAACATCTTACAAGTTACACCAATTAATTCCGCGGGAGATGATGCAACACACGATAGAATCTAACGGAACACGCTGAGGAAGAGGACATTAATGAGGGGAAATGGTTTGGGTTGATACGCGGGAGATGATGCAACACACGATAGAATCTAACGGAACACGCTGAGGAAGAGGACATTAATGAGGGGAAATGGTTTGGGTTGATAAGATGAGAGGATAATGGAGGCGTAGGGCTAGCCATTTCGTTGGAATGAACATTACCGAAAACGTACGCCATCTGATGTGCCCTTACGGCAACTCGAAACAAGTGGCACGGATATTATATCCCCGTCAATTTTAATTATCGTGTACAAAACGTTATTATTATTAGGAGTGAATTAAGACTAGATAATTACTTCATTAAATTAAAGCCATATACCAACTACTGAATACAAATAAACGCTATAAACCACGTCCAATAATTAACGTACGGATTCAATGTAAAGTAATACACCAATCAAAATACAGTTTGGAGGGAAATTAACCAAGAAATAAGTCAATACCGTATACGTTTTCCTGAATGAATTCCGTGTTGTTGTTCCCGAACAGGTAGTTGGAGGCAACGGCGACATTTAGTAAGGCGTACGATTTCGTCATCATCCATTGGAGGGTCAGCAGATACTGTGGGAATAATGTGAATAGCGTTAAATAGGTCGTATCAACACGAAGCTTTACTGGTTTACCTCGCCCCCAAATGTTCCTCTAAAACAGATGCCACAGGCTTAAAGGAAAATGAAAGATACTCCCAAATGTAAAACCACGCGGTTTTATAGTAACCCGACCTTTTGCGTACTGATATACTAACCCGATAGATAGCAACGCGTTATGCTCTATATTAGGGTCGTAATGATTGGATTTTCTATTGAGCAGTGACCAGCTGACAACGAAAGAACGATAAAGGCAAATAATAAAAAGTAATGGTTGAATAATAATACAAATTAAAGTAACCTCATGATTATTTTAGACTACGAAATGTTTAGCTTCAATGTTTTGCCCATTCGCTTCACACATTTGACAGTATTTCTTGAATACGGCTGTGGGTGGATATATAATATGCCTATCAAAATATCAGTGTACATGGTTGCCCTAGTCATCCTTGTAACATATCACTGGGTTTAAACTATGTAATGACCTAATTGTGGTAGAATTGTTAAATCACTGTTAATGAGTGCACGTCGTTCTTCACTGAAAACCTAAACTGGTCAGCTTGACTAACTTAAAGCTAGTTCAGACGGTGCCTATCTTGACTAGCTTTAGCCCATAGTCCAGCATTGCTGGACTAGCTTTACGTTAGTCGCTCGACTAGTTGATGTTACTCCGTCCTAAGCTGTACTAGTTTAGGTTAATCGCTGGACTAGTTTAGGCTAGTCGCTCGACTTGCTTTAAGTTAGTCCAGATGGTGTCCATCTTGACTAACGTAAGGTTAGTCAAGCTAGCTTGACTAACGTAAGGTTAGTCCGGCTTGGCTCGACTAACGTAAGGTTAGTCCAGCTCAAACCATACAGTAGATCCGCCTGACTCAAATTGTTCACGCTGCGTAGCAGTACTTGGTTTCGCCACGGGTGATTGCTCTGCTGTCTGTTCAATAGCACTCGTATTGACCATGTTATTGTTGGGGCTGCTGGCTACAGTGTTAGCTGCAGTGGACTGGTTGGTCAGCCACGGCTGACCCGTTAGCGTTCGAAATGCCCGCGCTACCGTCGTTCCTTTACAGTACGTTTTTTTTCCTACTCCGAGTCGTCATTCCAAACAAAATTGAGCATACAATAGTCTACAGATGTTGGCAAACACTATGATGTACACAATATGGCCACACAGTGAAATAACTACGGCAATTTACTTCTGGATTGGCTAGCAAAACCGGACCGGCGATGACGTACGTCTTATCTGCATACCACCATTTATATTTTATAGCAGTGCTTTGACTAACCTAAAGCTAGCCCAGCCAGCTTGAATAACCTAAAGCTAGTCAAGCCAGCTTGACTAACATAAGCTAGTCCAGCCACAGACTAGTCCAGCAGAACAAATCGAGCTAGACAGGCTGAGCCGGACTAACCTTAAGCTAGTCAAGTCGGCCATAACCTATCCAGCAGGCTTGACTAACCCTCTCGACTAGTGTAAAGTTAATCCAGCCTGTGCCTGACTAGTTTAAGTTTTCAGTGTTTAATTGGTGCGTATCCGTAAATACATGGTGGGTACTATTCCAGCTCTTCCCAAACACTCTAAAATACATTGCTAAAAAAGTGACCTTCCAGGTAATACGCTCATAACTCCAACACCAATTGAGATATTGTTAGCGAAAATCAGTTTACACATAAGAACACTTCACCGACAAGAAGGAATCAAATACCAGTGCAAGTTGCAACTTTAATGTTCACACTTAGTATTCATACGCACATGAGTGTGATAGGTATCTGAATGGGCCGTATTGTTTAATTGAAGCATCCCCGATTATCATTGTCCAGATCCAACGAGTTGTCGCTACTATTTAATCATCAGTATGCCTTTAGCATGGATTGCAAAACCAAGGCTGCGTGACGAAACACCAAATGTCAAAATGTCAAATGTCAAATGTCGAAGACCCTTTGCAATGCCCGTATACAATGTCATTTTGATTATTGTTGTTCTTCGTGGTTTTCTTAACTTTCTGCAAAGTTGAAAAATAAGCTGCAAGTTGTGCAAAATAAGTTGATTCGCTTTATTTTGAAGCTGGAGTCCAGGTCCCACATTGGTGATGTAGAATTTAAGAAGCTGGGAATGCTGAAAGTTGAAGACAGAGTTAAACAACTTAAACTCAATCATGTTTTTAAAATTTATAATGAAATAGCACCTGAGTACCTGAATTCTCATTTTACCAAATTGACCAACACCCACAGATACAATACCAGGGGCAGTGCAACAAATGTTCTGGTTCTCAAAGCTAAAGGTCAGCAGTGCAATACATTTTTCTTTACTGGTATTCGGGAACGGAACTTGCTACCAACTCAGGTTAAAACATCCAAAACCCACGGGCAGTTCAAAAAGGCAGTAAAGAGTCACTTTCTATCTTGATTTTTCATCCTTTTTTTTATATGCAGTTGTTTCATAAAAAGTGCAATATTATTTTGTGTGCAAATATATATGATGTTTTTATAATGTGCTGTTTTAATATTCGAAGGACCCCAATGGAAATAGGCCCTCTTTAGAGCTTTCTTGGGCTATCCTTGGCATTACATATTTTCTTTTTTTTATGTTGTGTAAATTGTTGTAATTTTTTCAGATTTGTATATTTGATCTGATGTATTGTATCTGTGTCTTGATATGCCAAATAAAACTAAAACTAAAAAAGCAATGTACATTGTTTAGGTTTTAGACACATAGCTTTGCTAATATTCAGGCAATCTTCACTATCTCAAATTGAAGACATGTCTTCTCTTGTTAGTGTAACATTCTTCACGTAGGAGCTATAGTTTGACAGTTATGAGCATATTAACCCTGTAGATGATGTTCATCGTCTGGCCACAAATAATTTCTATCTTACAGTAATCTTACCTACGGCGGGGTAGGTGTGAGATCCAGAATGGGGTTACCCGTATTTAAAATATACACTCAATATAATATTGGGCATGTCTTCCAAATGAGTTGTATGTATTTAGCGCAATGAGAGATGACTATCGAAACAATACAGCAATTAGTGTTTTATAGGAGACGTCACAACTATGATGTAAATTGCCGCGGAACCAATCGTTGCAATTCTGTGAACAATCCTAATATAGAAGGCGCACGTGGTTACGCGATGCTATTGTGCTTAATCATTTATCATTATAAAGGGTTAATACTATCGTTATGATCCCTGAAAACTTCGTAAATCATAGCATGTCTAGATAGCATTTCACCAAGAACGTGACTTTCTTCAATTTGTTATTGAGTTTGACCGATAGGATAATTAGTAGCCGTGACATTTCACAAATTAATGTCATTTATATAAACACACACAACAAACTCAACCGGTTAGCGTGACATACTTTTGGGAAGATTTAAAGAAGAAGAATGGGTCACTTAATGCTTAAATCAAGGTTTGGTACTGAGGAGCGTGCGGTGCGAGTAGTGTTTATCAAGTATACCAGCCACACGTAACGGATGATTTATCCTGTAAATAAGATGAACTAGTACAATATCTAATGTGTGTTTGACCTTGTTCGATTTATACTTTTTCGAAAATACCAAATCCAAAATCTCAGTGCGAATTATATTAAGAGGGTGATGTTTACGGACTAAAGACAAAAATTGCCAACTACGTACTGATTGTTGCTGTATTTGTAAACTGTATGGCAGATTACTATTAGTAAGGATACCGAGTTATTCAGGCAATCATATTGTGTATTTGATCCGGTACCTGCGTTGTATAATTGTAGTCATAGCACGTCTACTTAATACGTCACATCTCTCTTCATTAAAGTCGGTGTATCTTCACAAATTCGGATTATTTGACGGGCACTGCTATAGAAAATCTGAAAATCTGTTAAGATTATTATCAATATATAGGCCTAGATTCCTGCTCCTCGTTTTTATTTTAATTCTTTACTGAAACGTAGGCAAATAGTGTCACGTTGGAAACGTTAATTTTGATTTGATGACTATTTATCCAATGGTAGTGCAAAACATTACTCTTCAATAATCATAAAAGTAACAGTAACTTTTACGTCATGTAGTGGGTTGCCATGCCACTACCACATCACTGCACATAGTATTGTCCGATTGTTCTAGCGTACCCTACGTTTCAAGCACTGACCGTAGACACATACTTAATCATATTACTTCGTAGTTCATTGCCTATTTAGCTAAAGGAAGAAGTAATGGAAAAATGTAATTTTTGAGCGAAGATATTGTTAAATCAAGTGGTTGGTATAAGGCCTGTCTGTGGACACACTTCTAACAACATATAAAGAGGTTTTTTTTGCAAAAGGGCCTTTATCCGCTTCTGCTCTTATTAAGAAAAAGTAAAAAAACTGTTTCTAAATATTCAAGTTGAGCAATTGAAAAACTGAATGGATTATGAAAGAGGTACACTACATACTAATTGAAATTTAAATAAATTTAAAATGTGCTAGTTTTCAATTTTTTTAAAATCATGTTTACATTTTGTGAACATTTGGATGTAGGCCCTTTTGCAACAAAACTCCATCTGTTTGTACATGGAGAAAAAATACCACACAAAAAAAAATCATTTATTTCAATCATTTAAAAAAAATAAGTTTGATATAGAAATGTATAGGTCACAATCATATGTTTCAAGGAAATAAAGTCATTTTTTACAAAAAGACCTACATCTCATTGTAAACAGCCATTGAAGTTGTTGTTTTGTTGCAAAAGAGCCTGTATCCCGATTTAATTCTGGATACAGGCCTTTTTGCAACAAAACAACAATTTCAATGGCTGTTTACAGTGAGATGTAGGTCTTTTTGAAAAAAATGACTTTGTTTCCTTGAAACATATGATTTTTCCCTATACATTTCTATATCTAACTCATTTTTGAAAAAAATGCACCATAGCCCTTTTGCAACAAAGCTCTTCAATGTCAATGCAAACATAAATGGAATACAGTCGTTATAGTGCGAGTATGTCTAACACTACGGGCCGTATTTTCGTGTGTATATAAACACGGTTTTAAGTGTGACCTGACTTGAATCTGAGCAAGGGACCTGGCACGACTTGAATTCCTTTGATTGAATTGAATTTGAACTGAATTAACTTGATGCAAATCGATAAATTGTATATCCTTATCTTAAACTATAGTGACATCATGTTAAGAAAACCATATTGGCATCGCATACCGTCAAGATTGTTGAAAGTCTTTCCTAGTGTGTTATTTATCTATACTAGTGCACACTTCAAAGCTACTCGTCAAATCAAACACAATACATACACTCTAGAGACTAGCCACGCAATATGTGCAGGTTATAGACCTTCACTTAAATCATATTACATGGTGCCGGCGACCCACAATGAAAGTGGAAATAACGTGTTAGTTAGTAGTAAATTTTATTGGGGTGAATGATGAAACTGACTTTTCGTTGATATAGTAATGCAGTGATGTTGCACACATCGATTCCTGTGTTATAATTTGATGATAACATTATTTCATTAGCGCTGCCAACAGAGTTAAGGACAATATATTACCATTCCTACCTGTGATAACTGTCGTTAAAACAATATATTACCATTCCTACCTGTGATAACTGTCGTTAAAGACAATATATTACCATTCCTACCTGTGATAACTGTCGTTAAAGACAATATATTACCATTCCTACCTGTGATAACTGTCGTTAAAGACAATATATTGCGATTACAAGTAAGGGCAGCGTAATAATGAGCTATGGTTTGCGATGGTTTCCAGTTTTCAATACGATGTATTCCGTTAAAATATACTACCGGGTTCCAAAGTGTCGGCATTCAATTATTTCCTTTCATCCTTCCGCGGCCCTTACCGAGGTTCATTACCATTCCTACCTGTGATAACTGTCGTTAAAGACAATATATTACCATTTCTACCTGTGATAACTGTCGTTAAAGACAATATATTACCATTCCTACCTGTGATAACTGTCGTTAAAGACAATATATTACCATTCCTACCTGTGATAACTGTCGTCGCATTATGGAGTTCAATGTCACGTATTGAACTTCCAAAAGAAGTGTGAGTATGTGTATGTTCAAAAGTTCTGTCATCTCATTACTGTGTTCTATCAACAAGTACATGTTGATTTTAACCATGCCTAAGAAAAATGATGCTCCGTGGACAAGTCTGTTTTGCTGAAGTAATGTTCAATGGACCACATCTTGAAAACCATTCAACCAAAATAAATAATTTATTCAGGGTAGATGTTCCATTACCCATTCTTTATAATAAAATTTAAAAAACACAGATATCAAATTTTCAGGAAGTGGAAAAATATCACTTTAATTTTGGGTAAACTTTTTTTGGGTCACCCTGCATATAGTCCAACTTGTCGTTAAGTTTAAGTTTAAGTTAAGTAACGGTAAATGATTGCTGTGATATGGATGTTATATCTGATGATGATAGCAATGTTACGGATGGGTACTATCTACCGAAGAAAGCAATATAATATATGGGTGCTATCTACTGAAGAAAGCCATGTAATGGGCCGCTATATCTACTGTTGAAAGCAATGTAAAATATAGGTGCTATCTACTGAAGAAAGCAATGTAATATGGATGTTATCTGCTGATGTAAATCCCTACCCTAAAGAGTACAAGATAAACTTAAAGGAAATATGTAAACAGATAGAACTTCGGCTTATCTTCCTAAATGTAGGCTTTAACAATATCACACACTTAAATGGCCGCATTTATATTTGTCTAAGCATTGATATTTGCCACAAGAATGTCTTTAAACTTATAAATATCCCCACCTGTAGGACTTACCGTACATACATTATCATCATCAAGAGTCGACAGTGTCGGCCGGTGTAGTTTTAAGCAAATTCGCACAAAGCCTTCATACTGACATTTCCCGAGTCCGTTGTTTAGGTTCTCTGATTTCAATGACCTCCAGAAATGTATTTTTCTTTTATTTAGATTTGATATTATTCTCTATGTCAGGGCCTTATTCTTATGTCACTTTCATTGTCACTTTAACTTATGCGTATTTTGCATATTTTATGAGTTGCATGCGCGCACTTGAACCATAAAATAGATAGATTGGCCCACTAGACTCTTTGTGCGGTTACAAGATGGATTTTTATAATCACTCAGTTCATTAACCTTGTATATGTCTGTTGGGCTATTGTTCACATTTGCTCCTTTTATACATAAAATACCAAACAAAAACAAACAATGTTATTTCGCGTTAAAAAATACGTAGGCCTACATAGGTGGATTTTTGTTATCCTATAATAAGAACTAATGTGGATTCAAAACAGCAACACCCCTATTCAATTTCCTTTTGGTATCGATGCTGTTGACTTATTTAGGCGTCATTGTATGATTTCAGATATTAAATCGATTTCACTGAAATTTCACTTGTTCAGCCAATATTATGCGTGATTCCAAACTAATGAAAGGGCAACCCAACAGCCCATTTCAATAGCGTCTTTCCAAACCGACTCCCAAATGACGGTCATTTGAATGGACAGTGTTGCTACATTTGGCATATGCTATAACTAAGTTTAGGGACTGTTGTTTTGTTTTGCTTAATTGGGGTACTTAGAACACATTTTAATGTGCCAACAGCGGTATTCCTATCGGAGAGGACAACTACTACACGATTATGAATCGAATGCTCCAACACGATGGGTATCACGGAAATTATGTTAATGATCTACCTTTTCCTCTACCATATGGAATGGTATTTATTCAATAATCATCGATTCAATGAAATGCATACAATGTACGTCTATTCTGCGTATATATTGTTCAACTAGATATCCAACATATACGCCATGGCAAAAGGAAATAACGACGAGCACTTGGTTCAAACGCGAGTTTAATTACCTCCATATCCGTATTTAACATAATATAATAAGTTCTAGTATTAGTCTTATTATTTCATTTTATTCTCAACGACTGGATAACAGAAATCATTCATACCCGTATTTAAAGTTAGACGCTTTTCAGTTATTAACATATTTTCGAGAATTGCTTTAAGGTTAAGATGTAGTAAGGGGTCATATCCAAACTCCCGTGATTTTAAAGCATTTTTCTACCGATTTCACCCCGGTATTCTAACGAAATAGAACGAAATACCGTTGGAATACCGGGGATAGAACGAAATACCGTTGGAATACCGGGATAAAATCGGTAGAAAAATGCTTTAAAATCACTGGAGTTTGGATATGGCCCCTTAACGTCAAACTTAAACGCGTGTTTAGCTTAACCCTCGTCCTCCCACCCCCTCAGAATCTCCTCTGATTGCGCTAAAACACAAAGGACAGCGACCTTGGGCGTCTAAGTAATATATTTTACATTTGAGGGTACAACCTTACTTGGGGTAGGGTAAGCTTCACCATGGTAAGCACAGGTTTGCCACCTTACAATATTTAAAAATCACCATTTTAATCAATATCTTAATTGTATGCTACTGACTCTTATAGCTATTAGAAACATCAATTCCCTCACTTATAAGCACACTAATTCGTTTTGAGGTCGGCCAGGTTTCTTGACGTCATTGTGACGTCACGAGTGGGATGTTTGTACTTGTTTTGGTATGTATGGAAAGAAGAGACCTCTAGCTATACCATGGAACCCCCAGAAACCCACTCTGGGTAGACAGCGTTACATAAACGTCTCGGTTGGACGATGGATAAAACAGCGTTAAAATACGTAAGAGAATACAGCATACAGTTATTGGGCCTTCATTTGACATGTATAACATAAGATTGGCAATTTTAGCATTCGCAGTCGTACTATCAAACTTGTTGACGCTAATCGGTTGGTCAGCGAACTTAGTTTATAGAAGTTCTAGTTGGCAATACAAACACATTTCATGTCCATATCTTATTAACAGCACTTGTGAAAGTAGTTTTCTGGCCGAAATGTTGACAAGTGGTATCCTAGTCAAATAGTAAAAACAGAGAGCCAATTGCGTAGTCATCACGAATAGCTGCCAATTAGATATCGGTCTTACTTGCAGCAGTGTTCACTAATATTCTAAAACCTTTGATAGCATCATTCATATCTCATCGACAAGACGTTAAGAGGCATGGACAAACAAAACGTATTAGCATGCTATCAACACGTTAGAATAAAGATGGTTAACAAAAGAACGAGAAACACTTAGCTAGCGTAACACCGGACGTGTATTTATAAGGTCACAGACGTAAGCATAGGTCGCAACATAATACAGGGTGACCCAATTTTTTTGTAACACTCCGGGCACATAAGATGTCTTAAAAGGACAGGAACACACGGCTTGGTCCAATTTGCATTAATTACAACTATGATTACGAACTTGTAAGAATGCCAAAAACATTATTGTGCAGTAATTAAAAAGTAACAATACCATTGCAACATTTAATCATAAGTTAGAATGTATCGATTATTGAATATAACTGAATCTTTTCATTCATTTATCCAACGATACAAGCAAGTTATAACAGGTGGTATTAATTTCAGTGCAATACTAGTTTTATTTCAGTGCAAATTAGGTAATTTATTTAATTGGATGGACCATTTCAACAAAGAACATGACATATTTCAATTTCAATTTTAAAGACTGCTTTACAGACAGCTACCCATTGCACATGGAAAAAGAGTATATAACTTAAACTCATGACAAAATACCTATATAATTTATGTGGAATATATTTATTTATGTCTTTTAAGCTTGAAAAGAATCGAAAGAATGCGTTGAAAAGAACAAAGAAGAGATTAACTGAAGTGTGTGTGTGACTTAATCATGTTGCTTCTTGCTTCGTGCATTTTTTACTTTCATACTAAGAGGATTGGACTAAGCCGATTTTGCTTCCTCATCACTGACAGCCAAAAAGGAGTCATCTGACTCCTTAAGTAGAGTAAAGACCCATTGACTCTACCTTAGGAGTCACCTAAAACATGCATTGACTCTCCTAAAGAGTCCCTCTGACCCCTTAGGTCTCCTTAAGTAGAGTAAAGACCCATTGACTCTACCTTAGGAGTCACCTAAAACATGCATTGACTCTCCTAAAGAGTCCCTCTGACCCATTAGGTCTCCTTAAGTAGAGTAAAGACCCATTGACTCTACCTTAGGAGTCACCTAAAACATGCATTGGCTCCCCTAAAGAGTCCCTCTGACCCCTTAGGTCTCCTTAAGTAGAGTAAAGACCCATTGACTCTACCTTATGAGTCACCTAAAACATGCATTGACTCCCCTAAAGAGTCCCTCTGACCCCTTAGGTCTCCTTAAGTAGAGTAAAGACCCATTGACTCTACCTTAGGAGTCACCTAAAACATGCATTGACTCCCCTAAAGAGTCCCTCTGACCACTTAGGTCTCCTTAAGTAGAGTAAAGACCCATTGACTCTACCTTATGAGTCACCTAAAACATGCATTGACTACCCTAAAGAGTCCCTCTGACCCCTTAGGTCTCCTTAAGTAGAGTAAAGACCCATTGACTCTACCTTAGGAGTCACCTAAAACATGCATTGACTACCCTAAAGAGTCCCTCTGACCCCTTAGGTCTCCTTAAGTAGAGTAAAGGCCCCTTTACTCTACCTTAGAAGTCACTTAAAACATGCATTGACTCTCCAAAGGAGTTATCCTGACTCACTCTCTGGAGCTAATTTGCATATTGTACGTGGTCTTATATTAGCCGAGTAAAATGCGCAAATCGCTCATTAGCATAATTGCAATGGTACACAAATTAGCACCGGTGCACGTGTGTACCATTTCAATTATGCTAATGAACTAATTTGCACCTTTTATTTATATAAACCTATTCATTTATTTGAATTAGGTCGGTGCATTAATTTAACACCATTTAACACCATTTAACACCGTTGAATGTATATTGATATATGTGCATATATCTCACTGGTATTATTAAAGGGAAGTGATTGCTCTCAAAGTAAATGCAAATACATTGAGCAAGACCATAAACATCAAAGAGCCAATGACCCTAAAGCCCGCCCCCTCCCCCAGTTCTCAGTGTCTTATTCCTACCTGGAGTCATGGTGACTATATTTAGCCAGTTGGAGTCATTATTACCCTCGAAAGGGAGTCCAGCCTAGGTGTGACTCCATTGGAGTCATCTGAGGAGTCACAGTGACTCCTAACATAGAGTCATAAATCAGTGACTCCCTAAAGGAGTCACTGCTGCTTGACTCCTTTAGGGAGTCATTTGACTCCAAAGGTGGATTTGTTTTTGACATGGAGCCATGGAGTCACTTTGACTCCGAATAAGGAGTTACTTGGACTCCTTTTTGGCTGTCAGTGATGTTTGCTGAAGCATATCTCCCGTTCTAAATAACCAATTGGAACGCAATAAAATGCAAATGCAAATGAAAGCTTATTTACTCAGCTTTCATAATACATCAAGATTAGACCCGTGTGTTCCTGTCCTTTTAAGATATCTTATGTGCCCAGAGTGTTAACATTTTTTGGGTCACCCTGTACATTATGGTCATAAGATTTTAATATCTATAAGTACGCAGAATACTCCAGCAAAAACAACACAATGCACTGTGTTTCTATTCACCTTTATCGGTTGGTTAAAACATATCTTGACTTCTGTCTTGTTTAAACTCTCAAATCAAAGCAGCTGGACTATGCCACTCATTTAAGTTGGGTTTTTAAATCAAAGTGCGATGAAAACTATGGTGATGGTTGCATCAATTAGCATTTCTATTTTGAATTCGTAGTTTCGCCACAATCGTACAGGCCAAATTGTTATACAGATTATCAATACTGCCAAATGTTTGTTTTTGTTTCCAATAATGTTTCTTTTAATCCACAAAGGAACAGCTATGAACCATGGCAACGTTCACTCAACTCAAATATGTGCCATATACCTGATGGACGATGCGGTTTAACGTCGACATCAAATCTCTAGAGCATATGGCGAAACAGCCTTGCAACCCGCCCATTCTTGTTGACTCTCACATTCGTATCAACAATCAGTGGAAAAGTGTTATGGGTTTACTGTCTATCTCAAGGAATCCCTGAAGATACGTAACCCGAAAAGATTACTTTAGTCAAATTTCCGGCTAGTGACAGGCTGACAGTGAATATGCGTGTTATCTAAGTAGCTGAAGGCCTTATGCCAACACTTGTAATATACAATCGGGAGATGAAATAACCTTGATGAATTGGCTTTTTTCCCCATAATGTCTTTAACCCACAAAATCGGGCAGCTATGGACCGCGCGATTGATGTTCAACTTAAAAAGGGAGCACCAACCTGGTGACCGCTTCGGTTTAACGTCGACATCAAATCTCCAGAGCATTTAGGATACAACCTTACAAACCACCGATTCTTGTCTGATGAAGGACAACCCACCCAGTAGGATTAATTCCGGAGACGAAGTTACCGTGATGATCATTTTGTTTAATTCCTAACATTTTCTGTAACACATAGCATAGCAACTATGAACCTTGAGATATTAAGTCAACTCGAAAAGTTGGCATGATGACCAAAACGGTTTATCGTCGACATCAAACCTCCAGAGAAATTGACGAAACCACCTAGCAGCCCACCCATTCTTGTCTGCGAAATAATTGTCTCTGACATTTGCATCAACAATTAGTGGATTATTCAATAATGTGTGTTACTGTCTGTATTATGGTTTCCAGAAGAGATGTAACCCGCAAATATATATTTAGGTGAATGTCCGGCAAGTGCCATGCTGACAGATGATACATCTGAGGACCACTAGTGGGATGAAATTCGAGAGAGAAATAACCTTGATATGTATAGCCATGGTTACTTCGACATCGTATTTGACGCCTCGTAACTAATTTATTTAATTGATGTAACACCGTTGTGTTGAATGTGTTTAGGTGTAATGTACGTGACCCCATGAAGACCCGAATGAAAAATAAAATACAAAACAATTCTATATTAACAGACCAGTTGCTATTTTGTCACGATAACATTAGCCTTGCTTAAGGCGTTGTGTCAGTGCCCTAAACAGTTTAAGCGCCTTCTGTAAAAATAGTCACATATTCTTACGATAAAATACATGGTTAATTGCCACTCTATACATACATAAACAACATTTATAAGGCGCCTTTCCAAATTGATCAAAGCGACATGAATAAAGAATAAATAAATAAATACATAAATAAACAATGCAAATTGAGTCAGTATGAAGGATAGAAGTGTGACTTAAACACCTTCTTGAAGGTAAGCAATGTACATGCCTCCTTGATGTTTCTTGGGAGGCTGTTTCACAGCAAGGGTGCCGACACATAGAATGATTTATCCCCGATGCAATTTTTTCCCACATGAACATAAAGAAGAGAAGAATCAGATGAAGAACGTGTCACTCGCACTGCGCAGGATATTCACATCTACGCATGCTATTACCATGTGATGATAAATGTCGTCACATTATGGATGTTCACACCACAAAATAAACCTCCACGATCTACATGATCTATACGTGATTAATTGTTAACAGTAGGCTACGTTATATCAAACTATTGCAGCATTCATCAAATGTATCCATACTTTATCCAACCTGAAGAATGAAAGTAACGCCAGCTCGTAGTAAACGAAAGACTGTCGATTACACGGTGCGTTATGCACATTATCAGTTGTATGACGCACTATATGAGTATGATCCCCGGGAATAGTGCGTCACATTACCGAGGTGCGTCACTTTCTCATGTCCCCTGACGCACCCCTGTGTCACAAAGTGACGGACCAAATTTGTGACGAACCATTGATTTATTCTTATGATATGACGGCCCATAACTGTCTCAAATGACGCACCTTGCCGTCATACGTCATTGTTGACTGGACTGGAGTGCAATTATAATATAGGAATATACTTTTTTCTTTAAAGTGTAACTTTTTTCAGACTCAGAGAAAAAACACCAAAACAAACAATGATCGAAAGGAAAACTTGCCGACTATATCTAAATTGCACTCGTTTTAAGATATGTTTGCAATTATTTTGCAATTGCTTTACCTTTTTCCTACTTTATTCAACTTCATACATGTCTAGAAATACGTTTCCGCAGCTATCAACTCGTTTGCTGTTGGTGCTATTTGACTGGAGTGTGTTTTGCTCTACATACACTAATACACGTTTACTATGAATATTATAAATGAAACTACTCATGATTCACGGGAGATCTTCACTGGCCCTCCGTTTGATGCTGTCAATCCCGGCCCCTCTAAAATCTAAAAAAAAAAAGAAGCCTGGTTGGTAGTGAATTGGGCCTACATGTAAATGGTCGCATTTTGATGTACGCATGATTACGTTTCCTGTGACGCACCCATGCAAGTGACTGACATTGACGCACCCATTTGTCAATAATGTGACTGACCAAAGGCTGCCCATGACGTACCTGCTTCAAGAATGTGGCTTTTCGCTGAACAAATTCCTCAGCCTATACTTGGCGCAGAATACTGGGGGGAGGGGGGGGGGGGGGGGGGGGGGTGTCGCGGCGATATTTGGGTCACTTTTCACAGCACGCAAATCAAATCTGAAGGGGGGAGGGCAATATTTAGGGTTAAGGTTACGAAGCATTTTTTTCCTTCAACAAAATTCTCAGTTTGTTTCTATAACCCTAATCCTACCATATATCACAAAATATCACGACACAGCTTAATTGTATTGTTACGGACCTAAATCGATCCAAGGTAGACATAACCTCAGGCATTATCCAAACCTGCAGAATTCAACACCCACACATTCCGTTAACTTTCAGATCAAGACAAAGATAAGTCCATTTATTACTACATTAAATAATATGCATCATAATATTCTTACGACTTATGTTTAACCCATGGCCATACTGATTAGTTATTCAGCTTTAGCATGCTGTTGCGCAGTTTTAATGTTCGTTTAAAAGCATACGAACTGATATTTCGAACGCCATTGTATATCCTAAAGACAGCCCGCGTTCCATCGATAATCTCCGACCGTCGTCCATGATAATAGAAGGCGCTGTACAGATAATACGGGGTTTTATCACCTGGCGTGGACGTTTTTCGTAGACAAAATGCGGCGATGTTTTTGGTCACTTTATGCCGCGCGGAAAAAAGAAATCTGAAAAAGTGGGGGTTGGAGGGGGGGGGGGGCTAGTGTTAAGGTTAAGAAGTATTTTTGTCTTCAACATTTTTCTAAGTTTGGTTAGAAAAATGTTGAAGAAAAAAATGCAATAACCATAACCTACCATATACCACAAAATGCCACGACACAGCCTGTTTGTATGGCCCAGAGTTTTTCGATGAATAATAAAAGGGACTGTTCAGGAATACAGCTACAAGACGACCAAAGTCAGCAAAATACTGTAAACACTGCAACATGCAGACGTAATACACATTGCCACGTGTGACATCCGTGTTTTGAATCCGTGTGGGGGGAGGGCGGGGCGGCAATATTTGTGGGGTCACTTTTCGCGGCGGCGCGGAAACAAAATCTGAACATGAATCTGAAGTAGGGCAGGGCTGTCAACTCTCCCGCATTAGGCGGGAGTCTCCCGCATTAGGCGGGAGTCTCCCGCATAGACACTCTTTCTCCCGCACTCCCGCATAGCATATAAAATCTCCCGCATCAAAAATAAATAAAAGGAAAGAAAAGAAAAGGGAAAGAAAAGAAAAGAGAAAGAAAAGAAAAGGGAAAGAAAAGAAAAGGGAAAGAAAAGAAAAGGGAAAGAAAAGAAAAGGGAAAGAAAAGAAAAGGGAAAGAAAAGAAAAGGGAAAGAAAAGAAAAGGGAAAGAAAAGAAAAGGGAAAGAAAAGAAAAGGGAAAGAAAAGAAAGGGAAAGAAGAGAGGAAAGGAAAACAGATGTCAATCGGTATATTGAAAAGGCCTAGTTGCACCCCCACTTGGGATATCAGTGGCGTGTCCAAATGGGAGTGGGGGTGGGGGAATGGCTGATCTACTCCAGCTTGGAGGGGCACCCCTTAAAAATGGACAGATAGACATGGCATGAGCAGTGGCGTGTCCATAGAAGGGGCCATGCACCCCGCGTTCGAGGGAATTAAAGGGTTCATATATTTAATTCTATCAAATTTCAAGGCTTCAGTCGAGGGAATCGAAACCAAATTCTTTACAAATAGTATGAATGAGTAATGCAAGTACTTATGAACATTTATATTCGTGTGCTATGCGTGCATATGTCCAGAAATATCATTCTAAAAGCCCATTTCAAAACAAAATATACATTAATTATCATGAGCCAGAACTGAGTATAAAATGTTTGCGCTCCGCGCGCATTTTTTCAGGAATCAGGTAACCCGGAACTAAATTCATTCGAGTGGGGTTGGGATTATACTTATTCGGAGGAAAATAAGAGGTTGTTTTTAGTAAATTTATACTTTCAACGCGTCAATCGGGGAAATCGAAACCTAATTCGTCTAAAATAGTATGAAAAATCATGGTCGGAAAATGAATAGATAACGAACCTAAAGAGAGGGGTCATAAATATAGCTTTTTGGGGAACCATTTTAATATTTCGTTCTAAAAACGCTTAGAAAAACCCCAAAGAAACGTTCAAATATGCAAAAAAAAATGATCGCTGCGCTCGCATCATATCACTATAAACAGTTTCAGTTTTAATAAATCGGGCTGATTTTTTCCGCAATTCGTTTTTGGGGTCACGGTTCTGGCAAAATATGTCTGATAGGGTCGTGGGCCGAAGAGATTAGGAAGTAGGAACCAATGATCTATACTACTTAAATCAAGAAAAAATCATCAGGAAATATGCACAAATTATTTTTTTATGCATATAATGAAATAGCTGTCTAACTTATAGATAAAAAGCCAATATTGATTGAAAATGAAGTGATGGCATTTCAATAGAAAATCGGTCAAAAGTACATACCAAATCGCCCCAAATAGGTTCGAGAATTGATTTTTTTTCCTTCAAATTATGTGGGCGCCACATCCCCCCTCAGACTCCCCCCCCCCCCCCCCCCCTGTCCGCGTTACCGCGGAGGGCGGTGGTTACTCATAATAGTTACTCAATTTTTAGTTTTTGAACCTTGATTTTGCCCGCCCCCCCCCCCCCCCCCCCCCTATATATACAAATAACCTGGCGCTGCCTCTGGCTGTAGGCCTACCTTTTGGACTGTGCGATTTTTTTTGACCGTGCGATTTTTTTTTTAAACTCTCCCTCCCAGCAAATCCCAAAAGTTGACAGCCCTGAGTAGGGGGTAGAGTTAGGGTTAACCATCATTGTATATATCTTTTCATAGTTGTCAGCTGAAAGCAAAAGGGTCGTAAGTGACAGCTGGGCAAAATTGATTTGTTTTCATGGATTATTAGAATATTGTTTAACCCATGGCCCACGGTTTTCGCCAACAACATTCTACCGAATCTCAGCTAGTCAATACCCTGGAGGAAATAACAAGATCAAAATATAGCAACATACAAACAGACGTCCTGATACTTGATTTCTCAAAGGCATTCGATGCGGTGGCACACCAAAGACTGCTGAAGAAAATTGGATACTATGGCATCACCAACAAAACCAATGCCTGGATCAAAACGTGGCTCACCACCAGAACTCAAAAAGTCGTGGTTGATGGAGAGGCCTCATCTACAGTGCATGTTGACTCCGGAGTACCGCAGGGCGCAGGGCACAGTACTTGGTCCACTAATGTTCCTCCTATACATAAATGATATCGGGGATAATATTAATTCAACCATTAAGCTGTTCGCTGATGACTGTCTACTATTCCGGCAAATAAAAACAACAGATGATGCTTCCAAGTTGCAAAAAGATCTAGACAACTTAAACACAGAGACCCATGACTGGCAGATAAAATTCAACTCCAAGAAGTGCTACACCATGAGGATCAACAAGAAAAAACATCCCATCATCCACAACTACAACTTAGGAGGTGATATCCTGCAATCTGTAGCCAGTCAAGCCTATCTTGGAGTGGAAATTCATGAACAGCTAAGTTGGAAACCACACGTCACAGCCGTTGCAGCTAAAGCAGGCAGAACATTAGGATTCCTGAGGAGAAACATCAACAGATGCCCATCACATGTCAAACAACAGGCCTACATCTCATTGGTGCGCTCACAGCTGGAATATGCTTCTGTCATCTGGGACCCTTATAGACAAAACCAAATTGACCAGCTGGAAAGGATCCAAAGACGAGCAGTACGTTTTATTGAAGGAAACTATCAACGGGATGTCAGCGTCACTCGAATGAGAGAAGACCTTCAGCTCCAACTATTGGAAGAGAGACGAAGACAAACACGCTTAACAATGCTCTACAAAGCCATAAATCACCAGATAGCTATACCAATCC
Source organism: Ophiura sarsii (assembly GCA_035610835.1). NCBI lineage: Eukaryota > Metazoa > Echinodermata > Ophiuroidea > Amphilepidida > Ophiuridae > Ophiura > Ophiura sarsii. Next base: position 79,277,413 of record CM069447.1, on the reverse strand, counting down.
CAGACTACATCCAACCGAGACAACGTCCAACACGGCAACAACAAAACAGTTTCATACGACTCAGTTCCAGTTCCGACAGCTACAAGAACAGTTTCTTTACAAGAACTCTGCGGGACTGGGATACGCTTCCTCATAACATCACTGGGCTGCCCACGATTGAGCGGTTCAAGAGCGCCATCCGTGGCTGATGAGTCATGGAGCAGATATATTTTTTTTAACACCAATTTGTATATGCGTTACTTGCAACCATTTGTAAATACTGTAAATATAAGAGCACACAGCGCATGTGTAAACCAAGTGAGACACTACACACCACACAACCCTCGTTTAGTTGCTAAAAGGCGTTGACGAGTACCAGCATAGATGTAGATGTAAATTGGCTCACACTATATTTGACATTCATAATATATTTAGTTTCCGAAATATTAACACAAAATAGGTATAAAAGCTAAAATAAATTTTCTTTTACAAGGGTGTCGTAAGTTTCACTTGCGACTGCCTTGCATTAATCAATCAACACGCTTATGTTACCATTTTATCAATATACAGCTAAGCCCACAAATATTCATACCCTTTGACAAAATACAAGTTTTTGGCATTTTCTCATATCTATACCAGCTGGAGTGGTGGAACTTTCGCTTTACACAAAAGACAGTTAGTTTGCATGTACAACGAAATATATTTGGGCTCAACATTGTTTGCATAACAATAGAATTGAACAAGAATTGTGTTTTTATGCCTGTCCAAAATTATTCATACCCCATACCAAGTCTCAAGATTGAGGCCATTTCTTTTGTGATAATACTCATTTTTTTGACATTCCAAACGTTCATTACATTGTGTGAGATGCGTTTATATTGTTATGCAATTATTCCATGATGTGTGCATACAATGTGGATGCATTACAAATGTGTCTTATTGAATGAACAGTGAGGGATATTATAGGACAACACTCTAGCTCTTTGTCAGCATGGCGAAGAAGACCAAATAACTCAGTGAGGACCAAATAACAATATTCTTGGGGGGGGGGGGGTCAAGTGAAACTGTCTTTCTTATTAGTACATTACATGCAATGCATGGCTTAGCCCTTTTTAATAAGAGTTCATCCTACAAATTACGACGTGGATCATCGGCAAAAAGTAAATAGGTTAACATACTATTATAGTACATTGTAAAACACTGTAGCTATCAAGTTGGTAGGTTCGTTATTTTCTAAAGCACATGGCTAAGCAAAATGTATGTGTCAAAATGAATAGATGATCATTGTTTTTAATAATTGCCCACAGCGCTGAGGCAGCTATGAAACAGGAGACCTGTATTAAGCATATGGTCTATAATTTAAGTCATCTATAAACGGTTTAACGTCAACATTAAATCTCCAGAGCGTTTAGATAAACGGCCTTGTAACCCGCCCATTCGTGTCTAATGCAGCCAAAGAAGATCTTAACGTCACACCCACAAAGCATTGCGCGAACTCAAATTTGTTTGGCCACGATGTATTTGGGTTTGTCCTTTTCGATACTAGTATCAGTACGATCGATATATCAGTTACCTTGTATCCCGAGTTGATATCTTGGCTTTCTGTCACGCTTGACACGTATCGGAAAATCGATGCTTCACCTGTCTTTTTGGTTTTTCAATAATTAACTGTGAGTAAGTTGTTTATTAGTAGAGCTCTTAGGTTTTAGAAATAAGAAAAGGGAACACTGTGAACTAATTTATTAATCGATGTTAACGAGAATCTAAGAGCTTGTACGGTGATGGTGCTATGAAGCCCATGATTTTGTACATGTCAATGGGAACTAAGATGAAAATGCAATGCATTGTGGTGCTGTCTTCAAACTCTTCTTTGTGACGCAGCGGTGTCTCTGACATTCGTATCAACAATCAGTGTGTGTACATTACTGTCAATATTAAGGAATCCCAAAAGACATCAATTTGCCGCCAATTTCCGGCAAGTGACATGCTTAGCATACTTAGGCGACGCAGAAAAAACAACCCTGTTGGCGGACCTCTCAGGTCAGGTCCGTTGACTGGATTTTTGTTTCGGTTTTTTTTCTTCTTAATAATGACAGTAAAAATGTTAAACAATCTGTAAAAATTCAAAAGCATCTGTAAACATGTTCCCGGTGTTTTTAATACGCAAAATACTTGGGGTTGGGATCCGTATTCATTTGCACGCGAACATTTATTCACCGATTTCTAAAAAATGGTTAGTTTGGGCCCGTACAACAGGGTTTCTTTTTATCGTCACCTTACAGAGAATATATGTGTTGTCTATGTCATAACATACCTTATCAAAGAACCTAAACAGCATTTACTAGTATTTCATTTAGCGTGTATTCATTTATACTTAACACAAACAGTTCCAATTCAAAATTAATAATCAGTACCAATCGGTGGTGGCACCAGCATCTTTTTATGGGGGGGGGGGGGGGGGGGGGGGGGGGGGGGCAATATAACATCTACGGCGGGAAAAAAACATATTTATGGGCGGTGCAAATTGGGCAATAGGCGACCGAAACATTTGGCTTTTATTGTACACAATTCCTGCATTAGCTTAATTTATTCTGATTGGGTGGGGTGGGGGTGGGGAGGTCATGACAGGGTGGGGGGGGGGGGTCATGACAGGGTGGGGGGGGGGGGGGGGGTCATGACAGGGGGAGGGTTGTCGTCACTGGTACCTACAAAGTGAGATATATGAAGTGCGCAATGCCTTACCCGTAACTTGCCAACTCATTCATGCAAACGATCGTTTGGGATATCATAGCTAGCTTGGTATCTGATACGAATCAATCTGCGTATGTAACGAATCACAACTAATCATCCATTTTTGCCCCACTTTTTTCGATGTGTACCGTTCAAAGAACAAGTCAATGATATTGCATACAACAAAGATTTGTTACTATAACTTTTTTTCGTTGATCACTTAAGCCATCATAACTTTATCAACTATTTTTTTGGATGAGATATAACATTACGGGGACGAATAGTTAGTAGTGATTATTTTTTCAAATAGTTAACATATTGATTGTTATCAGCACCTGGCCAGGAACGCGTTGTGTTAGGGGTTAGTTGTAAATCATTTTAATTACATATACAACCACAACTCCATTGCTAGTATTGTTTAGATGCTTGCGCGTTGCACCAACTTTAAACCAAATAATATAACTAGAAACTGCATCTGATGCCGATATCGTCGTGACTGGTCCATTGTCCTCTAACGTTTAATGGAATAGGTCCAACTCAATAAACGTTCGGTCAATGTTTATGAATCTACTATAACCCGAAATTACACACATTTCCGGAAAGTAACATGCTGAAACAAAATCGGCCAAGAGCACCGAACTGGCATAACTACTAGGGAGGTAAGCTACCTCCCTAGTAGTTATGCCCTAACAGTAGCGTAACTTACTAACGATGTAATTCTGAGAGCATAACTGGCGAGTAGCACCAGAATAGTAACTAGCGAGGTAAATATTCACATTAATCAGCATCGTCCCCTTACAAAGTTAATTGTCGCATATGCCAAGTGTTAATCTAAAATTCTGACGTGAATGGTCCGCCGTATTATGTAAAATGTGTCGTCACTTGCTAGGACTTAAAAAGAATCACGTTGAGTCACATTACGCAATTTTTTTTGGCCAAAAATTTAGAAGTTGTTTACCGCTTTTTCACAAATAAAGACTATTATGACAATACAAACATATTTTGGGCTAGGGGCACATACAAATATTGCACCAAAAAGCACAATTTTAATGACAAACACAAGCACCCGATGGAAATAAGTAGTTTAATGGTATATACAATTATATCACATCTATTAATACTTCCGTTGCGTAGATACCTTGTCCTTCGATTGGGAACCACAGAACCCCGGTTCGATCCCCACGCACGGCACGATATGCTCTCGTTTTTGTGGTGCTTCTACCCTTCCACTTACATTAATGTTGACACTTTATCAGTTTTTAAATAATAAAAACAATAATAAGTTTATTTATTAATTTATTTAATCATTATTTAAAAATTTTGGACAATTAGCATGATTAGTACATTTTGGTCGAAATATGACCCAAAATCGGTGCGATTAGTGTTTGAATGGGCAAAATAAGTTGATCCAAGTTGTGAGTAAAAGTATTGACCAACTTGCATGAATGCTGTTTAAAAAATACAAAATCGTTCAGCTTATGAGGGCCTGTGTATGCAAGCGCAATTGGTCCTGCCGCATCAGCGAACCATCCTCTCCAATGTCCACAACAACTTTACGCCACTGCTACATCGATTGACTTGTGGCATAAAACGTTATGCCCCAACTTACTCTTGGGTCCGGTCAGGCGTAAATTGTTCGCCCGTTACTAGCCTAGTAGCTTATCCCGTTTTGGTGCTCTCAAACTGTTGAATTACGCCTTAGTTACTAGCGAGGTAGGGCTATTCTTCAGCTACTCGCCATTGGTGCCCTCGGCCGCATGTGTTTTAAGTAATAAAGAACCCTAATCATGAAACCCCTGTTTATATCTTTAGTTTGGACTCATAAGTTGTACTATCTCGTTCATTGAAATGCAGACAAGCCGCCAGGCTTTAACCAAACATTATTTTCAACGTGTCAATACGAGTAAATATGTTCTATAGTCACGGTATATCACTCTCATTACAACCAAAACTCCATTGCTAGTATTGTTTAGATGCTTGCACCAAAATTAACCCGGGCAATATATAATAGACTGCATCTGATGGCAATACTTCGTTGACTAATCTCACATAACACATTCACAGTCACGGCTCATTTCAAGTTTACGTAATGCACCAAGAGTAAGAATCAATCTCAATGGTTGCGAGGTTAATCGAGGAATTGCGATATATGCTGGCGTGCGTAAATGATAAACGAATTTACGCTTTAAAGAATTATCCATTAAAAAGCATCAAGTTCCCCGTACTGACATTTATCATGAAAAGAGAACCGTTAATGGTTGCTCTATAACCTTCTTTTAAGATCGTGTATACGGCATCTTCGTAATGCTGTATGTTCAAAACAGAGGGTCGTACACCCCTTTCAATAACGCATGTTCGGCGTCGGTACTTTGTTTACGAGTCGCTTTCTTTCTGTGAGTGCCTCTAAGCGCTGCAATTTATAACTCGTGTTGATAAAAGCAATTCCGTAGGATAAGCCTTATTTCTTACAGTGTGATATGTCTAAGACGGTAATTATGCACTTTATATTGCATTTGTATTATTATAAGAATGTAAGGACACATAACTGTACTGTCAATCACATAGGGCCGTATTCTCGTACGTATTTACCGCGGTTTTAAGCTAACCACGTGTTTTACTTTAACGCTAAATACATCATTTAACTAAACGTAATTCTCGGTTTTTTATTTTTAATACGGGTCTGAAAGGTGTCTTATTGCAAACATAGGAATGGGGAAGTCTAAACATTTGCACCAAGTGAACGTCGTGATATTCTTTTGCCACCATATGGCGCAACTGTGTGGAGTATTTCGCGTTGAAGAATATAGACGCAGAATACACGTACATTTGATGCATCCTTCACATTTCTAAGATAACCCATTTGAATCGAATAAATACCAGTCCATGCAATGGCGACATATTTTCTGGGAACGGTATTCCTCGTGTTTTAAAACTTGCTTTGTTAAACGTCATGTCTAAACGATTGCTTACTTGCTTAAGGCGTCCCAAAGGGACGGACTTCTGTGATGGCCTTCCATACTGGTCTTTCAAGCATGCAGTTTTTCATGTCCTGCCTAGTTAGTCCTGTATCCTCTGATAAAAGCTTGATGTAATTCTTTCGTGGTGGTCCTCTAGCCTTGTGTCCATGCTTGGGTTGCCACAGGAGAACTTTGGAGACTGCTTCCTCTTCCCTTCTGGCACAGTGGCCGGCAAATTTTAATCTCCTCCGTCTTAGCCTCTCTGATATTGGTAGCAGGTTCCCATATAGATCTTTGTTGGTGGTGTGAGATTGCCATGATACATTAAGTGCTTTTCTTAAGAGGCGAGTGTAGCAACCATCCAGCGCTTTTCTCATTTTAGCTGTTAGTGTCCAAGTCTCGGCTCCATAGGTCAAAACAGATTCAACAGTGGTGGTAAACAGCTTTATTTTCAGGTTTCTTGGGAGTTTACTGTTCCATATAAATGTCCACTCTAAATACAAGGACAATAAGAAGTATTCACTTACAAGAGGAACTGTGTGGTCTTGCCAACTTGTATAAACAGGACATCATTGGAATCCAGGAACATAGAATAGTGCACCAAGATGAGGAAATCAGATATCAAGATCTCTTTGATGGCTACCAGCTAGTCTCATCCTCAGCCTGGAGAAATAATGCAGGAGTATCTAATGGTGGTGTTGGAATCTTGTTGAGCGCCAAAGCCAAGAAAACACTTCTATCTTGTGTCTCTGTATCGCCTAGACTAGAGTCATGTGTGCAACATTTGGAGGAAATCCCAAAACTACCGTGATCATCACCTACTGTCCTACAAACACGTCTGAGGAGAAGGTAGCAGAAGAGCACTACAAACTCTTAGACAAAGCAGTTAAGCAAGTACCAGCGCACAATTTTATGATCGTAATGGGAGATTTCAATGCCCGGGATGGCAAGGACAACTACAAGTTCTCTTACCATGAAAGAACCAACAGAAATGGAGAAATGCTTCACAATTTGGCAATGGAAAACGATCTCACTATAACAAATGTCTGTTTCAGAAAGAAAGCTGCCAGGCTCTGGACATGTAACTTGCCATCTGGTTTTAAAGCTCAACTGGACTACATACTAGTAAGAAGGAAATGGAGGAATAGCGTAACCGACTCTTGTGCATTCAACTCATTTGCTAGTGTGGGATCAGATCATCGCATTGTAACAGCAAAGGTACGACTGAGTCTCAGAGCAAATGGGAAAACACGGAAAGTAAAATATGATTGGAAACAACTTGTACTACAAGATCGTTACACTGTAGAGGTACGCAACAGATTTAGTGTCTTACACAAGAGCTGTGATGAGAATTCCACATCGGCCTATGAATGTTTCATACAATCAAACAGGGAAGCATCAGAGAAACTGATCCCAAAAGCCCCCAAGCGTCCCAAAGAAGCCATTTGAAATGACCCTAGGATTGAGGAAGCCAGGAAAAAACTGCAAAAGGCTCAGCTCATTGACATCCAGGAGGGATCATGTATATCAAGATCGGAGCTGCAAACTGAGAAGAACCGCCTAAGCACATACCAGATGGTAAATGAAGAGATCCTAGGAAGGAAGATCAAGCAAGTAGAAAATTCCAACATAAACTGTCAGCATAAAGCATCTTGGGACCTTATCAACGAGATCAGTGGGCGTAAATCAGCTAAAAAGGGACAGATCAAAGGTGAAACACAGACAGAAAGATTGGAATCCTGGCATACCCACTTCCAGAAACTACTCGGAAATCCCCCTGTCATAACAAATGAGGATGAAGAAATAAGTCAATTGTTTCAGGAATTTAACATAGATCAACAGTGTCTCAAATTCTGGCATTAAGAAGGATAGTAGAGGAAATTAAGAACAACAACCTCATTGCAGCATTGGTCTTCATAGACTTCAAAAAAGCATTTGATACCGTCCATCGTGGTAAGATGTTGGATATATTACGAGCCTATGGTGTACCAGAGAGGCTAGTGGCTGCCTCTCTGGTACACTCTCTGGACTTACATACCAACAAACCAAAGCACATGTTACTTCTCCAGATGGCATCACTAAGGACTTCGAAATACAAGCAGGGGTTCTTCAGGGTGATACACTAGCACCGTTTTTGTTCATAATCATCCTAGACTATGTACTGAGGACGGCATTGGCAGGAAAAGAAGAGCAACTAGGCTTCACACTTGTTCCCAGGCAAAGTAGAAGAATAGGGCCGCAGACAATTACAGACCTCGACTTCGCAGACGACATTGCTCTCCTTGCTGACAATCTACGGGATGCAGAGGAACTACTACATCTGGTGGAAGCAGCTGCGCTTACAGTTGGTCTTGGGATGAACGCCAAAAAACAAAGGCAATGCTGTACAAAGAAGCTCCAACACCAATTAAAACACTGGATGGTAATGATCTTGAAATTGTCCAAGACTTCAAATACCTTGGTGCCTGGATTGCTAGTAGTGAACAAGATTTCAACATAAGAAAGGCTCAAGCTTGGAAAGCCTGTAACAGCATGACAAAAATATGGAACAGTAAACTCCCAAGAAACCTGAAAAAGTCTAAACGATAGACCTGCATTGAGTATAGAACTAAATACATGTGTATAGTTTAAACCAAAGCTAAAACTGCGTTTAGTACGAGAACGAGTATGTCGATTGTGGCCTATATTGTGTTATGTATTTAGCTCTGATCATGTGTTTTACATAAATCATATCGTCACTGTAATTAATGGAATTATAAAAGTTTAGACGAATCCTGCCAAATAAGTCTACAATGTCAACGCAGTCCACGTCACTAATTAAATGATGGAGCAGACTACGCAAGGCTTGCTGAAATTGGTGCGCGGCGGTTACCCTCATCCAAGTGGACGCTCAAATTCAAAGATAGTTATACATTCAAACACAGCGATATATTAAAGTATGAATTCTTAACGCAACCAAAACATTTAAAACCTAACTCTCATTTCTGAGAGTTATTGATTTTCACCAGGATTTATATACATGTATTCCTCATAATATGAAACGCGAAATCACAAACAAGTGAATAAATTATTTTAGCGAGCTTGTATGCATATCACTCTACTGTGTGTTTAAAACTTCCGGGTTTAAATCTCATTTGAATATTAATGACTATTTGTTAATATGTAATTATTGCTCCTCACTTATATTGGTATTTTCAAAGGATTTCGTATTTCGTGAACAGCTCCCAAAATGGGTTCTTTAATTAAAGCAGCCATAGTTTTTAAATTGCAAAGGTCAATGTCAGGGATTCTTTTTTGTTCATAATAATATGACCAAAATACAAATAGTTGTACATAAATGCATGACATATACGGGAAGTCAAAGACGTAAGTGTTTTAAAAATGATAGCAATTGTACACTAATCAAAACGAAACCTTTGCATAGGCAATATTGTCATTACGGTTCGTAAAGCCAAAGTGATTTTCATACTGTGAGCATGCGGAAGTCTAGTTTCAATTGCGAGTTGTGTCATAAAGCATTCGCATAAACACTCACTATCGCGTTACATGACCATGTCATTTAAATTAAGCGTGCGAAACAAGATACTGAACGATGCAGAGCATTGACTGCTGAAGTGAAAATATATGTTAGTTAAAACCACACACCTGTTTAAACCTATTTTGAACTACGAAGATAAAATACCTCGTGCAAAAAAACCAACTAGGCTAGCACCCATCCCTATCTATATTTTGAATTCATAATGGACCCCTTCTTTAATCATTAATTTAAATGATATGGATGGTATCAGCGTTATTTGTGATTTGTAGACTATAACCTCTGACATAATACCACTTACCTTAGGGAAGTGATTGTTCACAAATTAAATGCACATATTATGTTGTATAAGACGGCACTACCTTAGGGAAGTGATTGTTCACAAATTAAATGCACATATGTTGTATAAGACGGCACTACCTTAGGGACGTCATTGTTCACAAATTAAATGCACATATGGTGTATAAGACGGCACTACCTTAGGGAAGTCATTGTTCACAAATTAAATGCACATATGTTGTATAAGACGGCACTACCTTAGGGAAGTCATTGTTCACAAATTAAATGCACACATGTTGTATAAGACGGCACTATCTTAGGGAAGTGATTGTTCACAAATTAAATGCACATATGTTGTATATATAAGATGGCACTACCTTAGGAAAGTCATTGTTCACAAATTAAATGCACATATGTTGTATAAGACGGCACTACCTTAAGATAGGGATTGTTCACAAATTAAATGCACATACATATCTTGTATAAAACACCTTAAAATGGATCCTCGGACAAACGTCCTAAAGGCGTCACCTTAACACCACTGAAGGTGTTATTTGCAACCCGTAGAAATGGGTCCTCAGGCGAGCATCCAAAGGTGTCAAATGACACCCACGTTTTATTCAGTGTAGTTCTATCTATCTATCTATCTATCTAGCCTATTTCACTCCACTGCAGAAGGAAGGCCTCTTCATCAATTTTCCATTTCACTCTGTCCTGAGCTGTCCTTTTCCAAGTAACGTTGCCATACTCTATGATGTCGTCTATCCACCGTCTGTTTGGCCTGCCTCTTCTTCTGGTGAATGCTCTGGGGATCCAGTCTGTTAATTTATGAGTCCATCTGTTGTCTTTCCTCCTGGCTAGATGGCCAGCCCATCTCCATTTTTTTTTCCAGCATGATGTCCCTCACTTCTGTTGTCTTCCTTAAATCTGTGTTGGTCACCCTGTCCCTTCTTGTAACGCCAATCAATATCATTTCCATTGCCCTCTCAGTGACTTTTAGCTTCTTCTCCAATCTCTTAGTTGTTGTCCATGTTTCTGAGCCATACGATAGCACTGGGATGATACACTGGTTGAAAATTGGTCGCTTTAGTGACATGGTAGCTCTTCATCACGAAAGATAAAGCTGATCTTACCAAACTTCACCCATGCTAGCTGTATCCTTCTGTTCACTTCCCCTGCTGTTTCATTTTCCAGAGAAATCTTCTTGCCCAGGTATATATAACTGTCCACTCTTTCTAGGTTTTTCCTTGAACTGTTATAGCATAATCTTTCAGCTTGTTGCACATCATCACTTTTGTCTTCTTGATGTTCATGTTAAGTCCAGCCTTGTTGCTCTCTTCACTTAGTTCTCGCATCATCTTCTGCAATTTCTGGGGCTCGTGGCTGAGAAGTAGGATGTCATCTGCAAATCAGAGATGGGTAAAGTGTTCACCATCGACTATAACTCCCATACCTTGCCAATCCAGGTTTCTGAAAACATCCTCCATGGCTACAGTGAATAGCTTTGAGGAGATTGGATCACCTTGTCTCACACCTTTCAGAATTTTGAAGGCTTCGGTTGTGGTGCTCTCTAGGTGGATTCTAGCACTTGGATCCTTATAGATTGTCTTGATTAGACGGATGTACTTTTCATCACTGACCTGCTTTTCCAGCGCATTTAAAAGAGACTGGTGGTCTAGACTGTCAAATGCCTTCTCATAGTCCACAAAACCGAGACATACATTGAAGCGATATTCTTTCGACTTCTCTATAACCTGGCTCAATGTTTGAAGATTGTCTGATGTCTTGAATTCTGCTCTAAAACATGCTTGTACTCTAGGCTGGTTTTCATCAAGCTGTTTCTCAACTCTGGCAAGAATAATTCTTGTAAAGACTTTGTACATGTGAGGCAGCAGGCTGATAGGTCTATAGTTTTTTTTAATGTCCTTCATATCCCCTTTCTTGAACAATATAATAACCTTTGATTCGTTCTACTGGGTAGGCCCTTTCTCAAGTTGCATGATCTTGTTGAACAGTTTGGTTAGGATTGTTACAGTTTCTTCTCCTCCTAACTTGAGAATGTCTGATGTTAATTGATCCTCCCCAGGAGCCTTTTCCTTTCTTCATCTTGTTTACTGCACTCTCCACTTCTTCCTTGAGAATAGGTGGAACATTCTCTGCTTTTCTACTCCAGTGTTCGTTCTGTTTCCAGTCTGGTTTGTCTGTGTTGTATTATAGTTCTCTGTAGAATTTTTCAATGGTCTTTGTTATTTTTACTTTGTCTGTAACTTCTGATCCAGCCTTTGTTTTAATTGCCGCTAGCAGCTTCCTCCCTTCCTCCAATTTCCTATTGATGATTTTTGGTCCTTTGTTACTTTCTAGTACCTTCCTCACCATTTTAGTTCTGTACTTTCTCTCTTGATTTCGACGCATCTTACGGATTGTCTTATTTAGTTCATTGTATTCTATCTGGTTACTGGGTGATATCTGTCTGAGGGGTTTGAGAGCTTTCCTTTTCTCATTGAGTTTACGAATGTCTTCTCTCTCCGGATCTGTGTTGTTTACTATTTTCTTCTTTTCTTTTGCCAGCTTCTCTGCTTCCTCCATGAATGTATTAGCAATTTGATCGTAGAGTTGGTCAAGTGGTCCATCTTCAGCTAGACCTTCTAGTGCTGCGAATCTGTTGTGAAGTTCCAGTTTGAATTGCTGTTGTTTGTTGGAGAGCACTTCTATATCAATATGTCTCTTTTTGGTTCTTTTGGTCCTTCTCAGCCTCTCCACCTTCTTATGTATCCTCACTTTGGCTCTGTCAAATCGATGGTCACTTCCCATGTCAATCTTTGGTACTGTTGCAACTTCCCGTAATATTCTTTTGTGGTCACAAATGATGTAGTCTATCATGTTGTGAGTTGCTCCATTTGGGATTTCCCAGGTCCAGTAGTTTTTGCTTGGTTTTTTGAAGAATGTGTTGCCAATTTGTAAATTCCTCAGTGTAGTTATTAAATTAAATATATTCAAACAATATCAATGCAACATCCGAAGGTGTCAAGAGCAAATCGACACCCTAAAGGCGTCACCTTAACACCACTGAAGATGTCATTTGACACCCGTATTATGGGTCACTTTGGATCTTCGTCTGAGAACCCAAATATTAACAACCCTTTTGGTGTCAAATGACACCCACTTTTTTCAGCGTAGTTATTAAATGAAGATTATCAAACAATATCAATGCACATTTTCTTCTTTTGACCAATCTTGTATGATTTTTGCTAGGAGCTTACTCTGGTTTGGTGCTCTCAAAATTATGACTAACCTCTAAAGTTACTAGCGACTCGGAAGTAGCGCTATACCTCAGTTACTCGCCATTGGTGCACTCGGCCGTATAAGGCCAAACAAAGAAGAAGGTCTGTCTCAGAAGCCCGCCCGCATTGGTATGTGAAATGAGCTGCGGCGCGTAGGTCTATGCGCTGGGGGCTAAAAACCTTCTTCTTTTTTTTCTTTTTTTTGTGGATTTTTTGTGGATTTTGTTTGTATTGGTTTTTTTATTTTTATAAAAAAGTTCTCCGTAAGCTGATAAGCAACAACAAAAAATCAAAATCGCATACCTCATAGCCTATTTTCTAAAAAAAAAGAAAAAGAAAAAAAAGCACAGCACTTAGCTTTTTTGCACAATGTTTCTGAGACAGACCTTCTTCTTTGTTTGGCCTAACCGTTAACCTGACACATACAGTGTCAATATCCTCTACGGAATTCTTGTGTAAAACAACTAATTGCTTTGATTTATTTCGTTGGAATTCGTGCGATGTCCTGTAGTAGTGACAGTTTGTAAGACAATACATGTTAGATGTTCTCACATTGTGTCTACGTGCGTCACTTAACACTTTCCACGCGGCAGGCAGCTGCAGACGACATTCCAAAATTTCACAAAATGTTTCAAAAATGTCAAAATTACTGTATTTCATTATCATATTTGGAATCACCATGAGAAATGCATTGAAATAAGTACAAACATGCCTAGTGTTTGGTCAGTAATCTTTGAGATAGACTTTGAAAATTATGAAAGGTTTCTGAAAAATCTGTTTTGTGTATGGTAAAAATAATAGCCGCGTGGAAAGCGTTAAACCATAGTCGTTTAGCTGGCAGGCACCAGAGAAAACAATGCGTTGAACTGTAATACGTAAACTAGAACATTAGTACATTTAGGTAACACTGGAGAGATGGTTTACGACCACGTAAACGTTTGTATATTGTATTAGAGTTATTGTCATGGCATGTTCAGGGTTTTCGAAAGTGTTAATAAGGAGATTTGGGTAGGTTAGGAGTATGGTTGGTTGAGTTATGGGTTAAACCATGGAAGGAAGTATGAGACACTTAGAGTAAGTGTTGGGGTTAGGGTTTGGATAAAAGTTATGATTAAGGTTATGTTATGAATAAGGCAATGGGCTACCGTTATGGTCTAACGAAATTCTTCTTTGAACGATATTAAACGTGTCATAGATGAAATACATAGAGCAAAAATCGAATCAACAACATTTCCAATTATGATAGGGTAAACTATTTTTGATCCCGATCCGTTCATCAACTCTATTATCTGATGTGATAGGTCAACTTATATTTTAAGTGTTGAAATGTTCATTTTACGTCATATTGCGAAATGAAATAATATAATATTTCTTGTAACTTAACCAATCATAATATAGAATGGACTCTTAATACAGAACGGAACGATTTCTGAAGGAAATAAACATGTTGTAAACGTAATACATTTATATTATGATTGTATCCATATTCTGCCTACATGGCATGCCTATGAAGATAAAAATATAAAATTGATGCTCCGGCATTAACAAAAAGAAATACAACCCATTAGGTCTTACGGTTAAGGACAATGGTGCTAGGTTAGATACGGTGTGTGTCGTGGATAGTGTAAGGTGAGGGTTATGGTTGATGTTTGAATTAGAGTTGGGTTAGGGTGAAAGTATGGAAGGCGTTGTAATGTATAACGGTATGGACTGACTGTCAGCTATTCAAGGGCTGTTTGACAGTCCGTTTTATTATGACGTCATCTTAACATTTTCGATGGTTCGATAATCCACGCCAATTCAGTTAGTGCATGTACGGTACGCCGTCCTATAGCTCAACGTGCGTCCTGCACAGCGCAGCAAATTTAATCAAAAGATCAAACTTATTTTTTCACTTTGCTTATGATTATTGAAAATCGGTCACAAGTAAGTTAAATATTAAAAAAAAATTCTTGTTCATAATATACTTCCACTTTCGTAATGGGGCATCCAACTTTTTGGGTTGTATGTAAACATTATATTATGTCATCGATTGAACCCTTTTCATAGCGCCGCCACCACCATTACTCACACACAGCGTGTAATTTATGAGAGTCACCGAACAAACACAATTTTTGCTTTTCTCTTATTGTTAATGACGTTGATCTTATACGTAGCTCAAAATGTGATATATTATTGAGCCTAGTTAGGTATAGTAGTCCGGCAGGGAAAACAGCGTATTTCCTTGTGAATTCAATGCGAACGACATTTGTCGCGTAAAATTGATTGCGGTTTCACCGGTTAATGACGTTGATCTTATACGTAGCTCAAACAGTGAAATCTTATCCCAAAAAGTAATTATGGGCACATGTTATGCTAATGAGCCTACAATCTTGTTCACAACCAGTTGGATGAAATTTCTTCCAAAATGAGTAAAAGCGCTGTCACACCTAGCCGATTTGGCTCGCCGATGCTATACCGTAGTACAAATTTGGCGATTTTCGGGGATCGGTACTAGTACGGTAGCGCAATGGTATCACATCGCTAGAACGGTAGTACATCGTTAGTACATTAGCAGGACTACGGTCAGGGATTCTATTAAAGCGCTGTCACATCTAGCCGATTTGGCTTGCCCGAGCTATACAGTACCGGAGCACAATTTTGGCGATTGTTGGGTATCGATACTTAATACGGTAGCGCAAGGGTATCACATCGGTAAGAACGAATTTCTGCCGTTGCGCTGCGATAGAGCACCGGTAGCGCCCCGTAATGAATCTGAAGATACTTTTGTTTAACCAATGACGTCACTGGTGAGTGTCTCTCAATGTTGGTGGCACTATTTGTGTTATCTGCTTTATGTATTAGACTTAATTGAAGTTTACACGGAATTGTTTGAAAAATTCCCCTAATGGTGCGGTTTTGAAAGTTATGATAAAACGTACGTGCTGGACTGTTTTTACAAGCCTGAAATATATGATACTTCAAAATTCATTATTTATTTTAGGTATTTGAATTCATTCTCTCACTTTACACCATACCGTCATTGTTTGTGTAATACGGACTTGCTGCAAGTCTATGTGCTGACGACGTCCTGACGATGTACTACCGTTGCGCTACCGTACTAGTACCGATCCCCGAAAATCGCCAAATTTGTGCTTCGGTATAGCTACGCGCGAGCCGCATCGGCTAGGTATGACTTAAAGCTGTCAGATGAAAGTATGATAGTCAAAACTAGTTTATGTTAAACTGCCCCCTCCCCCAAAACCAATGATGGGGCTTATATACCACAGCCCTTTGCTGGACGATGCTTTTATATGGACCAACATTGAGTTTAGGGGCGGGACCACCGTTTTCACATGAAGTGTCCCAACAGTTTTGAACATGATTGTAGTTAGGCCTAGTAGTCCGGCAGGGAAAACATCGTATTTCCTTGCGAATTAAATGCGAACGATATTCGTTGCGTAAAATTAATTGCGGTTTCACTGGTTAATGACGTTGATCTTATACGTAGCTGAAAATATGATATCATATCCAAAAAAGCAAATCTGGGCACATGCTATGCTATTAGCCTAGTTAGGCCTAGTCCGGCAGGGAAAACAACTTTTCCCTTGCAATTTCAACGTGAATAATATTGTCTGTATCTGTATCTGTATCTGTGGTTGTAATGTTCACACTCCTGGAACAGAACACAATAGAAAACGGGATCTATCAGTGATACAAAATGTTAAGATCCAAGCAAGTGCACGTCCCCATTATAATTATACACTCCTTGGATAACATGGCGACACGGGTGGTTTCGCCGATATATCGATTAGTTTTTTTACATCAATATAATTATGCTGTCCTCTGTTATTGTAGATATGCGCTTATAAAACGGACACTTAGCCGTTTATCCATTCCCCTCGTACTAGAGTAGTGCAGGACAATCACAGATCTTATAATGTCAGGATAACTCCAGTCATTTCGACCCATTTCGACCCATTTCGACTCATTTCGATGCGTTTCCATACGTTTCGATACGCTACTAAATATACGGATACCCCTTGACGAATAATGAAGCCATATATTTACCAGAAAATAAGAAACATAAGGGGTCATCCGTTTACCAGACAGGGGAAAGACGACTCTATTTGGCGGCACCTTCCCGTTACCTTAGATCCACTGACTACAACCCCCCCCCCCCCCCCCCCCCACTCCCCCGGGAGGGCCATGCATAGATGATAGTTTTCCCTATAAACGCTATACTGAGAGAAATTCTATCACGAATCAGTTATATGCCGGCCGTGTCCGTGAATGATGGACAACCACTAAGGAGAGAAATATGAAGAGAACTTAATGCTCAAAGGTTATCAAACGAACAACATCACTATATCCAGCACTTATCGTATGTTAGTTAAATCCATGTAGTGCATATAGTGCCATATAAATCTCCAGAGCGTTTAGATAAACGTCCTTGTAATCCGCCCATTCGTGTCGGCGGTGTCTCTTACATTCATATCAACAAACAGAGGATAAACCAATGGTGTGTTTTACTGTCAATCTTAAAGAATCCCGGAAGAGAAGAGATCAACCTGAAAAGGTTAATTTAGACATAGGCAAATATCCGGAAAGTTCAGTTTAGTTTTCAGTTCAGTTTTATTTGTTTCCACTCCGTATATAAACTCAATCAAATTACATACGAGTATAAATAACAAGACATGTGAATGCCATCTAAAACACAAAGGGTGAGGAAACAGGCACCCATAGGTTAGTACAATATTTATACATGCAGAATATAACATGATATCAATGAAATAGCAGTAATAAATCAAATATTAATAACATTTACTATTATTTTGCAAGAACAGCCGTTACAGTGTATGATATATTATAATCAATAAAATTGCATATCAATGTACACTGAAATACCTTCAAAGCGTTTTTAAGTAACACTACCCTATCCAGGAAACCCTCGTTTATATCTTTAGTGTGGACTCATAAGTTGCACTTTTTTGCTCGTTTAAATGCAGAACAGACATGAGGCTTTATCCAAATATTATTTTCAATACGACTACATGTTTTCTGCCAAATTGTCATTGCAAGTAGTACGGTTTAGATTCGTGCACCAAACTTATAGACTGCATCTGATGATATCAATTGTCAATACTACATCGATCAAGTTTGTCTCAGAAGATATCTAGGAAAAGGCTACGTGAAATGCGGTATTTTTTTCTTTACATGAGACGGACTCTGTGATTTTTTTAAATTTTTAACCATAGTAGAAACAAATAAGATTTAAAAAGTTGAACGTTATTTAACTTCTATAGGAATTTGGGAATTGTACTCTTAAATCAAGACTCTATGCTCAGATATTATAGTTCTTTATAATGTGACATTAACATATTTGGCCGAGTGCACCAATATCAATGGCGAGTAGCTGAAGAAGAGCGCTACCTCGCAAGTAACTGAGGCGTCACCAAACATTTTGAGAGCACCAAACCGGGGTAAGCTACTAGGCTAGTAACTTGCGAGTAATTTACGCTAAAATGTATACCTCACCGGACCCAAGAGTAAGTTTGAGCATAATGTTATGCTGCTGCAACTATCGATGCTAAAAGGTTTGCAAGGTGTACGTACGCTGACATAGTTATGACGAGGTAATAGGTGACTTTAATCAACATATTTTGCTTGGATTAACAGAACATTCAAGTCAAATCAATTATTTATCAAGCAAAAGTATACGTAAGTATAGAAGTTAAATAAAGCAATCAAGAGATAAATGATAACAATAAATAACATATAAACGCGTTGACCTTAAATGATGTTATAATAATCCACCATCAACTTTAAAAAAATAAAAATTCAAAGAATAATTAGGAATACACGGGGGATCTAACCCGTGTTTCTGGATTGCCAGTGACATAGGTAACATACGCACGCCACAGAGATCGACGAGTGTATCTGTGATAGCTTTATTATTTAACCATTGATCCATTTATTTACAACGAACGGATTTTTATCGTTACATATTTGACATATTTCTATGTTACTCTCGCACAAAATGTAAATTTTTTGAGTTCGAAAATTTCAATTTCAACACGGTCTTTCATTGCTCGACTGGACGTGGTATGATATATTGCATTATTCATGTTATTTAAATCAACACTGACGTATAGCAACTAATGACACATTTTATAATTCTACGGAACACCATTCGTGTAAATATGATTGCTGTATGCTGTTTGATACATGTACACACATTTGACGCATGCGACAATTAATTTTGTATGGGGACGATGCTGATTAATGTGAATACTTACCTCGCTAGTTACTATTCTGGTGTTACTCGCCAGTTTTGCTCTCAGAATTACATCGTTAGTAAGTTGCGTTACAGTTAGGGCATAACTACTAGGCATTCGGCCGTTAAAGTAGCAACATTTTCAAAAGTTCAAGAAAATAAATTAAACACAAAAGTTATACGCTCAAATGCGAATTGTGAAAGCTACTCGCGCGGTCTTCGGAGATAAACTTGTTTTTATTTATTTTGTGCCTGATCTTACCTAATATATGCACAGTCACGGCTACATTTAAGTTTACGCAATGCCAATGCGCCAAGAGTAAGAATCAATCTGAGTGATTGCCAGGTTAATAGAGAAATTGCGAGATATTGCGAGATATGTTGGCGTAGTTGATAAACGAATGTACGCTTTAAATAATTATCCATTAAAAACATCGAGTTCCCCGTACTGACATTTATCATGAAAAGAGAACTGTTAATGGTTGCTGTATAACCTTCGTGTTACATCAGTTTATGCCGCATCTTCGTAATACCATATGTTCACCAGTATTGGGTCATACACCCCTTTTAATACAGCGTACTCGATGCCTGTACTTTGTTTATAAATCGTTTTCTCAATGAGTGCCTCTCAGCACTTTAGGGCGTCAAATCAAGTCCGTAGTATAAGCCTTTATTTACTTATAGTGGTGTGTGTTGTCTTAGATGGTTATTAGGCACTTTCAATTATAGGTGTGTCTATGTAATCACATTAATATTATTCTAGTGATCATATTAAAATGTCGGCCTTTTAACGTTATTACCTACATTATTTTGATGAAGTGTGGTGTTGCCTTTAGTTGTAACATTTACATTATCATTCATAATGGGCCGTTATCGTACTAAACGCGGTTTTAGCTTAACATTGTGACAAACTAAATTCGTGTCTAAATTAAGCGCGAGTTTATTTTTTAAACCACGTGTTTAACAAAACCTGCTTTTTAACTATGCGAAACGCGTCCCAAGTGTCGTACGTTCGCCTTGTAGAGGAACTCAATGCATTGTGGCCCAAATGGGTTACAATAGATATCGACAGAATTCTTCAAATGCACGTGTCATTAAGACTATATGATCTGCACGTCAGCTTGCACCGGGCATAGTTGAGTAGTCAATAAAAGTTAGACACTTTTCAGTGAGTTTGTATAAGTTAAACACATTTAACGATGTCTTTAATAAAGTCGCCATTAAAACAAACATACAGGGTGTCCCAAAAGTCTATGCACGTTTTTGAAGAGTCATATCTCATAAAATATAAATCATATGGTATAAATGTAACCATATTTTGATAGACGAGACTTAGGAAATTATTTTGATACCAAACACAACCCTATGGTGAACCCACAACATTATGAAACTGGTTGAAAGTTTTTGGCCATGTGCCAGACCAACCCATACCAATTACCACACTAAAATCAGGTGCGCATAAATTAACAGTATGAAAGCAACGTTGCGCATTAGTCACAGTTCACTGATTACCTTGCAACATTAATGTTATTACGAAACTTGGTCACTCATAACATAAATAGGCGTAGTAGACAACATTGCACAGCAAAAGTCTTCATTCAAGATGGTTAACAGCATAGATAAGCGAATACACATTGTATGGTTCTACGCTAAATCAAATTCAGTTCAACTTACTCAAAAAAATTAAGAAAACATTTCAAAGTGAAACGCGCACCAGGAAGAATATCCATTCTGAAGTTGGTGGATTCATTTTTGAACACAGGAACTGTGCATGATTTGTATCGATGTGGTAGAAAGACTGGTAGATCAACAAGTCACATTGATATCATAAGACATGCAGTAGCCAAAAGTCCAAAGAGATCTATTCGCCGACCTTCCGCAGAAAACAAGATTAAAAGATCAACTGTTCACAGAATTTTGCGTAAGGACTTGAAGAAGTTTCCATACAAGATTCAGATCAAACAAAACATTAAAGCAGCGGACAGATATAGTTTGTTATTATGATAGGATCACTGTAATGTAAAATTATAAATATTACAATTGACGGATCACTTTCCGTGTAACCAACTCTACCCGTCTTTTTGTTAATCTCAATAGGTATGGATTTATGAACTTTATTCCTCCTGAAGTATAAAATTACATTTTTCCAGTAATACATATTTTACTTCTAGGGTGGCATTACAAACAGATGTCACTCCAATGTTTGGTATCAACATTATTTCCCACATCTCCTCTTTCTAAATATGTATTCATATTTTCAATACGACTTATATTTTGTGAAATACAAAGCTTCAAAGTCGTGCATAGACTTTTGGGACACCCTGTATTACGTTGCGCATTAGACGGGGGGGGGGGGGGGGGGGGGGGGGGCAGGGGTGGCATCCCCCCCCCCCTATTTACCCCGTCGGTACACCATGCATGCCATTGGTACATTGGTGATCTTGACCATGCGATTTTTTTGTCTGGTTTTGAAGACAACCACATCGAGCCCCACAGCAAGGAGATTTTGCTGCTCTCTTTAATAAGAGAGCAATTGGAAAGTTTGGATCGACAAATCTAACCAACTACGCAGCTATAAACGAATATAAATGAGGCATTATACTATTGACATCAACTAATGCAAACAATCTACTCACAGGTGTCCAAGCAGAGGGTAAGCGTGAAATCGGGGCAAGAATCGGGGAACTTTTAGCAGATGATAAAAAAAGTAAAAAGACAATATTGTTACTGTAGTTCGTAAAGCCAAGTTAATTTTGAAACTGTGAAACAGACTACAGCCTGCTATTTGTGTCATAAAGCTTTCGCATGAACACTCACTCTCACGTTACATGACCATGTAATTAAACATGCGAGACCGATACTGAATGTTGCAGAGCATTGACCGCTGCGGTTGAAGTGAAGAAATATGTTAGCTAATACGACACACCTGTTAACACATATGAACTATTTATCTGATATAAAAGACCTCGTGCAAGTAAACTTTGTTCAGCGTTATGTTATCTTTAGGAATCAACCGATATGCAAGTTCATATAGGTTTTGAAAATGGTAGCTCGTTGCAAATTTGGTAAGCGGTTAGTAATAATACCTTACAATATGCATACAACCTTAACAAAAAGGACTAACACAACATATACATGTTATGACGGTGATTTCACATTTTTTGAAAAGAAGAAGAACAAAAGTGTCATTCATTCCTTTCGATGTTGTGTTTTGTTTGAATTTGATAACTTGGCCGATTGATCGACGTAAAATACCCTATTCTTCTGGCCCGACCAAACCTTTAACAAATTGTATTTTTTAATTCATTTTTGTTGTTGACATGTTTCCAACACATTTGAACATTTAAACAAAAAAATGAATTTTTTGAAGAAAAAAAATCGTTGAAAAAAGACACAGGTAATTACGAGTAAAAATCAAAACATATGCACGACATGGTAAATTTCATAATTTGTTGTCAAACAAACTTACAAAATTGGATTACGTCACTCTGCAATGTTTTATTTTAATCAGAATATAATTGTTTAACAGTTTTATCTATGTCTATGGTGTTTTAACAGCATGTAACGTACATACCGGGTGTCCCTAAACAAATTGTGCACGTGTTTACCCAACTTGTTGATCATGAAGTTCTAATATTTGGTGTAAGATGTTTACACATATTGAAATACTAAACACCTGGCTTTCAGATGCTGCTTATTTCATCTGATTCAGATTTGTCAATCCTGAGATATGGACAATTATCTAGAGCTATACCCAGAATCGATGTTGTGCCACTTTACAGTTTCAAAGGTTTACTCGTAAGATCATGAAGATACAACTTCCACTTGTACGATTGCCCTTCACCAGTGTTAAGCAAAATAACATTTTTGTATTGAGATTGAATAGGTTTAAATAAGAGAATGAGTGCCTGTGTATCCAAGCAGAACTGAATATGAAGATGTTTGTTACATGATTCGAACCAGTCCTTTTGACGAGGTTTCACAAAATGTTTATTGGGCCTACATTTTCAAACAAGACAGACGTCCATATGGCTGGGTGCGGCCTCGATTCTCATTAGAAGAGGGTATTCATGGTCTTAAATATCATGAAACGAGAAGTCCGGCAGAAGTCACCAGAGAGTTTGCCATTCATTTCCCAAACACTCACGTACCATATAGGAATACACCTACAAAGGAGTATTGTAAATACTTGGTAAATGGTACAAGCACCAATATGAATAAAGAACGTACTGGAAGACTAGATATGAAAAGTGGCAGGACACAGTAACACATTGATAACGTGCGGCGTGCACTTCTGAGTGATCCCAGAATAACTGCTTGTAGAAATCCCTTACCACATATTCCAAGGACATCATTTTTGTTCCTCAGCCTCTTTTAAACAATTCTGGTCAAATGCCCACCCAATGTTTCTAGACGATAGATGCCCATGAATAAACCAATGTTAGTATCGTTTTGACGCTCATAATCATTATTTCTGTAAAAGTGGCACAACATCGATTTTGGGTAGCTTTGATAAACTAGGAATATCTCAGGTTTGACAAATCCAAATCAGATAAAATAAACGGCATCTGAAAGCTGAGTGTTTACCCCTTTCGTGTGTATAAACATGTTACACCAAACTTTAGGACTTCATGGTCAACAAGTTGCGCAAACACGTGCACAATTTGTTTAGGGACACCCTGTATTATGCTTTCTAATAAATCAATGCATTGATTTAGAAAGTATTCAGTCAATGGCTGAATACCTTCTAAATCAATGCATTGATCTATTGATTGAGAAGGTATCAGCTTTATTTAGTTTTTATTTTGTTTGGGGGCGCATGCAAATGTTGCCTTTAATGTAACAATTGCCTGAAATTAGCTTAATTGTTCTAAATTAGACATTTAATATAAATTGTAAGCAAGTTTGACATTAACATTCAACATTTTCGATTGTTTTGGGGACAAAATCGGGTATTTATGTATACAGGGTGACCCAAAAAAATGTTAACACTCCGGGCACATAAGATATCTTAAAAGGACAGGAACACACGGGTCTAATATCTTGATGTATTATGAAAGCTGAGTAAATAAGCTTTCATTTGCATTTTATTGCGTTCCAATTGGTTATTTATAACGGGAGATATGCTTCAGCAAACATGAGGAAGCAAAATCGGCTTGGTCCAAATCCTCTCAGTATGAAAGTAAAGCTTTTAAAATGCACGAAGCGAGAAGCAACATGATTAAGTCACACAAACACATCAGTTAATCTCTTCTTTGTTCTTTTAAACGCATTCTTTCGATTCTTATTCAAGCTTAAAAGACATAAATAAATATATTCCACATACATTATATAGGTATTTTGTCATGGGTTCAAGTTCTATACTCTTTCACCATGTGCTATGGGTAGCTGTCAGTAAAGCAGTCTTTAAAATTGAAATTGAAACATTTCATGTTCTTTGTTGAAATGGTCCATCCAATTAAATAAAGTAACTAATATTGCACTGAAATAAAACTAGTATTGCACTGAAATTAACCATAACTTGCTTGTATCGTTGGATAAATGAATGAAAATATTCAATTATATTCAATAATCGATACATTCTAACTTATGCTTAAATGTTGCAATGGTATTGTTACTTTTGAATTACTGCACAATAATGTTTTTGCCATTCTTACAAGTTCGTAATCATAGTTGTAATTAATTCAAATTGGACCAAGCCGATTTTGCTTCCTCATGTTTGCTGAAGCATATCTCCCGTTCTAAATAACCAATTGGAACGCCATAAAATGCAAATGTAAGCTTGTTTACTCAGCTTTCATAATACATCACGATTAGACCAGTGTGTTCCTGTCCTTTTAAGATATATTATGGGCCCGGAGTGTTAACATTTTTTTGGGTCACCCTGTATATTTATATCCTCGCTAACCAGTTATCTACGATTAAATACATTTGGCATACGACTAATAAATGAAGAAGTTTTTTGCAAAAGGGCCTGCATCCACTTTGGCTCTTATTGAGAAAAAGTCAAAAAAACTGTTTCTAAATATTCAAGTTGAGCAATTGAAAAACTGAATGGATTATGAAAGAGGTACACTACATACTAATTTAAATTGAAATAAATTTCAAATGTGCAAATTTTCAATGTTTACATTTTTTGAAAATATGGATGTAAGCCCTTTTGCAACAAAACTCCATCATAGATAAAAAAAACCACACAAAAAAAATCATTTATTTTAATAATTCAAAAAAAGAAGAAGTTTGATATAGAAATGTAAAAACAGCCATTGAAGTTGTTGTTTTGTTGCAAAAGGGCCTGTATCCCGATTTAATTATTTTGAAAAAATTACTTTGTTTCCTTGAAACATATGATTTTTCCCTATACATTTCTATATCAAACTCATTTTTGAAAAAAATGCACCATAGCCCTTCATAGCAACAAAGCTCTTCAAATACTGAGCACTTTTTAAAGTATAAACACGTTATAGACTTCATCAAGTTCAAAGGGAATAGGAGCCCAACCCATGTATTGCATTTATATTATACACATCCACTGATATGTGATTGTACGAGGGTCATTCAATAAGTTCTACCTCCTACCTCATAACTTTATTGTTATACAAGCCAGTCGTATGAAATATTCCACAATTGAAGCTTTGAATCTCAGCTACAAAATCATAGTAGATTGGTCTGAATACTCATTGTACCCTTCTGGATATGCACTAAGAACCAAACTTCCATTTAGTGCTACGGAAACGGGTAAAAAACAGCCAAATGTCTCCTAAGTGCTATTCATTTGGCCAATGCTAAGAGACAAAATGTACCTATCGGTCAATTACAATCGTTCTAAGTTACAAATATCTCTTGAACAGACTTTAAATAATACAAGTGACTGATTTCTTGGCGGAAAATGCCCTCTAATTAGCCAGAACCAGGCCAGGACAGCCATCAATTTTAACCCTACCCTAGAGAACCGCTGCAAAAGTCATATTTGCTTTTCAGGAATGATGCGATCTTCATTATACAGGACTAAATGGATATATTTCAAGTCTCTCGAAGATATGTTTTTCTATCACTGACTACCTGATTAACTATTCTAAACGTTGCATATAAGGAAAACTTATAAAGCTGCTATCATGTTAAGATTTAACATTCGAGGCATCACCGTGGCTTGACTTGTCTTGTAACAACGAACATTTTATTGAATATCTGTATTCCAGTATGCTAAAGGCGTGTCGATACATTCGAGTTGATATTATACTATTTGCAAGCTACAAAGGTTAATATTGCCTACAATCTGATTTATACATGATAGTATAGCATTATATTCAGAAATCATCAATTGTTTTCTATTTTCAGTATTTAAATCGGGCGGTATTACCTAATCATACAATACGGAGTGAAAACGAAAAAAAACCCATGTATTTATCTTTGGGGTAATGTTCCGTGTCCGTTGTCCAAAATCTCTCTGGCTTTGATTGCAGCATGACAAAAGTGAAATAGGTATCAACTAGCATTTACTATAAATGTGTAGCTGTGATTCAGTGCTATAATCATGACAGATGTCATGAGGCTGACATTCACATTAACGATGTTATGAGTGAGGAGGTAGAACTTATTGAATGACCCTTGTATTCTGAACATCTATCAGTAGGGTTAATGTCCAGATGTATACTACGTGTCAGTATTGCCAACCAACCCATGAAGCCATGATTTTACACACAAATCAGACATGTAGATATTCATCGAATGGAATGTCATATCATGTCATTTCTGAACGGTTCTAGGAATTTGTATGACTTTTACCGAGCAGTCATTTACGGTCATTCAACTTTCTAGAGTTTGCGATGTACAGGATTGTGTTACTATGGTATGCATGGGTGCTTTCCTAAGATAAGACGGGTGCGACAGGTTTTTTTCACAGCGGTAATGTAATTAACGATACTGAATGAAAGCTCTCAATAATACAGCACTACCCAAGTGTCCGTGTTAATGATAGTTTCAAATAAACCGGCATTTGTTTAAAACCTAATCAAACAGTCACAACCATATTTCATCGTTGGAGTGAAACGAACCAGTATGACTCGGAACACAATTTGGTGTTCAAGTATCAACCGAGTAAAATCGTACCAGTATCGAGCGATACTGGCAACTTTTATGTTCCGGTATTGAACGTTACTGGTATTCCACTGTATTCCCCTTTTTCCGTCTTTTCTAAAATTGGTTGTTGACCCAGCGTTTTTAGAGTGCACAAAATGTGTACACTTAATTGTGATGTGTTGTAAATTGCAAACGAACATAATGGTGCCCTTAGGGGTTCCTTGTACACCAACGTGAGTACAAATGAGCGATACACTGCGTTAAGAATACACAATATAATAAGGTTGATTCTGTAACGAATTCGAAACACATATTTTCTTAATCAACAGCGTATGTATTATTTTTATCAAGGTCACCAGCGGATCGTCTTATGATATTACGAATATTATCCAATTGACCACAGTCTCCTTAACTGACAAGTTTGCCTTAGGCTTGAACAATATTAAGTATGGCTTGTTACGCCAATATCCTTTTATCGAACATCAACATACCGCCGATTATCATTACACTTTAGTATTGAGCACTGATATGATGTGACGGTATGAAACTATCATTCATTTGGTTTTACGAGGGTCATTCAATAAGTTCTACCTCCTCACTCGTAACATCGCTAATATGAATGTCAGCCTCATGACATTTGTCATAATTATAGCTCTGAATCATAGCTACACATTTATGGTAAATCATAATTGATACCTGTTTCACTTTTGTAGCGATACGATGCGGTCAAAGCCAGAGAGGGATTTTGGACAACGGAAACGGAAAATTACCTTAAAAATAAATACATGTTTTTCGGGGTTTTTTCCGTAGTGTATGGTTAGATATAAAAGCATGATTTGAATATTTTAAATGAAAATCAATAACACGTATCTGAATATATTACAGTATTATCATGTGTACATGAGATTGTAAGCAATATTAACGTATGTAGGCTTCCAAATAGTGTAATATCAACTCGAATGTATTGATATGCCTTTGGCATACTGGAGTAGTGCTAATCGGTCAAATTTTCATTGTTACAAGTTAAGCCACAGTGATGCCTCGTATGTGAAATCTTTAACATAATAGTCACCTTTTGAGTTTTCCTGATGTACAACCTTCAGAATATACAATCGGGTAGGAAATGATAGCAAATTGTCTCTGCGAGGGACTTGTAATCCCTCCTTTAGTCCTGTGTATTGAAGATCTCTTAGTTCTTATGAAAATCGAATATGACTTTTGCAGTGTTCTCCAGGTGAGGGGTAAAATCAATGGTTGTCCTGATCTGGTTCTGTCTAATCAAAGGGCATATTTTCTTGTAAGAAATCAGTCACCTTTATTATTTATAGTCTGTTCGAGAGATATCTGACATTTAGATTGGTTATAATTGACCGATAGCTACGTTTTATCTCTTAACATAGGCCCAATTAATAGCACTTCGGCGATATTTTGCTGTTTTTTATCCGTTTCCGTCACACTAAATGGAGGTTTGGTTCTCACTGCATCCTTAGAACAGTACAGCCATTACTCACATCAATTTACTAAGAATGTGTAGCTGAGATTCCAAGCTACAATTGTGTAATATTTCATAAGGCTGGCTTATTTAATAACACAGTTATGAGGTAAGAGGTAGAACTTATTGAATGACCCTCGTATATAGTCGGTTAGGGTATGCTAATATCAATCCCTATAACTGTGTCGATATATTTCACCTGGAATACTTATAATTTTACGACGTGTTGCAATCGATAACGTTTTCCCTTAATACCACGTTTGTCTTAAATTTGTCAATGTTGTGACACACCAATGATTGAATCTGACGGACCATGACTATCTCAATTGACGCACCCAACCGTCATACATCATTGTTGATTGAACTGGATTGCAATACACCGGTGCAATATCATGAACATACTAAAACATAGTGGGCCGTATTCTCGTACTAAACACGGTTTTAGCTTAAAACCGTGTTTAACTAAACGCGTGTCTAACTTAAACGTGAGTTTATCCTTTAGACGACGTGTTTAACAAAACACGATTTTAAACTCTGCAAATCTCGTTCCCAGAGTGGTCCTGCGTTGATTGTATACAGGTATTTAAAGGTATATTATGTGATCTTTCCAGGGTACGCCCTCAACATCGAAAAAAAAATAGAAAGCAGATTTTCTTGCAGATTTACATTTCTGATCATAAATCATGCATACATTCCAAGTTACAGGGCGATACGATTATTAATTACTTCAAAATCATGGTTTTAGAGTGAAAATAAACTGTCAGAATCCTGACACTTTATATTTTTCACTCTAAATTCACTCTAAAACCATGATTTTGAGGTAATTAGGAATCGTATCGCTCTGTAACTTGGAATGTATGTATGATTTATGATCGGAAATGTAAATCTGCAAGAAAATCTACTTTCTAAAAAAAATAATGAATAGAGGGCGCTCTCTGGAAAAGATCACATAATATGCCTTTAATTCATTGTGGCCCTAATGGTGTACAATAAATATCGACCGAATGCCTTAAATACACGGTGCTTTTTAAGACTACGCGATCCGCACGTCAGTTTGCACCGGCACGGATGAGTGATCATTCAAGGCACACAGTTGGTGCGCGAGTTTAGTTAAACACGCATTAAACTACCCCGTACCCGTGTTTAAAGTTAGACACATTTCGGCGAGTTAGACGCGTGTTTAAGTAAAACAAATGTACGAGAATTGCGTTTAGTTAAACGCTGTGTCTAAAGTCAAAGTTAGACGCGTGTTTAGCTTAAAACCGCGTTTAACTACGTACGAGAATACGGCCCAATGTGTTCTTCTTCATGAGCGGCACATACCAGTCCTTTAATAGACGTGAGTAACATTCACCGGGGTATTTCCGGTATGGGTATCTAAAAAGGTCATAATAGCGTTCGAGTGATTTTACGCCTGCAATTATTGCACTAAACACGCGGTTAGAGTATTGGACTAATAAAATAAAGCCTGTTTGGTGGGGCCTACAATGTAAAATATAATGTTCGTATTTGTTGTTCACATCATGACGTACCCTGTGACGCACCCAGGTGAAGTGACTGACATTGACGCACCCATTCGTCAATATTATGACGGACCCAAGGCTGCCCATGAACCCTGCGTCAAGAATGAGTTGGCAAATGACGCACGTATGACGAACCTCTCCCGGGGGTCATTTAGTGCGTCATAAAACTGAATTGTGCATAACCGTTTTGATATGGCTTGCAAACGACGTTATTTTATAGCTATCAAAATAATAGAAACAAAATGTGTCACTTGTACGTTAATACAATTCACCACTTATGAATCCCTCCTTGACACACTTCGCTGACAGTTATACTTAGTTATATATTTATCTAAATAGGGGATGTCGTTATGTCGATTATTGTAATTGTAGTGTAGTTTCACAGCTTTACAATTTTACGGGCAACTAATGACACCGCATTTCAGATATGTACTGCGTTTTTCCTTTGGGGGCAGACCTGGTACATATCTGATATGTGACACAGATATCGTGAACTCGTCATTTGTTATAGGATGCACAAGTGCTACCGCAAGAATTTAATGGACATCAAATGCAGCGCCCACTAGCGACCAGTTGAACAATTGGAATCGAACCACAGCTATACATCAATGGTCGCTTGCTCCGATGTCAATTGTCTAAAGCTAACTATTGGGAGTCAATATATTAGAAAATTGACATATCAAAGCTGTTGTTTAATGGTATGGATGTAATGAATATCCCAAAATATAAATAATTTAGTTGTCCCCGGTCAGTCCTTAAATTTGGTAATCTCTAAAACATTTTTAGTGAGTTCACACTCCACCATAGGCCGGTGTACAATGATGTCAATATATAAAACAGACCAATACACTCTCGATGATGATATTAAAGGCAAATGTATATCACTGGAGGACAGTTCGACTGTTCGGCTCCCTTTCGGATAGCCCGCCTTCATATACGGTATATGTTGTTAATTAGGGTTAATATAAACATTCACAAATCTGAATAGTTTATAACATTGCATTCGCCATAAACACGTATCAACAACCAACTCAAAAACATCACCTGCACCTCTCTCTTTATCTTTTGAATATTAAACACACATGCACGTTTAGTTGGGAAGTTATGCTTATCTGTTGAACTGTTTGTTTTCTGGAAAATCTCGGTCACCACTTTAGTGGTGATAAGCTGGACTGCACGTCTTCGATTGAACACTAGATCCCAGATTCTGGACTGTACAAGCAATCGTATTTGATCAGTTAGTAAGATCGAATAAAAAAATACTAATTTTTAAATTCGTGCGGCGAATTCATGGAGGCCACCATTTTTAAAATTACGTAATTATAGTTGCTGCTAATAACGCCTTTTCTTGAATGGAGTGCCCAGTTTATCATTAAATAAACTAAATTTGACTTAAACTCGATTCCAGATGATATTTTGTGCGTTCAATTGACCCTGAAAAACAAATGACGTTATTTTTAATGACAAAACCACCTCTTACACGAACGAATTTGTTACATTTTTGGGCTTTAAAATCACTTTTTACTCCTTTTCCCTTCGATAGATTTTGCTTGCCGTAGGTGAAAAGTTTGTAAATACATTGAACTATCGGATTCACAAGTTTAAACATACCCCAAATTAATAGAATTTCCCAGCAGCAAAAAACCCCACTTTAATTGCTATATACTTAACTGTGTACATCCGGGACACTAATATACTTTTAATACAAAATGGCGGCCCCCATAGTCGGACACGAATTTAAAAATTCGCATATTTTAATTCAATCTTACTGACTGTTGATTCAACACTTGATCCCCGATTCTGGACTGTAATAGTATCGTTCGATTCAGGAACACCCAGTATCGGTGGATACTGGTACAAAGTGTAGTGTTCCAGTATCGACAGATACTGGAACAGAAAAATCGTACCAGTATCGACCGATACTAGCAACTTTTATTTTCCAGTATTGCACGATACTGGTATACCAGTACCTGGAACCTAAAGTACACTTTTCCCCTGAATCTATCAAATCCCAATACTTTACCATTACATTAACCCCTACCAGAATGCTAATTATAACCCAGATCCTGACCTTGTCCCCAACTCTGTCTCTAACTCTAAACAAATCCCTTAGCCTCGTCCTTATCCTAAGCCTTACTCTATTTCCTTATTTAACCTACCGTTACCCAACCCTCCCAAACCCAAACCCTAACCCTTACTCTTATCCTCACTCTAACCCTGAACCTAGCTGATACGGACACTCTAAACATTATAATACTTACACCAAACTATTGCCCGTAAATACATGTAGTTTCATCTTTCAAACTTGAAAGTGACAATGCTCTGGTTTGCGCATAACCTAAAACCATATTAAGTAGTCTCTGTTCTGCAGCTTAAATAACGCACGTAAACACCGTGTACAACATGGTGTATCTTACATCTTACACGTATTGTCTTACATTCTTACACTTTCCACGCGGCTATTAATTTTACCATTACAAAACAGAATTTGCTGAAACCTTTTCGTAATTTTCAGAGTCTATTTAAAGGATTACTGAACCAATACTAGGCATGTTTGTACTTAATTCAATGCATTTCTCATGGTGATTCCAAATATAGTAATATAATTCAATAATGTTGACATTTTTGAAACATTTTGTGAAATGTTGGAATGTCGTCTGCAGCCGCCTGCAGCGTGGAAAGCGTTAAGTACTACAAGACCTGTCTGCCCACAAATTCAATGAAGCGGGCTGTTGTTGTACACCATAATCCCGTGGAGGATACTTACAATTTAAGTTTCAGGTTAACGGTTATGGTGTCTAACAGGGCATGAAATCGTTCATGAAATTATTTGGTCGAAATTGAAATTGGAACAACAGCAATGGCACACTGTACTTGCCTTCAATATCACATCGTATGCCTTAGTATCAGGTGTGTATCATGTGAATTAGTGAATAAGATGAAATATTGATTCCATTTCAATAACCTGCCTGAAATTAGCGATAAATATGTAAGGCAAAACAAAAATTGTCTTAGAAGACAATTCCGAAAATGCTATGCGAAAAGCGTATTTTTACATAAGACGTGCTCTGTGAAGCAAGAATGAAGCTGATATGGTGTTTCACAGTGTGAAATTAAAATTTGAAGAAGTATAGTCCAATATAAATTACTGGATTAAGTTGTGCTTATTGAGCGACATTGCTGTTTTGGTCGCCATACAGTCACAACTTGGCTCACACCATCAATTTCTAAAGTTCAAGACAAAAAATAACCTGTTCTACGGGCTACCGGCCCTGTCAGGCAAACAGTCACAAATCGAGCTTGAACACCAACATTATGCTCTCGCGAAATTAGTTTGGGTTAATGGTCAGGCAATTTTCAAAATATTTCAAAAAGAAAGAAAAAAATGGACAATTCCAAAACACTGGAAAATTAAGCCCAATATGTATAAAAATGAATAGATAAATAAATGAATAAACGATATAGCTAAAAAGACTTGGCACATGCGCTACTTTTTCTCACCCCCCCCCCCCCCCCCCCCCCCCCCCTATACTGACACGTAATGACACTGATGCCATTTAAATCCCATATGTGTTTCTAAGCATTATCTTTCAATTAGATTGTTGACTGTTTACACGCATTGCATATAATAAACCAATGCACTTATATTGCATGCTACCCTGGTCATCCTTATAACATGTACCGTATATTGTGTGTCTATCAAATGCACTTATAATGCTTAATACACTGGTCATCCTTATCGTCGCTATTCTTTCAAAACCTCGTATCTCCAGCTTTCCTCAAAATTGATTTTTTGTGTTTATCATGATGTCAGAGACATTATGCAAATGATGGTAATGTTTTTTATTTGTCACAGCCAATCAGAAGGCAGAACAATTTTGCTTTTTCAGCCCCGGTGTTTCAAAACCGCGTATGTATACAAGGTTTTGAAACACAGGTGCTGACCATGTGCTAAGGGGAAACTTCCAACATTTCTTGATATTTCGCAGCAAATTTGTGGACTACAGGTGAGATATTATTGCAAATGGCTTGAATTGATATACGGACTGATTAAATGACGAAATAACGATATTATTCTTTCAAAACCTCGTATCTCCAACTTTCTTTTTTTCGTCCTCCTGCAAAATAATTTTTTTTGGAGATACGAGGTTTTGAAAGAATAGCGAAGTTATATTATGTGTGTCTATCTAATGCACTTATAATGCATGATACACTGGTCATCCTTATATGTGTCTATCAAATGCACACTGGCCATCCTTATATGTGTGTCTATCAAATGCACTTATAATGCATGATACATTGGTCATCCTTATATGTGTCTATCAAATGCACTTATTATGCATGATACACTGGCCATCCTTATATGTGTTTATCTAATGCACTTATAATGCATGATACACTGGTCATCCTTATATATGTGTCTATCTAATGCACTTATAATGCATGATACACTGGCCATCCTTATATGTGTCTATCTAATGCACTAATAATGCATGATACACTGGTCATCCTTATATATGTGTCTATCTAATGCACTTAAAATGCATGATACACTGGTCATCCTTACATGTGTCTATCTAATGCGCTTATAATGCATGATACACTGGTCATCCTTACATGTGTCTATCTAATGCGCTTATAATGCATGATACACTGGTCATCCTTACATGTGTCTATCTAATGCGCTTATAATGCATGATACACTGGTCATCCTTACATGTGTATATCTAATGCACTTATAATGCATGATACACTGGTCATCCCTATATGTGTCTATCAAATGCACTTATTAGAGAATAAAATATGGTTCGTCGATGTTTTGGTATAGAAGGCTGCCATATAATGCATAGGCTGTACCATATTTTGAGTCGTGAATGGTCGCCGCAGGCGGCCATTCACGACGATAAAAATATGGTACAGCCTATGCATTATATGGCAGCCTTCTATACCAAAACATCGACGAACCATATTTTATTCTCATTCTTATATTTATCAACGTTTTTTTTCAACATTTTATTCATTGGGGGATCATTTAAGATCGTTTTGAATTAGTACACAGTGGCAAATCAACTGATTACTGTTCTAAACATCCCCACAAACAAAATCGAACAACCCATAGAAATTTTACTTTGGCGCAAGAATCTCAAGAATATGTGATTTGGTGGCCTTAGTGATCAGGTAGCCCTTAGTGATCAGATTTATTCGCGGTATACGATGGAATTTTTACTTGAAATCACTGCAAATAATTATTTAATCGTCATTCTTATATATTGTTTAAAATGGCAACCCATAATATCCATCAATTTCATTGGTTTTGTTGGATACGTGCTAAAGTAGTTCCTATTTCTGGCCTGTGTGCGAACGCAAAAAGAGCCGGGGGACTTTTGAATGTTTTAATTTAATAAATACACCACGTAAAAATGTTTCCTTACTTTTACGGCGATTGACGCCCCAGCTCGTGGCCCTTTTCGGTAAGTTTTGTCATCTTTCCACTCCTCTATAGGCCTATGGCTAAATTCAGCCTCACTGAGCTCTACAAATGGTAAATTCAGGGGCGGGTGGATGGCGATCATCACCCCGGATCATCACGCCAGCAGCAAATGCTTGCTGCTAGCGTCGGACCTTCCCATCACATTTCTGATCACTTCATCTGGTAAATCATCACACTCCGGTTCTGGTTCTGGTTCTTCTTTCACATGTTTTACATCTAGGTCTCCAGTTTCAAAAGTTGCCGTGGTTTCTTCCATATTCACTATATTGCAAGTAATGTAGCCTAGGCCCGAGCCTAGGGCCTATACGAATATTTATAGCAGACGAAAATAGGCTTTTAGGCACCCTTTTTATTTGTCCTTCTTTCTTTTACATGTCTTATTACTATGCGCGTTTATTCATTAAATGGACCTCTATCTTTTATTTACATTTAATTACATGCATATAACCTTAATGTTGTATTGTAAAATAAGCTTAGGCCTACTTTCGATTTACAATAATTTACGAGGATGTTTACAATTATTGACGAGGCGATGTTTTTTAAATGTAGTTCCGGCATCATCATTTACTTCTTTCTCAGGAAAATTGGTCATATTAGAAAGTACCTCACTAATGAGTCATGTTCTACTATTGTTCATGCTATTGTTTCATCAAAACTTGACTATGGTAATTCCTTGTTGTATGGTATCCCAGATACACATCTTCATCTTCTTCAACGTGCACAGAATACGGCCGCTAGAATCATTACCCGCACAAAAAAGTTCGACCATATCACTCCTGCACTCAAGCAGCTTCATTGGCTGCCAATATCATCCAGAATTGAGTTCAAGATCTTGCTCCTAACTTATAAAGCCTTAAACGGACTTGCTCCACAATATCTTGCAGATCTTGTCCATTATCGACGTACATGCCGCAACCTTCGCTCCAACAACAAACTACTCCTTGAAGTACCACGATGGAAACTCGCTACGTATGGTCGCCGTTGCTTTTCATCAGCTGCACCTGTTCTATGGAACTCATTACCACTGGACATTAAGTCATCCCCGAATGTCAACATTTTTAAGAAGAAACTAAAAACTCATCTCTTCTCGAAAGCATACAGTGCATAGCACTTGACTCTACAGCGCCATTGAACATTTCTTTGTAAATGGATATTAGGCGCTATATAAATTATATTATTATTATTATTAAAGGTGTGAATTAAGCCCCGCCCAGATCCATAGATTACCGGTCTGGTAATCTATAGCGCGTATCCAACAAAACTAACCACAGAACCAATGAAATTGATGGATATTATGGGTTGACATTTTAAACCACGCCCACTATATAAGAATAATGCATAATACACTGGTCTTCCTTATATGTGTATATCAAATGTACTTATAATGCATGATACCCCGGTCATCCTTATATGTGCGTCTATCAAATGCACTTATAATTCACGATACATTAGTAATCCTTGTATGTGTCTATCAAATGCACTTAGGGTCCATATCCAAACTCTCAGTGCTTTTAAATCATTTTTCTAGCGATTTAAAAGCGCTTTTCCAACGGTATTTCGTTGGAAAAGCGCTTTTAAATCGCTAGAAAAATGATTTAAAAGCACTGAGAGTTTGGATATGGACCCTTATAATGTTTGATGTACTGGTCATCCTTATATGTTTCTACCTTACGTAGGTCAAGCTAGCTTGACTAACATTACGTTAGTCAAAATGGACACCATCTGGACTAACTTAAAGATAGTCGAGCGACTAGCCTAAACTAGTCCAGCGACTAGCCTAAACTAGTCCAGCTTTAGACGGACTAACATCAAGCTAATCGAGCGACTAACGTAAAAAGCTAGTCAAAATAAGCACCTTATGAGCACCTTATATTGCATGCTACCCTGGTCATCCTTATAACATGTATAATGTGTGTCTATCAAATACACTTATAATGCTTAATACACTGGTCATCCTTATATTATGTGTGTCTATCTAATGCACTTATAATTCATGATACACTGGTCATCCTTATATGTGTGTCTATCAAATGCACTTATAATGCATTATACACTGGTTATCCTTATATGTGTGTCTATCAAATGCACTTATAATGCATGATACACTGGTCATCCTTATGTGTGTCTATCAAATGCACTTATAATGCATGATACACTGGTCATCCTTATATGTGTCTATCAAATGCACTTATAATGCTTGATACACTGGCCATCCTTATAATGTGTCTATCAAATGCACTTATAATGCATGATACACTGGTCATCCTTACATGTGTCTATCTAATGCGCTTATAATGCATGATGCACTGGTCATCCTTATGTGTGTCTATCGAATGCACTTATAATGCATGATACACTGGTCATCCTTATATGTGTCTATCTAATGCACTTGTAATGCATGATACACTGGTCATCCTTATATGTGTCTATCTACTGCACTTGTATGCATGATACACTGGTCATCCTTATATGTGTCTATCTAATGCACTTATAATGCATGATACACTGGTCATCCTTATATGTGTCTATCTAATGCACTTATAATGCATGATGCACTGGTCATCCTTATATGTGTCTATCTAATGCACTTATAATGCATGATGCACTGGTCATCCTTATATGTTTCTATCTAATGCACTTATAATGCATGATACACTGGTCATCCTTATATGTGTCTATCTAATGCACTTATAATGCATGATGCACTGGTCATCCTTATATGTGTCTATCGAATGCAATTATTATGCATGATACACTGGCCATCCTTATATGTGTCTATCTAATGCACTTATAATGCATGATACACTGGTCATCCTTATATGTGTCTATCTAATGCACTTATAATGCATGATGCACTGGTCATCCTTATATGTGTCTATCTAATGCACTTATAATGCATGATGCACTGGTCATCCTTATATGTGTCTATCTAAAGCACTTATAATGCATGATGCACTGGTCATCCTTATATGTGTCTATCTAATGCACTTATAATGCATGATACAATGGTCATCCTTATATGTGTCTATCTAATGCACTTATAATGCATGATACACTGGTCATCCTTATATGTGTCTATCTAATGCACTTGTATGCATGATACACTGGTCATCCTTATATGTGTCTATCTAATGAACTTATAATGCATGATACACTGGTCATCCTTATATGTGTCTATATAATGCACTTATAATGCATGATGCACTGGTCATCATTATATGTGTCTATCTAATGCACTTATAATGCATGATGCACTGGTCATCCTTATATATGTCTATCTAATGCACTTATAATGCATGATACCACTGGTCATCCTTATATGTGTCTATCTAATGCAATTATAATGCATGATACACTGGTCATCCTTATGTGTGTCTATCTAATGCAATTATAATGCATGATACACTGGTCATCCTTATATGTGTCTATCTAATGCACTTATAATGCATGATGCACTGGTCATCCTTATATGTGTCTATCTAATGCACTTATAATGCATGATGCACTGGTCATCCTTATATGTGTCTATCTAATGCACTTATAATGCATGATGCACTGGTCATCCTTATATGTGTCTATCTAATGCACTTATAATGCATGATACCACTGGTCATCCTTATATGTGTCTATCTAATGCAATTATAATGCATGATACACTGGTCATCCTTATGTGTGTCTATCTAATGCAATTATAATGCATGATACACTGGTCATCCTTATATGTGTCTATCTAATGCACTTATAATGCATGATGCACTGGTCATCCTTATATGTGTCTATCTAATGCACTTATAATGCATGATGCACTGGTCATCCTTATATGTGTCTATCTAATGCACTTATAATGCATGATGCACTGGTCATCCTTATATATATATGTCTATCTAATGCACTTATAATGCATGATACCACTGGTCATCCTTATATGTGTCTATCTAATGCAATTATAATGCATGATACACTGGTCATCCTTATGTGTGTCTATCTAATGCAATTATAATGCATGATACACTGGTCATCCTTATATGTGTCTATCTAATGCACTTATAATGCATGATGCACTGGTCATCCTTATATGTGTCTATCTAATGCACTTATAATGCATGATACACTGGTCATCCTTATATGTGTCTATCTAATGCACTTATAATGCATGATGCACTGGTCATCCTTATATGTGTCTATCGAATGCAATTATTATAATATCCTGTTATCCTGCTGTCGTCTTAGATTTCACTTGTGTACGCTTTTCTTCTTTGAATAGCCAATAGTTAGTATGTTCTATGCATTCTTATCCATTGTTTATCTTGTCACGACTTGACTCGGTCTTGTCAGTAAATCATGATGATGCTCCTAATCCCATTGGGTCACGATGTTTTCAATCTAGTTTCTTCCTGTTATAACCTCAATGGAAGTTCCCTATTACATATTACCTTTTGACATGTTTATTCGACATGTTCTTCTTTTTGTATTGGTCACAGGGGCGAAGCTAGGATTTGTTCAGGGGTTACGAAAAGGTCGTAAAAGAGTGCTCCAATTTTATTTTGCAGTCAGCTCAAGAAACTTGAGAATGGGGGCATGTTTTCTCCAAAACCCGGGGGGAAAATGGTCCTCGAAAATGGTTATAACGCATACGCAATACATCCGGAGAGTGGGGCGGGGCACAAATAGGGCTCGGGGGCTGGGGCGCAAAGGCATTTTTTTCTCAGGGGACGCAATTGCCAGCTTTTAAGGTAATACATCTGAAAGTTATGGATAACATTCGTAATCAGACATAAACAGTTAGAGTTGGTCTAAAATGTTTTCAAAGGCAGATATTTCAAAGTATGCTTTGAATCTGAATGACTGTGACAGCAAACATTATAATCGAGAGAGAAAAAGCAGATTCAAACATTAAAACACTAATACTATGATGACATATAGATAGAACAAAGTACTATTTAAGCAACGAGCATGTAATTTTTCTGAGAGCATATGTGCCATGAACCATTTTCACGAACACTTTTTCGAGCTAATCTAATAAGTAATTTAAATCGGGCGTGCGAAATACGAAACAGAATGTAGCAGAGCATGGTCGCTAATATGACACACCTGGTAATTTATATTGATCTATATATATATGATATATAAGACCTCGTGACCTCATTGATCAGTGTTATTTCACGGTTAAAATCACCTGATATGCAAAGTTTGCATAACCATTGTAAACGTCGGCTCGTGGGAAATATGATAAGCGTTTTAATCGTATAAATTTTTCAGAAAGTGCAAACAATGTGTCAAAAAAAGCTGGATTTGTTTTCGAGAGCAACCAAACAAATACATACGGTGATTCCCGGCCTTGCGAAAACAAGACTCGATATTTAGACTGTCATGTTATGATTATAATCACTTATGCATACATAGTACACGTGGTATTTTATGTTGGAATCAATGAGACCAACCTAAGGTCTCACTGCAAAACTTGTACGTATGGCGCTTACGTATAAGTTACTTGTACGTAAAATATTGCATCCATAAACATTGAACTGAGACCATTTTAACCTGTTTTCTAATCGATCAAGACGTTGATTTCGAAGGAATTCAATCGTTGCTCACGGAGGGCCAGCATATCAAAGTGCAAAATAAACACTTAAAGGTGTACTAAGAGATGTTTAAGATTTGTTCTTTTACAACATTTACTTAATATTAAAGATAATCATTATAGTTGGCCATTATTGTTGTTTCTACTCACAAAAAAGGAGCAACGCTTGATTAAAACAATTTTGAAATATGTTGAAATATCATCGCTATTTATTGACACTTTTCATTAAAAACGCCCTCTGTAGTTTGAATCGAGAAAAAAATAGCGTCACACTGTTTACCATAAATACTGTCCGAGCCAGGGATGGAATATTTTGAAACGCCGTTTTATTGCACAAAGATTATTTTCTTAATACTCACAGCTTTAAGTTGTGTATGTAAAACATTAACAATTGTTAATATTTACTCATGTATTTCGGCTGCTAGAGGCTTTCAACAATGACATTGTATACATTAGTGCTCGTTCGTCTGGTATCCATGTAAGCACAGTCCCTGTAGTCTAGTGCCTTAACCAACGGCCGCGAATGCGAGAGGTACCGGGTTCGAGACAGTGTGTTTTTAAGGTCTTTGTTAATTTAATTCTCGCCAGTTTGTCCGAGTCTATATATTATTTATACAATCGTAAACATGTAGAAATCCCGGTTTTTATACTAATTAAGAGCGCATCCTTTAACACATCTCTTAGTACTTTTTTAAAGTACACTCATCACTATGATGTCCCAATGGTTACAACACGTGATATAATTGGTGTCTTGGTTCTGCTAGGAACTGCTACAGTGCTTCCGTACACAGATACGATATTGGTAAGGAGTCGTGTGTTTGATTAATGCCTTGGTTTGTTTGAAGAGCAGATGGCGTAGTCAAAAAGAGAGGAGATCATCAAAAGTAATGTGTTTAGTCGGTAAAGTGTTATCGGTTTATTTGCCCCACCCCAATATGAAAAATCTAACTACGCCACTGTTGACGAGGATTGAAATAATATCGCTTGAGACAAACTGCCTGGCTGTTCTCTTGCTATAAGGTTATCATAATGGTGTATGCAACAACTTAAGTTCGTAATAAACAGCCTGCAAACGGAAACTCGTGTGTTTAATCTAGCTCTCATCATGGAAGAATCAAATGACACATTTGCCCCAGGGTTGAACGTTTTATTTAGTATGGCTAGTTATCGCCAATTACCTACACTTACTGATCATCAATTTGGTAGGATGATACTTTTGCTTGGTTGTATTGGTTTAACTCTATAGCACATTTAGAGGATACTTTGTTATTGCGTTACAACAATTCATCGTTAAGCAATGTAAACGGTTGTAATTTTCCTAATTAATTCACACATTTGTCAACAATGACGACCTGATAAACTAATGATTCTACCAAATTATCCAATCGTTTACGGTTAAATGGCACACTTGCCTCCCGTTTGAAATTGATTGATACACGCTTCGTACGCCAATGCCATTTACAACGTTCCTAAACTAAGGCACTAAATGTAGATGTTCCGATTGCTGACCCGATTTTCAACTTGATGTTTTCTATTTTACATGAAAGGGGACCCTTATAATTGTTGCATTTCATAGTTTAAGTGGCATAACTCGAACCCGTCTTTCTTTAGAAGCACAAGGTCACAAAATATTTGCCCATTGAGTAGTACACAAACTGGTTGGTGGTTAACCACCTTTTGCAGTAATTCATCACATTTATTTTTAGCCTATCATTTATAAATGGAACATTTCTGGCCCCTAAGATTTTGCAGAAATAATGAGAAAAAATATGGGGATTCCTCTGATATCAAAATATCTTGATGTGAAAAAAATAATCGAAGCCCCAGAAAAGTGATCGGAACATACACCTTAAAGGCCGTCCGTCCTGCATAACTTACATGAACGGCTAATATTATATACACTTACTTATACGTACTTTGTACTTCAGGTACCCGTCATTGATAAGTATTTGCACATTACTTTTAGGAACTACCCGCAACGCACATATGAAAACACATACCGTATATCAATACCAACATTCATTCCATAACCTTACGTTTCCACAGTGTTTGGAAACACCCGTGCTTTTATTATTATCCGTCGTCATATAAATTATACAATAGAATGTATCCACATTATAATATAACAGCATTGTATGAATACAATAGTGGCAAACTGTAATAACACTATTTAGGGAAACAAACTTATGTTCCGATCAACTTTTTATTGGCTATGATTTTTTTTCTTCACATCAAGACATTTTGATATCGGAAGAATCCCCATATTTTTTTCATTATGTCCGTAAAATCTTAGGGGCCAGAAATGTCCCATTTAGAAAATAAAAGCTAACATGTGGTGAATTACTGCCAAAGGTGGTCAACCACCCGCCAGTCTGTGTACTACTCAATAGGCACATTTCTTGTGTCCTTCTAAAATAAGAACCACTGGAGTTATGCAACTCAAACTTTGGAATGCAACCATGTTAAGGAAGGCCTTTCATATAAAAAAGAAAATAATCAAGTTGAAAATCGGGCCAACAATCAGAACCTTTAAATCTCATAATGCCTAAAAACAAAAGTCGAACTACCTTACGCATTCTTCGCATGTGACATTTTGATATCGGAAGAATCCCCATATTTTTTCATTATGTCCGTAAAATCTTAGGAGCCAGAATTGTCCCATTTAGAAAATAAAGGCTAACATGTGGTGAATGACTGCCAAAGGTAGTCAACCACCCGCCAGTCTGTGTACTACTCAATAGGCACATTTCTTATGTTCTTCTAAAATAAGAACCACTGGAGT
This sequence comes from Ophiura sarsii, assembly GCA_035610835.1. NCBI lineage: Eukaryota > Metazoa > Echinodermata > Ophiuroidea > Amphilepidida > Ophiuridae > Ophiura > Ophiura sarsii. Next base: position 79,233,448 of record CM069447.1, on the reverse strand, counting down.
TATGCAACTCAAACTTTGGAATGCAACAATGTTAAGGATGGCCTTTCATGTAAAAAAGAAAATAATCAAGTTGAAAATCGGGCCAACAATCAGAACCTTTAAATCTTATAATGCCTAAAAAAACGTCGAACTATCTTACGCATTCTTCGCATGTGACATTTTGATATCGGACGAGTCCCCATATTTTTGTCATTATGTCCGTAAAATATTAGGGCCAGAATTGTCCCATTTAGAAAATAAAGGCTAACATGTGGTGAATTACTGCCAAAGGTGGTCAACCACCCGCCAGTCTGTGTACTACTCAATAGGCACATTTCTTGTGTCCTTCTAAAATAAGAACCACTGCAGGAGCTATGCAACTCAAACTTTGGAATGCAACAATGTTAAGGATGGCCTTTCATGTAAAAAAAGAAAATAATCAAGTTGAAAATCGGGCCAACAATCAGAACCTTTAAATCTCATAATGCCTAAAAACAAAAGTCGAACTACCTTACGCATTCTTCGCATGTAACATTTGATATCGGAAGAATTCCCATATTTCTTTTTCTTCATTATGTCCGTAAAATCTTAGGGGCCAGACTTGTCCCATTTAGAAAATAAAGGCTAACATGTGGTGAATTACTTCCAAAGGTGGTCAACCACCCGCCAGTCTGTGTACTACTCAATAGGCACATTTCTTATGTCCTTCTAAAGTAAGAACCACTGGAATTATGCAACTCAAACTTTGGAATGCAACTATGTTAAGGATGACCTTTCATGTAAAATAGAAACTAATCAAGTTGAAAATCTCATTTGAACAATTTCCGTTTATAACAGAAGACACTAAGTATCAATACATGCACACAATACCCAACACGTGTGCTCAGCGTTCGCGTTCCAAGGACTTTTTTCCAAGATTGTAGAATGTTACCGAAATGTGCCAAGCATCAAGTATTAGTTTCCAAGTTAGCTATACTACCGGGGTGTAATTGATATGACGCCAGCAAACACCATATGAGAACATGAAACATGTATTCTCTTACACACTTCCAATGACAGGATACCCAACGAATTCAAATGAATTCAATGAAGCGGTTGGTCGTTTACGCGAAATATCCGTAGAAGACAATTTACATTTCAGGTTATCGGTTATGGAGTCTAATAGGGCATAGGATCGCCCGTGAAATTATTGGTCGAAATTGAAATCGGACACGCTACACTTCCTTACGATATCGCAATTGTGTTAGTACCAGGTGTGTGTGCCATGCCATGTTAAGAGCTGACATATTGATTCCTTTTCAACGAGCGGCCTGAAATTATCCGATTTGAACGCAATGAAAGCTAGTTAGCCTTGAGTGAATGTCGATTCTTATCTAATAAAAGTGACCGTTAAATGAACACAGACTCATTTACTATAAATCCAAGTGATGTTTGGAATCTATTTGAGACTAAAGTTGGCAGAATTTAGAGACTAAATTATCCCGTATGATTATCTTTCAACGAGAACATACCCAGGCGATCGAGTAATGACGTTTTTGATTATAGAATTGACACGCGCTACTTAAGTGGACTTCAGCTTGTTTTAGTATATGTCCCCGGTGACTACGTGATGGTAATACTTGTCACCGATCAAACTCTTTAACATCGTACGTGTCAATAGAGGACAATTTAAAGCCACTACGATCAGCATAGGGTAGACTCATTTTACGGACAACTAATACATTTCTTGTATTAATAGAAGATGCTGGCAGGATCGACTCACAGTGAACAATTATAATACTTCATACAAGATCCCTAGGATTGTGTTATTTTATTTGATAGGCATGTGACGCCCAAGTGGTGTTCTGTCGTTAAATTAATTAACACAACGAACGAGGGTCATTCAATAAGTGTTACCTCCTACAATAACTTTGCTATTATATATACAATATTATGAAATATTACACAATAGGAGCTTTGAATCTCAGCTACAAGTTGATTTTAAATTGGTCTGAGTAATGGTTGCGCTTTTCTAGAGATTGAGTGAAAACCAAACTTCCATTCAGTGTGACGAAAACGGATGAAAAATAGCAACATATCACCAACATGCTTTTCATTTGACCAATTTAAGAGACAAAACGTACCTATCGGTCAATTGTAACCGTTCATAAGGTATGATCTTTAACATACTATAAACAATAAAGGTGTTTGTTTCTTGTTTCTTAGGGGGGGGGAAATATGCCCTCTGATAAGCCAGAACTAGATCAGCACAACTATTAAGTTTATTTAACTCTCTCCTAGAGAACCAACAAATAGTCATCTTCAATATAAATGATTAAATGGAGGGACTCTCAATTGGCTATCCGATTGACCATTCTGGAGGTTGCACATAAGAAATGCTCATAAAATGACTATCATATCAAAGATTTAACATACGAGGCACCACTTTTACTTGACGTGTAACAACGAGAATGTAACTGATTGGTAGTATTCCAGTATGCCAAAGGTATACCAATACATATGAGTTGGTATTACACTATTCAAGCCTACAAGAGTTAATATTGCTTACAATCATATTTATACATGATGATACTGTAATATATTCAGATATCATTCATTATTTTCCATTTTCAGTAGTATTTAAATCGTGCTCTTATATCTAATAAATACAATACGAAAAAACCTCGATGAGACATATATTTATTTGTAAAGGTTATCTTCTGTCTACGTTGTCCAACATCTTTCTAGCTTTGACCGCATCATAACAAAAGTGAAACAGGTATCAATTATCATTAACTATAAGTGTGTAACTATGATTCAGAGCTACAATCCTGACTAAAATGTCAGGAGGTTGGCATTAATATTACAGATGTTATGAGTGAGGAGGTAGAACTTATTGAAAGACCCTCATACATTAAACCAGTTAAACTAAACAACAACTGATAATACGAGTTATTTAGAGCATTCGAATGAGTACAGGTCCATTCACGGTGCTTATTTTTTATTGTGGAGTTAGTTTATAATGATGTTGAATTAATATATAAAACATCAATTTGAATAGGAATAATTTAGATACCTTTTTCGAACCATTGTGTTTGAGCTCCGTAGCTTTCGAGGTCATCACGACCCCTTCATTCAGCGTAGTGTTTACTTCCCTCCGTTTGTCACATGACCACCTGTTGGGCGATCACATGACAGCAGGTCATCGTAGATGGCGGTAGGTCGTAGCCGGTGTCTCGGTTGAGGGTCGGTTTCAGTGTCCTTATTTCAATAGCCTCTCTGATCTTGCGTTTCCAAAACTGGTCCTCTCTGGCGATCACTTGGACGTCGTCTAGCTTGATTTTGTGCTTAGCGTCTTTTGAGTGTTCTGCCACAGCTGTGAGAGGAGTGGCTTTGTGGTTCGAGTGTTCTTTGAACCTGGTGGCGAGTGCTCTGCTTGTTTCACGCACGTAAGATTTGGGGCACTTCGGACAGTCAATTTGGTATATCACACCGCATTTATTTGCATCAGGGTTTTTGTCCTTGGGGTGTACCAAAAAAGATCTGATAGTGTTGATCGGTTTGTGGTAAGTTCTCACCCCGTGGTCCCTGAAGATGTGCGTAAGTTCTTCTGATACTCCTTTGATGTTCGGTAGCGGTATGCTCACATTCCTCTGGTCTGTGTTATTAGTGTCCTTGGTTTTAGGTTTCTTGGATTTAGGAGTTTTGTACATCCATGGTTTATAACCATTGGCTTTGAGTGCGGACTTGACATGTTTATGTTCTGCTTGTTTGTCATCGTCCGTCGTTTGTCATCGCCCAAAAGGTGGTCATGTGACAAACGGAGGGAAGTAAACACTACGCTGAATGAAGGGGTCGTGATGACCTCGAAAACTAACGGAGCTCAAAAACAATGGTTCGAAAAAGGTATCTAAATTATTCCTAAAATCATGATCGAACTCAATATCAGTCTACATGCTTCTATCGATTTGAATGTTGCCCTAAAAAGGAAAGGGGGTAAGGTCTACAATATAATACATACCACATAGTTACTGAATCCCGTTCAAATCACTTATATTTTACATCTGTCAATTTTTTGCTGCCAAATTGAACATCACATTCTGTCGTATCTAACAATATACAGTTTCCGAGGAAATCGCGACTGATAGAGTATTAGAATCGATTTTTGTCACATTTTTTTCTTCTTTTCTGAAATATATAGGCCTACATTAAATGGATCTATTTCTTCTCCGTATTTTGAAACATGTATTCATACAAATCGAATGAATACTTTTAAAGTTATGATGATTTTAATAACCACGTCAAACGACAATATAGTTGCACTACATGTATAATTGGTTTACTATGGGATATCTCATATAAACCCAATTTTAGTGCACTTATTGTGGTAGTTGTAAAGAATCATAACTTCAAAACTATCCACTTTATTATTTTATGAGGTATCAAACTACGGAGAAGAAAATTTTCTGATTAAATTTATATCTCAGATTGTTAGCATCGAATACTGGTTTTGCATTAGCCAACATCTAAGCAACTTGTCGAGAATTTTTGAGTTAGGTGTAAAAGTGAAACACGATGTTACCTTCTTCCGTATCGCGAGAGTACAGAATTCGCATAAAGGAGTAGCGATTATTTGAAAGTCGTATACGAGGGTTCCATGGTTCAATATGGATACATTGGGTGGCAGGCTAAGGTTAGTTTTGGTGTTGGTGTTAGTGTTAGTGTTAGTGTTAGTGTTAGTGTTAGTGTTAGTGTTAGTGTTAGTGTTAGTGTTAGTGTTAGTGTTAGAGTTAGTGTTAGTGTTAGTGTTAGTGTTAGTATTATTATTATTATTATTAGTGTTATTGTTAGTGTTAGTGTTAGTGTTAGCGTTAGTGTTAGTGTTAGTATTAGGGTTAGTGTTAGTGTCAGTTTTAGTGTTAGGGTTAGGGTTAGGGTTAGGGTTAGGGTTAGGGTTAGGGTTAGGGTTAGGGTTAGGGTTAGGGTTAGGGTTCGGGTTAGGGTTACGGATATGATTGAGGGGAAGGGTTAGGGTTATAATTGAGGGGAAGGATTAGCGTTAGGATTGAGGGTAGTGTATGGGTAAGTAAAAGGGTTAGGGTAAGGTAGGGTTAGGTTCAAAGTTGTAACTATAGGACGCTATATACATGAAGATAAAAGTAACTAACATATGAATAGACTTGCAATAGTGTGGTTGTTCATCGTTAACGACGTAATGATGCGTCTGCTTGTCAACATTTTAATTCAAATGCATTATTTCGTAGCGTTATAGGGAAACTGTCACCTACAAACATGGCCTATGATCCCCTTAGAGACATACTGCTATAATGATGGAGTCCATACAAAATGCTGTCAAACTTGGCTTAGGATAAGTCCTTCAATGGTCGTCTCAACACACCGTTTTAATATTCGCCGTTCCCAAAGGTACGGACGTCGTTTTCTTAAAGTCGTCGTTTTCGTAATATTTAATCACATGTCCATTGTCCATAAGCGTTATTAACGATATGATGTTGCTGTATTAGAGTCAAATATGTTGCCAAATATCCACTAAGGGAGCACATCAAAACTCGACCGCCCGGCAACCGCCGGTTCCGTGGGGTTCCCTGCGGTTGCAGCCGGTTTCTATTGTTCTAAACAATGATATGCGGTCCAACCGGGCGGAACCGGCGGTTGCCGCGCGGTCGAGTTTTGATGTGATCCCTAATAACACGATGCGACTTTTCGAAAAATTGTGTTTTTCAATTATAAGACCTTTGATTGTCCTGCAACGCTACAAACGGAAGAGATGAATGGAAGCGACAAATATGTAAGCACCTTTTCACCGAGCACGTATTCTATGGCCCTACATTCTTTTGTTTCATTTCACAAGTTATACAAAATAATACACAGAGAAGTGAATCAATTATAAGCTACTATTCTTATGCAAATGTTGTGCTATATTGTACTTGACTCTACTCACATCGTGTATGCTAAATAAACAAAAACAATCGCCGTATGACGTTACTATGACTTCGTATAGAAACACCCTTCAAAGTACAATACTGATGGTTGTTAACTAACAAAATAGTCAATGGTATAGTATTGGAAGCGCTTATCAAACTGAGGGTCAGTGGCGTAGCTACAAAAAAAATTAGGGGGGGGGGGGGGGGGAGGGGTGGGGCAAGATTTCTGAAATGTTCGTAAAAGGTTGCCCCAAAAAAAATTTCCAGTCACCAACTCGTGAATTTCACGTAAGCATGGTAAGTGGGGGGTCAAACACAAATCGCACAGTACATGTACTACATGTGCAATTTTGCCTTATATTTGACTATTTGGGCTGAATATACCAACACATAACCAGTGCCCAAGCACTCCATCTCAGTCTTTTTTTCCTATTTTCTTTTTTTTCCCCTTTATAATTTATAGCATTGCCCCCCCCCCCCCCCCCCCCCCCCCCCCCCCCCCCCCCCCCCCCCCCCCCCCCCCCCCTGAGCTACGCCACTGCTGAGGGTATTGGGCACAATTCCTGCATATTGTTGTTCCTATTGTTTTTGTCATCAACTGAAAACTTGATGTTTATTTGTAATGGCTTAACATTTTATTGGGACAGGTCAAGATACACGTGCTGCATACATTGGCCTTAACCAACTACACTTACTCATGTCTACCGTAGGGCTAGTAATTTGTCATACAACCGATATGAATACAAATTATATATACAAATGATATATGAAATAATACAAGTGCACCCGGTGGTGACGTTTTATACGACACTATGCCATTATACTGGTAACATTCATTATGAGAATGTACATCTTGTTAAAAAATACTTTGACAAGTTAGCCATTCGATCTCAGAACCAGCATCAATACAGCAAGAATATTCAAGTGCTGCTATACCTTTCATCTTTGTTATATATATAACCCGATATGCCGATATGGTTTACTTAAACTTCCAGCGATGTAACGCAAGATTAAGGTCATAAAATGCAGGGTGTTTTTTTATCCGCCAGTGTTTCTTGTGAAGTTGTGGTTCACAAAATTGGGTCGCAAATCTGCTGATGACAGGTTCTGCAGCACCTGAAATGCAAGGTAATTTATAACTTGATATAGATTCATCAGGATTGTTCATAATATGTAATCAATTGTTCTTTTGACGAATCCAAAAATCGTACTTACTAGTTACGTTTCGACTCCTTACTGAGCTGGAGTCTTCATCTGACTGGCAACCTTCTGATTTGTCCTATTGGTTTTATAGGCACGATTCTAGCCGATAGAGGGCGGAGTTTCAATCAGTTGGTCGTAAATGTTATTCAACTTGTAAGCCCCCTCGTCCTTATTCATTGTGTCTTGTCCTCGCCTGCGGATCCAGATGGCTTCTTTGAGCCATCTCGTGGTTTTATGTCCTTCTTTGTCGATGATTTTAGCCTCGTCCCAATTTATGGCATGATTAGTGGCAGCCACATGGTCCGTGATGGCCGACTTGTGCTGTTCACCTACTGACGCCTTTCTCACTGCCCGTGTGTAAGACCTAGCCTCAAATTTATCAACCTCAGTTTTGTGTTTTTAAGTCTTGTCCCGAATAGTCTATGTAAGATTTCTTACAACCATTGCACGGAATTTCATACACAATTTCCGGAGTATGGTCTGGGTCCCGCTTGTCTTTTGGGTGGACTAACAATTTTCGAAGCGTCGTGTGTGGCTTCATAGCCGTGGCGAAGCCGTGTTTCTTAAACACTCTTGATGCGTTCTCTGATAAGCCCTTGACGTAGGGGATGACTACCAAGCCCTTGGATTTGTTGGTGTCGTCTTTCTTTGTGTTAGCTTTCTTCTCCTTTTTGCAGTTTCTTGCAGACTCAACTTTTTGGATGGACCATTTGGGGTAGCCGCAGTTGGTTAACGCGACTTCTAACTTTTTCTCCTCTTCCGCTTGTCCTCGTCTTCTGTTATTAGACTGTCTTTTCTGTCGAGAAGTGTGCGAATGACGCCCAACTTTTGATGGAGGGGGTGATGGGATGTAAATTGTATCTATTGGTCGGTGTGGTTTTTTTCCCTGTAAATCAGAGTTTTGTACTGCCGTCCGGCTTCCTGATTATTAGCGTATCTAAGAAAGGAATGCGACCCTCTTCCTCTTCCTCGTACGTGAACTTGATGTTCCCTGTTGGATCGATGGTGTTGAGGTGTTCTGTTAGATTATCTACTTCACCTTTCTTCACTATCTCCAAGATATCGTCCACATATCGCTTCCATAGTCTTGGCTTACAATTTAAAGGAGCAGTAGCCATGGCTTTTTGTTCAAGCCATTCCATGAACAGGTTTGCTGAAATGGAACTAAGTTGGCTCCCCATGGCGGCATCAGCGTTTTTTACATATGTGATGCCCTTGAAGCTGAAGTATATAGGTGGTGGTGAGGACAGAACTTGATGAGTTCCATCAAATCTCCGACAGAGAGGCGCGTTCTTTCCCCGAGCTTTTTGTCTTCGTCCAATCTCTGCTTTATGATCTCGAGAGTCAGGTTAATCGGTGTGTTGGTGAATAGCGCTATGACATCATGTGAATTAAGAAGTTCCTCCTCCTTGACTGTAATGTCAGTTAAATCATCCGCGAGTTGTTTGGAATTGAGGACATGATGTTGAGTCTTTCCAACTAATGGACCGATAATGTCCGCCAATGATCGGGACACATTGTAACCAATGCAGTCAACGATGGGACGGAGTGGAGTGCAAAACTGAGGTTGATACATTTGAGGCTAGGTCTTACACACGGGCAGTGAGAAAGGCGTCAGTAGGTGAACAACACAAGTCGGCCATCACGGACCATGTGGCTGCCACTAATCATGCCATAAATTGGGACGAGGCTAAAATCATCGACAAAGAAGGACATAAAACAACCACGAGATGGCTCAAAGAAGCCATCTGGATCCGCAGGCGAGGACAAGACACAATGAATAAGGACGAGGGGGCTTACAAGTTGAATAACATTTACGACCAACTGATTGAAACTCCGCCCTCTATCGGCGAGAATCGTGCCTATAAAACCAATAGGACAAATCAGAAGGTTGCCAGTCAGATGAAGACTCCAGCTCAGTAAGGAGTCGAAACGTAACTAGTAAGTACGATTTTTTGGATTCGTCAAAAGAACAATTGATTACAAGGTAATTTATATTTATATATTGTGTCGAGATCGACCGTTTATCATAAAATGAACGATTACTTTCTTTCCACTGAATCAATTATAGAAATATATTGTATCAAAGAAATGATACAATATTCAAACGAATTGTAATACACAACACATTAATCTGAATATTGCGGAGTGTCACACATTGGTAAAGGTTATTGGTATTTCACGTTATACACCCTCATAATTTACAAATGCACCCTCACAACTTGAAAAAATGTCACCCTCATATAAATGAGTTTTCATGATGTTTTGTTACCATATTAGGTTATTTTAACGAATGGATTTGTATTAAGCTCATATCTAGTAGTGTAGCCTAACCGGGGTGTTAGTAACGGACAAATACACCCTTAATTCCTGCTTGCTTTTTGGGTTTAAAAAACCCAGATATATCCAGACGTGTATTACTGTGACGGATGCTCATTATTGCTTTTATCTGTGTGCATGTATTCCAACGCCACCATGGACAATGTTAATAAATCTATGATTATGCATTCTGCAGTGAGATAATTTACATTATTTTACACCCTTTCCATGATTCCTATCGCATACGATTGAAAGTTAAACGTCCGGAAATAACCTTAATTGTGATCGGCTTTGGCTACTGTGGTATGAATTCACCAAATGACATTCAATTTGATGATTGGTTTGGTGCACGCCTAGTGGTTTGACTACCTGTATACATGGTTATACAATTGAAACATTTAACCTAATTTCCCACGAGCCTCAACTTTCAAATCGTAAGAAAAAAGTATTTCATATAATGTTGTACATAACGGCAAGTTTTCATTTAAAGGGGCATTGAGAGATGTATCGATATACTAAATGAGCAAATAACGTAAAGATAATCATCAACATATCCCAAATCCAAAATGTCATACAATTCCGACATCGCCTTCATGCCAAACTAAGCAAATAACGGCACTTCCGGGTTGAGATTTGCCGCGAAAGTCCGTGAGTAAACGATAGCATAACTTCCGAATTCAGCACCTTATTTTCGATATGATCATATCAAAACTAAGAAAATCATGAAATTTTATATGATAAACGGCGAATGTTGGTAAATTTAGATGGTAGTTAGTATATGCCTAAGTATTACTTTGATGCAAACAAAAAATGATTTCCAGGATAATTGAGGGCGCACTCCCATACGTATATCTCAATGCCCCTTTAAGTACGAGGTGTTTTATCACAAAGAAATATATCAAGTAAGTTAACAGGTTTAGCTAACATTTCTTCTGCATAGCGGTCAATGCTCTACAGCATTCTGTCTCATATTTCGCATGCCCAATTCCGTCCACATCGTCATGAAACGCGATAGTGAAAGTGCTCGTGCGAATATGTAACACAAATGCAGTCAGACCTTGACGTGACATTCGTACAGTCTCAAAATAACCGTGATGATAATATTATTATTGGAAATAGTTTGGACCCAAGCGTTTCAGATTCTTAGCATTGTATCTAAATAACCAAGCTGACTGTAAACCATCACGTTATTTGGGGTATTTGAGGCAATTCCAAAGTTCATACACTTGTTAAATATGAATTACTTGTCTATAAAAGGGTTCAAACCCGTGGACAATAACGAAGCATTCATAGCAGGCAACATATAAACCGCCCCTTTACAAAGTTCAATGTTTGAAGTATTTCACTTTGACACAGATTTAGCACGCAACAGAGCTATTGCAGTGGGTAAATGTAAATCGATGAAAATGTACACAAGTGGCCGTTGTACATGCACCAATTAGTCATGTTCTTATGACTATTTACTGTCAGAATTTGACATATATTGCAGTTTCAATCGGTGTTTATATTGCTGAAGTACTTCACACACGTTCTTGAATTTCAAAATGTAGGTTTCCCCGCTTATGGTAGAAAAGCTGTCGTATATAACTGTTATAACTTTCTAAGCCAGCATAAAGTGGAGGTGAACCCATATTTCTTTGATCCATATTTAATTTCCCTATGCCCCTTGACATATAACTCTATATCAGCATTGCAATGGTCGCAGGTTAGCTATAGTTAACGCACATCATCAGCAAGACACTTTTCATTTGATATCATTTGATATTAATGCGCCGAATTCACAACTATAATAAAGGGCCCACTTGTCATACGTATGTCATATGATAGACTTTGGTCGGTTGTGTGATGTTTTACATGTCCCGAGGCCAATAAGTGATGAGTTAATTGGTAATTAACATTTGATTCGGTGTACGTAAAAATATCTTTGTTTAACATAGTGGCGTATACGCTATATACATCACTATGTAATAAAACCGACGATATGCGATATTACTTTGAAAGATGAACAAATTAACTTTCCAATCATATGTAACACAATATGCATATGTCATGAACATACTATACTATACACGGTTAAAGATATCCAACACTTTTGAGGGTTTTGAATATCATCATAATAATATCTTCACATTTGAATGGACCAGGGTGACCGGAAGTAACTCTCTAGCAAATGTATAACTGGCAGTATTAATTCTGACAGGCCTTCAACAATGACTTATTGTGACATACCATTTCAGTAATGATGTACGATTTGCGTGTAGAAACATGAATACCTTAGCAATAAGTACGCACGTGTGATTGAATCTGGACATTCAACTCATTAATTATGGTTTAATGACATCATGCCTATACAAGTATTGTAAAACAATAGAGTGCTGATTTCCCATATTTTATTTCCCCTACCATGCAGAGCTGGTACAGTGTGCTATGATGAATGACGTAGGCTTCACGAACCAATAGCTGTGAAGCATATGAATTAACAAGAGTGACCGGAAGTAACTCTCTGGAAAATGTATAATTTGCAGTATTATTTCTGACAGGCCACAAGAAAACAATTTCAGTAATGATGTACGATGGTTTAATCATATCATGTCTATACAAGTAGAACATTGGTCTCACATACTTCATGGCAGGTTTATATGCGGTTTGTTGGAATTTTGGTCTATGAAAATACAATTCTTAAACAGCTAAGAAAGTGTAAGCAATCCCATTGGTTCTCAGAGAAATCGGCGACATTCAGATGAGACAATTGAACGCGGGGAGGTGGGGTTTACGGTTTAACAGTGCGTCCGACATTCACAATGCGTCGTGTGCTCCATAACGTGCACTTCAGCAGTACGTCGTTGGCGCCTTTCCTGCGCGTATGCCGGCGCCGCGACGCTTACGCATGATGTACTCATCGCATGGGATTGGATGGAATGTTTGTGGGTTATTCGATCCTAAAGTTGTCAAATGTGGACAATACGAGGGGGTATCAAAAAGTTCTTGAAATCATAAGTATGTTTACTTTCTTTACAAGAGGCGCCAGGTGCCAAGGCCATGTAAATAAATGACGTCTAGATTTTTTTTAAAATTTTGTCATTTGTCACTCGTAGGTCTCAATTTATCTGACACAATTTATAAGCCTCATACTCCTCTGGAAGGCGTCCCACAAGGATCAGTTATTGGACCATTATAATTTACCATGTACACAGCACCGTTGGAAGACGTCATTGATTTACATGGCCTTGGCATCTAGCGCCACCTGTAAAGAAAGTACTTAGGAGACCATTTTTGCACCATAATGTGTTTAAGGACCAGTGATTACACTGACAAAATTTAATCGATATAGCTCCTTTACTTCTTGGTGATTTCAAGAACTTTTTGATACCCCTCGTACAATGTACTTATTTCTTTTATAAATGTCTAAAGTATGATTGTTTAAGAATGAGAATTAAGGCATTGTTTTTTAGACCGTACACGGGTTATATTGTCTGACATAAATGCGTTCAGTAGTATCATTCGTTGTTCTACTTAAACTAATACGCATTTATGTCAGACAATATAATACGGGTACGGTCTAAAAACAATACCTTTATTGTCTAAATATTAGTGTTATTCGTGATTACAGCAATTCAGGAATAATCCAATGAAGTATGTCCACTACTTGCTTAATCCCTTCACAAGATTTGTTTATCTACATTTAATGTACAACCAGTTAAAATTGGGACAAAATAAAAACCCTATTAGAACGAATACAATACATATGTGACTCTTCTTGTATGTATTCAGCAACACGAATGCTCTTTTTTAATTTAAAATGTTACAATTATAAAGAAAGAGCTTGTATAAATGCGAACGTGAGCGGTACATTTGAAAGTTCAACATTTCAAGTATACCATTTTGACACAGATTTAGCTCGCCTAGAAAAAGTATAGTATGGTGGTTAAAAAATCAATCATATAAGTACGTTAGCAAATTGCCTGTTGTTTGTACAGCTCACATATTATCGTGATGTGCGTATGACGCTCTACTGTCAGTAAATTAGACACGGCATAGAATACTGTTTCTATTTTAGAATACATGGACGGACGTCTCATTCGTTTGTTAGTATTTTTTGCGTAGGACAGCTCCGCCTGCGGCGTCGTTGTTCAAATTAAAATAACACTACCGCCCATATTTATGTCAGACAATAATATGACACAATACCTTTATTCTCTAATTAATTATCAACAGATTGGTCCCATTATACGGATTATGATATACTCCTATGGGTGAAACATACTTGATTGACTTCGATCCGGAATACATCTTGGAGTTAAAAGTTGGTCCTCTGTCCATCTGCTTTAATCATTCAAGTGTATGGTGTTTTCTAATTATATTGAAATAGTATGTAGCTATTATGGTCTCTGACTTTTTTTTAGAGCGAAGAAATATTACTGTGCTCTATCATACCCACTATTAATTTATACTCATTTATTCATCTACACCAATTTAACCTCAACATAAGTAACTGACCAGGTAATACATATAATCGCACCTTCAAATCTATAGCTCCTACATAAAAACAGAAAACAATAAATGAAGTTGTATTGCATTTATTTCCCTTAATTTGAGATATTGCACGTGAATATTGAATGAACATATAACTCAGTTATGTCACGTGCCACAAACCAAAACAATGTCCGTTTTTTCTTCTTCATTTTAAAATTATGTCTTTCTACTCGCAGCTCGGACTATAGCTCTAGGCAGATTATTGATTAACTGGTAGCGATAGAAAGATGAGGATTTGGGATTCTTCAATTAATCAATTGATCAATGCAGCCCATACACATACCTGTCTCAAAACCCAAGTGTGAAAATGTAAACTGCGCTTCATTCTGTCCTTTTCCATGCAGTGTTCCTAATTATTAATCAAACAATGTATGAAACCAAATAAAATATATTTCACGACAACTTAATTTAATATTTAATACGTAGGAGCTATAGTGCTGGAGTTAAGAGTATATTCATTACCTTGTCAGTTACTTATTTTAAGGACTACAGGTAACATGATATGTGACTGGGGTGTATAGTGTAATAGCACCATATTACTGACCGGGCGAAGTATGCCAGATAACGTGTCAGTGTCTGACTATTTAAGGCCAACAAAACAAATATAATGTTGTGTTGCCCTCAGTAACAATATAAGGGAGCTTTCGATTTGGACGACGGACGCTTAAGATGACACCTCGAGTATTGTGCGCATGCGTCGACTTAGAAATCCGTTGGTCGTCCAATTTCTAGGACCTGTCTTCGGCTGATTATTAGGGAGCTTTCGATTTGAACGACGGATGAATTTAGGACGGTTGAATGACAGTTTGAGTCATGTGCGAATGCGTCAATTTTGTCATCCGCTGGTCCTCTAAATGCTACAACGCGTAAAGGGACTAACAACCGACGTGGGGACAACGGTAACGTTTTGTGTTTTACCGTCGTACAAGCGTCCGTCGCGCAACTCGAAAGCTTAAGATATAAGATCACAGGTCACAGAAATTCGACGACCGACGGATTGCTAAGTCGACGCATGCGCACATGACTCGAGGTGTCATCTTGTCGTAGAAGCGTCTGTCGTCCAAATCGAAGACTCCCTAATGTTGAGGTCGGGACGGGCGGTCTTTGTCAGTTTCTTTTTCTCATTTTTCTAATTGCTAAAAAAAAAAAATGAGAGACGACCTGTGGCTGTCGTGTTTCATGTCAAATTAACATTTTAATTTGGTGAATGTCAATTTCACTAATGTTTCTATAGTGTTATAATAATGTTATCATTATGTATTGAAGCATACTTATTTATTTCCAGGAGAAAATAGTACTATTTTGCCTCTGAGCCACGACTTTAGATTACTATACTGGTCTAAATGTACGTTTCCGTTACCAGTCCAGGCAAATGACCAAATCTGGAAATCGAGTTTTAGTTGCTAATCTGGAAATGTAGTGATATTGTAATGTTGCAGGTATTTTATGTGAATCATCAAAATGCTTCAATTTGTGAATACATGTACTTATTTTATGCGAATCGAAACCATACAGACATATTATTATAATTAGGTTGAAATGTTGAGGTTATTATTTTCGCGAATTTGAGCCCTTTCTATTTTCGCAAAATTAAATATTTCACGAAATTCAGTAGTTTTCTATTTCTACCCCGGGATACTTTATTTTAAGAAAGTACGAACACTTTTTTTTGGTAAATCATGCTTAAAAGATAATTTACTAGATTTCTATTAACAGATCTGGTCATTTGCCCGGACTATTTACGTACGAGGTGTTTTATCTCAGAAATCTAGATCATCATGAGTTAACAGGTGTGATGAGTTTAGCTCATAATGTTTCGTTGACGCAGCGGTTAATGCTCTGCAACATTGTGTCTCATATTTCGCATGCCCAATTCCAATACATGCTTGTGTAACGCGATAGTGTGAGCGTCCGTACGAATATTTGATGACAGGTATCACACATGCAACCAGTCAGTGACATTACCATAACTGTAACGATACTATTACTTTTGCTTAGGATGCAGTTATTTTCTTTGCTGACCCAATCGTTTCATGGTCCTAAAATACATGAAATATGTCATTTAACCCAATTGAATTCCATGACCTTTTCTGTGGTATTATATGCAATTTCAAAGTTCATATTATATAATGCGTCATAATTCTACACACTTATTTACAGTTTTACATGTTAAGTGGACATCATATGTCGATCCGGCAACATGTTTATCAAGGTGACGATTCTCAAAAACAGAAGGACAACATATTATAAATCAACTTCAATCAAGCATATTTTTCGATAGAATAAAGTAAATGAGACAAAACAAACGACATTTAAAAGTTAAGCTGGTCATCTTGAAGCTCATTTAAACGTCAATTCGTAAATACTGAACATTACATGAGAAAAAATGACTCTTTCCACAAGCATCTGTTTTTCCTTAAAAAGTGGCACAACCTGGTTTTTTTGTGTAAGTACTCGTGATTGATAAAGCGTGTAGTTGGATTGGGAAAAGCAATTACAATCAAACAACGGCATTCGAAAGCCAACTAAATAATTGTTAAGATTATATAATTATCACAGCCAAATACCGAGTTATCAATGAGAGCAATTCAGTTTCAGTTTCAACTATTTTGAACACGTGCACCTTTTTGTAAGGACACCCTGTATTGCATCTGAATAGACAATTAGAGTGACTAAAAGTCTCTAGCAAATGTATAAATTGCTGAATTAATTCTGACAGGCCTTCAAATTTGACTTCTAGTGACATACCATTTCAGTAATACATTGATGTACGATTTACGTGCAGAAACATGAATTCTATAACATGTCTTTACAAGTATAACAACAACGGGCTCTCATATTTTATGGAGTATCTATTTGCAATGTGTGATTCTACATTTAATGTACACTCAGTTCTAATTGACGAAATGAATATTTAAAAAAAAATACAAATACAAATGAAATGTTAATGAGATAAATACATAGTTTTAGCAGCAAAACTATATTCATGTTCTAAAATGCTTACGAAGCATAGCTATATTCACCCCCATGAGAATGACATGCCGATCGGTTGAAATTAAGGATGTGTCAAATCGTTGTGTCAATTAGAGACATTGTTAGAATAATTACATTTTTAAATTTCTAAAATTATAATTGGTTATCAAAATGAATATAACATGCGATTGACCAATTGGAATTCTCGTACGAAAGGCAGGTAGTGCCCAGGTGGTTAACGCAGCTTGAATAGATGCGAACGTGAACGGTACATTTAAAAGTTCAACATTTCAGATATACCATTTTAACATAGATTACTTTCATTTACAGCTCACATATCGTGATATGCTTATGACGCTCTACTGTCAGTAAATTAGACATGACATAGAATACTGTTTCTATCTGAGGACAGTAGTATACATGAACGGCTGTCACATGTAGATTCAGACATAGTAATGGTAACAGAGCTTCTGATATCATATAAGCATTTTTCATCATCTCATTTTATTATAATGTATATATAAAAGGCCTAAATGGTTTCAATCGATACCTCACCCTCGAATATATTCAACTCGCTAAAAGGTACATGGATGTTGGATAATGTTTTCTAATAGAAACACGCATTTAGAAGATGTCGACTATGTTTCTGATAAAGAAGATCTGTAAATCGTTAAACATAAGGTGCCGCCTACGAATAGCTCTTACATTTGGTCTGCGAATGTTGATGTGCCGATCGGGATTGGTTTAAGTTCGGTACGTGATATTGAAACAGCTCGTATCGACAACATATAGGCATGAAAACGTGGTATTATATCATCATACGGATATGATAGACACCTATTGGTGAACAATACCTACATTACTTCGATCAGGAATACATATTGCGAAAAGCCCACGAATGTGTATTATGTTGACTCCATTTAACCAGTGCTTGCTTTATTTGTATATGATATAAAAAGGTCTTGGGGTTAAAGGTTGGTTTGCTGTCCATCTGCTTTGAACAAGTCGTACATTCAGGGATGGAAATAGCGGGTAACTTTCGTGTCGGGCAGGTGAAGATGCAAAGGTACCCGTCCGACTGGCGGGTAATATTTGTGAAGCTCAAAGTGTAAGTAACGGTAAGTTCAGGGTTATTTCATCATCATACCGTGTGTCGTGATGATAGAGGAGATCAGGTTGACAGGAAATAAAAGAGAGTATTGGATTGATGAACATGATGAATGCGAGGCTGTTACGGGCTAGGGTTATACGGTGGAACATCGTAAAATAAAGACAAAAACATGTAATTGTAGTTTAAAAGTAGTCTTGCTCTTAATTGTTTGCTGCAAAATATTAATAAAAACCTTGCCTGGTGGAATTCTTGTCGGGCAGGTAATTTCTGTAAGTTACCTGCCCGACTGGCTATATGAAAAAAATCTGAAGTTCCACCACTGCATACATTTATATGGTGTAGTTATATTTCAATATCATGTATAACTAGTATGGTTTCTGAAAATATGTATTTGTTTGTTCATTTCGTAGAGCCTAAATGAGATCCATCGTTTTAGTAGTCCTACATTTAATGTAATTATTTAATTATTTAAAATAGAAATAAATACATTATCAGTCTTAATTTCACTCTGAATTCTCAAAAGCTAACTTGCAATGCTAAATAGAAATAAATACTTGTTGTAAACTAAGTAAAAGTTAAACAAGAACATCACCATGGAAATCATGATGAGGCTCCCACATCATCATCGCAACACCAAAAGGTTTCATCATTGATCAAACACAAGACATTATTACATATAATATTTACTTGGGCATCAAAAGCTAACTATACAGTCCTCAAAGTAGGTAACTGACCAGGTAATATTTATAATCTTAACTCCGAAACTATACCTTCTACGTACAAATATTGAACATTAAAGTTGTAACTTGATACATTATTCAATAAGATCGGTTAATAATTAAGAACGCGACATTGAAAAGGATAGAACAAAGTGCAGTTTACATTTTAACACTTGGGATTTGAACACGCAGGACAGTGTGACAGGTGTGTGTATGGGTTGCATTGATCAACTGATGCATCCCCAATCCCCCTCTTACTATTGGGCATGGGCAGTGAGTTGTCGCTACCTGTTAATCAATAATCTGCCTGTTGTTAGTCCGAGGCTGCGTGTAGACGAACGAAGTGTTAAAATGAGAAAAAAATACTTTATTTTGGTTTAGGGCACATAACCGAGTAAATATTCATTCAATCTTCGCGATATCTCAAATTAAAAACAAGAAATTTCCTTACAACTGTATTGTCTAATATTTTTACGAAGGAGTCATAGTTTTGGAGTTGAGAGCATATTTATTACCTGGTCAGTTACTTATTTTGAGGACTGTACATCAAAGCTTCAACAGCTTACCCTCGTTCTCTTACTTTAAATCCAAGTACATAGCAATTGTTGAAAGTAGTTCGTTACTACCGGCAGACGGATATGTATCCGGATCCTGTACTGCCGACGGCGGTAAAGGGAAACTCTATCGAATGTTTCTATTTGCTAGATCGATCATGTATTAAACAATATGAATTTGGTAACTGGCGGGGTGTGGAAATCGAATAACTGGTGTAGGTGAAATAAACGAAGATTGATAGACTGCTGCATATGTAATGTCACTTAAAGATTTCAAAAGTACACTACGAATACCGTGGTAATATGAATAGCATCTAGCGTGTGTCTTTCCTTGCATGCATATATTTGTAAATTATTAACAGCATATTTAAAGATACATTCATAGTCATTAGGTAATACTTGAATATCGTCCGTCTTCGAATGTAAGGCTATAACACCAATTCATAATTTCATATGGGAACAGTTGCATCATTACATGAAACAGATAAAATGAAAAAAGTGTTACAAAGTGTCAAACTTACTTTGAATATACAGGGTGACCCCAAAAAATGTTAACACTCCGGGCACATGATATATCTTAAAAGGACAGGAACACACGGGTCTAATCTTGATGTATTATGAAAGCTGAGTAAATAAGCTTTCATTTGCATTTCATTGCGTTCCAATTGGTTATTAAGAACGGGAGATATGCTTCAGCAAACATGAGGAAGCAAAATCGGCTTGGTCCAATCCTCTCAGTATGAAAGTAAAGCTTTTAAAATGCACGAAGCAAGAAGGAACATGGTTAAGTCACACACACACACACATCTGTTAATCTCTTCTTTGTTCTTTTCAACGCATTCTTTCGATTCTTTTCAAGCTTAAAAGACATAAATAAATATATTCCACATAAATTATATAGGTATTTTGTCATGAGTTCAAGTTCTACTCTTTTTCCATGTGTAAAGCAGTCATTGAAATTGAAACATTTCATGTTCTTTGTTGAAATGGTCCATCCAATTAAATAAATTAACTAATATTGCACTGAAATAAAACTAGTATTGCACTGAAATTAACCATAAATCAATTGTACGTAATGAATGAAAAGATTCAATTATATTCAATAATCGATACATTCTAACTTATGATTAAATGTTGCAATGGTATTGTTACTTTTGAATTACTGCACAATAATGTTTTTGGCATTCTTACAAGTTCGTAATCATAGTTGTAATTAATGCAAATTGGACCAAGCCGATTTTGCTTCCTCATGTTTGCTGAAGCATATCTCCCGTTCTAAATAACCAATTGGAACGCAATAAAATGCAAATGAAAGCTTATTTACTCAGCTTTCATAATACATCAAGATTAGACCTTTGTGTTCCTGTCCTTTTAAGATATCTTATGTTCCCGGAGTGTTAACATTTTTTTGGGTCACCCTGTATGTACAGAGGTATCACTACCCATACGTTGTTTTTTCGTTATACCATATAATCTTTCACAGCGCCCCTTACGTTTCGCGTAAATTGCAGCAACATGTTGAGGATTACTGCGCTCAATCATATCCAATAACATTATCTGTACAGGTAACACGCTTCGTGTCTGGGATGTACAGTGTAATAGAATCATGTTCATGACCGGCAAAGTACGCGAGATAATACATCCGTGTGTGTCTATGTAAAGGTTCAGTCACACAGCCGATTATTTGCTAGAAAACCACTTCCAGACTGCTCAAGACTGGTTACGATTGGCAATTATTCGAAAATCGTGAGCAGTTTTCTTTTTTTCATGTGAAGTTTCAGCAAGGTCTGGAACTGTCCTTTGCACTCTCTTCTGCAGTCTTGTGTGGTCGGGAGCACGTGGCAAATTTGACAAAACCGCCACGATTTTTTTCTCGCAGCCTAACAAAATCGTGGCGGGTTTTTTTTAATCGGGAAGGTCGGCATGGACACATGAGCGGTTTGGAAGCGGTAGCCGATGAGTTGGCGCGCATCATGAGTGGTTGTGTGTAGTTGGAAAGTGGTCGGCAATGAGTCTGCTCCAAGCGGGAGAGACTGATGCAAGCCGACTTGACATGTTAAATCGGCGACTACAGAAGATTAGTCGCCGACTTGTAGTCAACTGCTCATGTACAATTCGGCGAGCAGTCTTGACAGCAACATGTCACAACTAGTGCCGTCGTGTCAAGGTCGACGATTGATCGGGCACTGAACAAGTGGCGTCACCGATTAAAATGCTTGATCTTGTTGATTTCATGATGCTGTCGCCTACTGGTAGGCGATTCAGCATCTATTGTCTTGTTGAAGGCGGGGTCGGGATCCAAACTGTAAATTGTGCAAGTTTGAACAAGATTTCAGCCGATTTTGAAAAAAATGGTGGTCTTGTGTAGTTGGGATGAGGTCGGGTCGGGAACTGTCTTCTGTGTGACTGAACCTTAAGGCCCTTCATAAAAATGTAGTGTTGAGTTCCCCTCAAGTTCAAAACGTGTTGAGGAAGGGTCGGTCGGCACCGTTTTTAGTTTCGGTTTTTGTTTGTTTGTAATTGTTTGTAAATAAGTACCGTGGCTGTCGCGGTTCATGTCAAAGCAAAGCAAATGTTCCTAGTGTGGTAATAGTTTGAATACTATTATTCAAGCAAACCTATTCATTTCAAGTTGACAATTTATATTTGAGTTAAATAATATTAAAAAGGGACGCTAATGTTTGATCTGACATTGTTTTGTTTGGGGCCTAATTGTATGCATCTAACCAGTCAGCACCGGAACGAGATCCCGTTTCACTTATGGCCGCTACAAATTGACGGGTGTTCGTTACCGTGATCGTGTAATCGTCAATGTTTGCAATTATTGCTTTTTCAACCCTAAATATTATTTGCATAACATTAAAATATGAAATCGAATTCCTCGCGGCAGCTAGTCCGATGGGTTTTTTCTCACCTTTGATCCCAATTTCTCGCAATACAGGTTGAAATTACACCTTTTTGAGCTTATAATAGTAGATATACCGCGATTTTTCTAGGCGAATTTACACCATTTTAATTAATTTCTAGGGTGTTATAATTTAAACGTTTAAAAATATTAGCCTTGCAGTATTATAATTATCAGGCTTCTCGTTACATTGAGTTTTCGCGTCTGGGGACGCAATATTTTTGCTAAAAATGCAATACATTTTAAACTTGACACTTTTTTGCGTCCAGGTGGACGCAATAATTTGTAATCGTGTGTGTAAGCTTACAAATATCAGTTTTCGTGACAATACGAATCAAAAGTATACTTGGTAATAACATATTAAATATTGGTCTTTCTAGTACAACTCTCGACTATCCTCCATGTTTTAACCTCATCTACAAATGTTTTCGTCGTGTCCGTAGTCGTCGTTGAATGCATACATCTTCAATACAGTATTTGTACTAGTCCTTGGTACCAAAATCTAGGATTTTGGTACTTACTCAGGCAAGTTTGTAAGGTGGAAGCTAACCATCTCTTGAAACACAGACTTAATCAGACTTAATCAGTCTATACAATTAGTCCATGCTTGTAAAAATCTAATCCGTGGCCGATTGCATAATCAGCATTAGCATATCTCATCTTGAAGGCATCATGTTTATGAAAAGAAGTTATTGTTTGCTCCAGAAATGCCAGAAAAGATAAGTTGGGATTAGGCCTATGTTAATCCATGCATGCCCATCAATAAACTTAATAAATGGATGAATAGAACAAAAGGTTATTGACAACCACAGGAGACTCAATTGCTCTACTAGACTATGCAATAAGCCTGGTCAAGAAAATGGTTAGATTATTAAATTGGTTCCCTTCAACACCGTGCCTTGAGTAAGTACCAAAATCCTAGATTTTGGTACCAAGGACTATATTTGTACGGACAATTGTTGAATATTTCAGCGCTGTAGCCCCGTTTAACCACTCCGTATTTGTTTCCGAAGTCACAATTCGCAAATTACATTTTTAACTTGGACCCCATAATTTCTTCTCGGACCCCATCATTTTAAGAATTGGTAGATTATGGGGTCCAGTGGACCCCATAATATTTTTACCTAACGAGAAGCCTGATAATTATAATGATGAATTTTGTAACATTATCTCAAAGATCAGAGACTTATTGTATGGTTGAAAATCGACAAACTAGGATTTTATTATCAATCTTTGACGAGAGGCCGTTCCCTTGGAAAACAGTCCAGTTCCCAAGCCCGCCCTCTATTGAAATATCGAATATTTTGTCACCCAGCGGAGGACGTACTCCCGCTACTTGAACCGTCGCAGTGTACACATTGACACGCCATCAAGCCGAACGCGCTTTCGTTCCGGAGCAGACTGCTAACGCAAAGAAATTAATTCTGTGAGAATGGTGGTTTTAAAACGTCCCTAAACCCTATTTCACCGAGGACAGTGACTTCTGGCGTCTAGGTGCTCTCTTTACATCCCTTGCGCTCATGTTGACGAACATTTTTTGAGGTTACCACGTTACTCGTGGGTAGGGTAAGCCGTCAAGGTCCAAGAATAGAGGGGTTGCCACCTTGAAATCGCCATTTTGAAAAAAATATCTTAATTGTATGGTCCTGAATCTTATATTATATGTTAGAAACATCAGGTCCCTCATTTGTAGTATAGGTCGGCCATATTTAGTGATGTTATTGTGACTTCACGCGTGAAAAGTTTGTACTTGTTTGGCATGTATGGAAAGAAGGAAATATCTAGTTATACCATACTCTTATACTGTTTCATTTGCTTGTTCTTGTTTGACTAATGCCAGTGTATTTCTTTTTTGCAGGTGCCGTATTAATCCTAGACACAACGAGTTAGCATTCAAACAATATATTACTCCTAAGACCGACTCCTATAAATTTTGCCTCTTGGTTCAATTCCCAATTATATGGTCTTCTATTCCATCGTCAATGAGAGACTCTCTCACCACATCTAGTAATCTTAAGCATGTTAAGCGTCACTATAAGGAAAATGATGTATAGTGTGTTGCCTTTCTTGTAATCTTTTTATATTTTTTGTCTATTTATATTTATAGCTGTGTATGTTTTATTTTCTCTTGACCTCCAATTACTCTACCTCACTACTATCATTATTCAGTTTAGCAGTGGAATCTAAGCATAACATCATCATTGTTTTTGGATCCACTTGTAGTAGTCTGTTTATGATTTTCTTAATTAGGCCTACCTGTTAACTTTCTTATCAGTTCATATACTTATCTCTTTATCACGCATATTGTTAATCCTCGATTTCCTCCCACTTTTGTTACAACTATAAGACGGTCATTTCTGCACATACAATTGTAAATGATCATCCAATTGTACTGTTCATCGAACTCGTAAAACATATCCTGAAACTAAATCTAATAAGCAGTCACCTAAAAGTAAACGAACGGGCTGTGCAGCAACTGCTAGTAACATTGAGTGCAATTGCTTTGAAATCTACCAACCCTTCCATCTTCGTATGTGTAATAGATCAGACTGCGAGTGTTGACAAGCAGTCATTTGAAAAATCTATGATATCGTATAAGGAAAGTTAAGGATACGATGGCAAAACAAATCAAAGTATTTGACATTGACTTACATGCCCGGCTAACATGTATCATTTATTCATTTTTTCAGATTGATATTGTGAACATTATATGGTGATGTTAAAAATCAAATAATTGGCGTTCTTGAGGTATATTCAAACTAATCGACGTATTTGGACATGTTCATTCATGTCATTCGTATAGCTATATGTATAAAAGTTTGCAAACAAAAGCATGGCTATTACTAATAAATGATAAACTACCTAATTGTTTTAACAAGTATTGCAGATGCCTTTACAGATATCAACACAAGGAGAGCGTAAATATGACCGGCTTCAAATTAAAACAATGAGGTAGTATATCAGGTTCAAATCCCTCACATTTGAAGTCGTAAACCAAATGATTTAATAGTCGATCGAGAATCGAAAATAGCAAACTTACTTCGTATGAATATTAACACTTTCCACGCGGCAGTCGTCTGCTGACAACAATACCAAATTTCAAAAAATGTTTCAGAAATGTCAACATTATTTGGAATCAACTTTCGAATTATATTGCAATAAGTATCAGTATGCCTAGTGTTTGTTTTTAATTTTGAGAAAAGTTTAGGAAAAATATGTTTTGTAAAAATAATAGCTGCGTGGAAAGCGTTAAATTAGTTCGCTCAGCTTGATAAAATGACATACTAAATTATTGAATTTTCTGTGTGTGCTTTGATTTGTTGCAGTTGGAAACTCATTATATATGTAACATTGCAAAGCAATGTTGTAAAGAAGTATGTAATAGTTTAAAATGTTTTGAAAGTTAAATATTTCAAGTAAACAATTTGACACATATTCAGCCCGCCTCGAAAAGTATATAGGGGTGCAATCCCAATCCTTAATAAGTATGTTAGTAAATTGCCTTTTGTTTGTGCAGCCCGCACATCGTGATGTGCTCATGACGCTCTCTTGTCAGGGAAGTAGACATGACAACGAATACCGTTTCTGATTGAAGATACTAGAGTACACGAAGTAATAGGGCATTCAATATTGAAATAATGGTACGTTTTATTAGTTATACTCATCCTGAAAAAACCTTATAATGTACTTTTACTACGCTAAAGTGTTCTATTCAAGTCAATCCAATTCTGAAGCTAAATGTATTTTGGATGAATTATCTTAGTCGGTTTATTTTGTGTACTCACTTAGCTACAAATATTGAATGAAAAGCCATATAATTTTTCTTAAATATTTGGTAGGATTTAAAAAAAAAATGTTATGCTAGCACATTTTATATTGAAATCTCAAGCACTGTAATACCAATACGTTATATCCGAATATGTTTTAATGTTTAGATTGCATTTTTTAACTGTCGACACCATACACTGGTTTAAGTTGTATGATTGTTGACGTCTTATAACTCATTGCTAATTAATTCCCGTTCTCTTTTGCCCTCTTTTATTTATTTACATCCGGGTCACACAAGTTGCCTGTAATTGTTATTTATTTGCTGTCGACATTTGTTGGTTATTATGAGTTTTTGAGTCGAATTAGAATACAGGGTGTGTGTATGGCGAATCGCTTCGCAAATTCAATATTTGTATGTGTGTGCTGTTTTTTCCACAGTTCTTTCTGTGACTTTTTCAGCAAGTACAGTCTCAAAAAAGAGTCAAATATTAAAAAGAACATTCTTCTAACAAGAATGTTAGTATCCATGTATTGCAATCGTCATGTTCGTTAAATGCAGTCAGCCAACCTGTATGCAACACGATTACCCCTCAAGTGGAGACGATCTCGCTTCAGAAAGAGTTTATAAACTCTCCTAGTAATGTGTTTACACTCCCTTCCTTAGCGCGTATGAATTAAGCTCCTGACCAAAGACATTCTCAGATGTATTTGAGTATCATCTTTAAGCAAGTAAGTAAGGAAAACTGTAATTATAATCATCTCCAAACGTGGAGTTAGGTTTGCCATGTGTGTTTGCAAAGTTGATCTACCTTAGGACGGTGGTCACGTTTAACAGGAAACTATGTCATCATACAGGTAACATTCATTATGATAATGTAGTAAAGAAATACTATGAAAAGTAAACCTTTCGATCTCAGCACAAGAGTAAACACAAACAAGTGCTGCTGTACCTCTCATCTCATAACTCATATGATCCGATATAGTTAACTTGACCTTCCACAAATGTAACGCAAAAATAACGGCAGGTATTCTATTTTATCGGCCAGCGTTTTTTTGTGAAGGTCAAGTTCACAAGATTAGATCGCAAATCTGCTGATGAAAGGTTCTGCAGCCCCTGAAGTTCCAGTTATTTTATATTTATATTCTGTGTTGAGATCAAACGTTTATCTTATAATGAACGATTTTTTAATTCCCACTCAATCCATTATGGAAATATATTTTGTATGCTTAAATCAAAGAAATGTCACCATTTCCATAATTGTAAATATACAACACATTAATCTGAATATTGCGGAGCGTCACACATTGGTAAAGGTTATTGGTATTTCACGTTATGCACCCTCATAATGTAAAATGCACCCTCACAACTTGAAAACAATTTCACCCTCATATAATGAGCTTTCCTGATGTGTTGTTGCCATATGAGGTTAAACTTGATTTCATGAATTTTATAAAACGGAAATATGATGCTGTTGGGATTACATTACATTACATGTACATGACCAGGGTTGTTTTGGTTATTTTAACGAATTGTTTAAACATAATTTGAAACCTTGTTGGGTACACCCAGTTGGGTACATAACAAAAGTGAACAGAATCATTGGGATCTCGCCAATGCGTCACATTACGTTGACCTTGAACCCGCGCCCTCTGCAGTTTCAAGACCTTATGATTTGATGTGCCAACAAGATCCCATTCAATAAACAAGCTCATATGAAAGAACTCCGAGCCTTTAACAAATTCAAAAGGAAACATTGTTGGGATCTCGTAAGCGCACGTAGATAATGAAGGTCAAAGGTAACATGTTACAATTTTTTGCCATTTTCGCAGTAGCAAAGATGGTTTTCCTTAAATGGTGATATCAGCTTGGGATCTTTAAGAATTATTTTAAAATTAATTTTATACATTTGCATGAGATCAACTTACAGTGCATGCGAGTCAGTAATAGCCCCACATACATATTGTTCAAGCTCTTATAAATCAGTGTGCCAACAAGATCCCATCAATTGTGTGGTTTATATTCTTAGTTTGACTGCCATTTAATTGATACCGATGGGGAAAACGTTGGGATTTTGATGGCGGTTATTTCTACAGGAGCGGCAATTTGAGGCGTCATTAGCTTTATTCTCAAGCATTTTTGAGCCACTAGCGGAATTCAATAGATCTTATAAGAGAAAATATCGCAAATCTTGTTCGATTTATAACATTTTCACTTTTAAAGAAATGAGCATACAATATGTTTATCAGAACCAATTTCAACCAACTAAAATTCTTTCAAAAGCTAATGAGATAACCCGTCTGCCGCAATAAAAAAACCTGTACAATATTTGCACAGATTTTAAGGTATAAAATCTCAAAGTGGAGTGCACTTTGTTTTTACTCACCCTGTATATACTAATGTATCACTAGTTGATCTGAGAACCCACGAATCACCACATGGTACAATCTTAGAGGCAGCAGAGACTGTTAACGATTTACAGATCTTCTTTATCAGAAACATATTCGACATCGTTTATATAAATTCGTGTTTCTAAATAAAGTAGAAAGCATTATCCAACATGCATGTACCTTTTAGCGAGTTAAACATTATTCGATAAGATGTATATGAGAGTGGGGTATCGATTGAAACCATTTAGGTCTATTCATACATAATCATAATAAAATGTGATGTTGAAAAAAGCGTAATGACATCACTATATCTGAATCTGAATGTGACAACCGTATTCTACTGTCCTCAAATAGAACTAGAGCGGTTCTCGGCTTTCGCGGTTCTCAGTTTTTGCGGTTCTCGGGGTTTGTGGTTTGAGATTTTGAACAAAACCTGACTGGGTCCTGTTAGTGAATAGAGTTGGTCTCATCCTTTGTATATTTGTAAGGGGAACAGTCTTTATCAGATTTCAGACGAACTGATATAATGAGATGAGTGACAATGTCCCCATTGAAATATTAAGGTACCGTGGGGTATGCTGTTTTACTGAATTGGTGCATAAACATGGTCATTAAAAAATTGAGTTGATGGACATGACATATTTACAAAGCTAATCATATTATTTTCAATTTTGTATATATTTTTAATTGGCGCATTTACGTGGATGTGGGTTATGTAAAGTGAAAGTGGAAGCAGCGATTTAGCCAAGAAGGGGGTGCTATCTAGTTTGATTGGACTCAAAATAATGGGACAAGTGTATGATTTTTTTGCCGAACAATGTTTATTATGCACACATACAACATCTTTACTATAAAAATAGTTGTAGTTTGTTCATTAAAAACGAAATTTCTAGGATATATTCCTTCTGCGATTATTTTTAGTGCTATAGTTTACTTAGTTCCAAAGTGGCGGAAACTGTTTACATATATATGATTTAATTTGTGGAAGAGTAGGCAATTAAAACACTTGCATTTTTGTTTTGTTTGCAAAAATCGTTCTTATAGGCTTGGATAAATTGTGTGCGCGGATTGATAATAGCTGAATATACAGGGTGAGTCAAAAAGACTGCAATAGTGGAAAGAAGCCATTTTGTTTTCAAAACCAAAATTAATTTGAACCTTTTAATCAGTGCACCCATTTCACACGTTTGTCCACGAGATACCCAAAATATGCATCAGATCGCAAAATGTGTCACTCAGTCAAATTTGGAAACTTAAGTTCATTTGTGATGTTATTGGAATTTGATGGCATCCTTTCTTGTTTACATGTAACTTAGCATAATCAATTATAATCATACCTATGCTATGAAAGCGTATAATATTCTAATTTTAATTTTAAAAAAGTGACATTTTCCTTTTTTTGTTGGCGGGATATTCAAATATGAAAATGTAATGTGTGCCATTTCAAATGAAAATCCCTGTGCTCGTGGACAAACAGGTATATTTGGTTGTGCAGCAAAGAGGGTCACTGCCAAAGACAAACGAAAATGCGATCGACTTCATTTTTTCACACAAAGTTAGGATTAAATACATCATTCTTGCAACGTTTAAAGAAATTTAAAATTCATTTTGGTTTTGGAAACAAAATGGCTTCTTTCCACTATTGCAGTTTTTTGACTCACCCTGTATCTTGCTATGATGGAACTAATTAAACTATATAGTTTATAACTATATTCTAAATCTGTTTACAAGAACAATATTGCAATTTAAAGAATTTGTGCGCTACAAGTAAAGCAAATGTTTATATTTTAGTCTAATTGTCACGATGGACCACAGTCATAT
This sequence comes from Ophiura sarsii, assembly GCA_035610835.1. NCBI lineage: Eukaryota > Metazoa > Echinodermata > Ophiuroidea > Amphilepidida > Ophiuridae > Ophiura > Ophiura sarsii. The sequence goes on along the minus strand of CM069447.1, from coordinate 79,203,254 downwards.
GCATAACACCGTTTGAAAGGTAAGTACTGTTTAGATGGAATGTTGGTTTGTATTTGTAAATGGTCATCTTTTATTACTTCAGTTTCCATAAAGGAGGTTTTGTTACATTGTAATAAAATGCCAGAACCGGTACTTAACCACGTAGAATTGGCACTAATGATCTTTACAAAATAGTTAAGGTTGAATTAAATTCTGCATACTTCAGCCCCCACCCCTCTCGGTACGGCACGGGGTCTACAATGTTCTAAAATGTCATTAGTAAAGATGCATCTTCACGTGGAATTGATACAATGTCCTTTTTAGACATTTTGTGAACTTTTGGAATGTCGTCTACAGACGCATGCCGCGTGGAAAGTGTTAATGACACTAATGATCTTTACTAAATATTTAACGTTGAATTAAGTTCTGCATACTTCCGCCCCCCCCCCCCCCCCCCCCCTCCCTCTCGGTAGGACACGGGGTCTGAAATGTTCTAACATGTCATTAGTAAAGATACATCTCCACGTGGCATTGATACTACAATATGTCATTTTTTAGAAATTGTGTGAACTTTTGAAATGTCGTCTACAGACGCATGCCGCGTGGAAAGTATTAATGACACTAATGATCTTTACTAAATATTTAACGTTGAATTAAATTCTGCATACTTCAGCCCCCACCCCTCTCGGTACGGCACGGGGTCTACAATGTTCTAAAATGTCATTAGTAAATATGCATCTTCACGTGGAATTGATACAATATGTCCTTTTTAGACATTTTGTGAACTTTTGGAATGTCGTCTACAGACGCATGCCGCGTGGAAAGTGTTAATGACACTAATGATCTTTACTAAATATTTAACGTTGAATTAAGTTCTGCATACTTCCGCCCCTCCCCCCCCCCCCCCCCCCCCTCCCTCCCTCTCGGTACGACACGGGGTCTGAAATGTTCTAACATGTCATTAGTAAAGATACATCTCCACGTGGAATTGATACTACAATATGTCATTTTTTAGAAATTTTGTGAACTTTTGAAATGTCGTCTACAGACGCATGCCGCGTGGAAAGTGTTAATGACACTAATGATCTTTACTAAATATTTAACGTTGAATTAAATTCTGCATACTTCAGCCCCCACCCCTCTCGGTACGGCACGGGGTCTACAATGTTCTAAAATGTCATTAGTAAAGATGCATCTTCACGTGGAATTGATACAATATGTCCTTTTTAGACATTTTGTGAACTTTTGGAATGTCGTCTACAGACGCATGCCGCGTGGAAAGTTTCAATCGGACACTAATGATCTTTACTGAATATTTACGGTTGAATTAAGTTCTGCATACTCCCCCCTTCTCGGTACGGCACGGGGTCTAAAGTGTTCTAAAATGTCACTAAAGATATATCTCCGGTTCTATAAACCACGTGGAATTGACACAAATGATCTTTACCAAATAGTTGAGTCGCCGAAGGCTGACTATATAGTTTCGTTTTGCCATTTTAAGGGTGTTGCTCTAGCCAAATAGTTTAGCCCAATGACGCGAAATGAGGACAAGGCTAAATTTACATAGAAGTTGTACGGTAGAGCTCTGTTTCGATTTCGAAACACACCCCGTTGCTGCGTCGCGCAAAATATAGAGTTATAGATACTTGTGAGAATAAATAATTACATTTATAGGTAAAATATAGGTGTCTAATTATCCCGAAGTTTGGTCGAGATTCAAACCATCCAGGAAAGTGGTGTAATCGATGGTTCAATTGTGATTTTGTACGATTTTTTTTAGGAGAAAATGCGTAACGAGTCGGTCCTGTGAATATTCTAGAAGACACCTACAAGGTCGGTTAACGCAAAATATCGAGTTACGGGTGTTTGTTAGACTAAATAATGCTATATGTAGGTGGAGTATAGATTTCTCATTTGTTGGAGTATTTTTTCGACATTCAATTCATCCAGGAAAGTGTTGTAATCGATGGTCCAATTGTGAATTTGTAGCATGTTTTTGAGCAGAAACTGCGTAACAGCCATTTTGTTTCTATTTCCAAAAGCATCAATAATTAGGGACTCCTCATGCGTCGTCCAAAATATCGAAAAATACGCCCATGTTAGAATAAATTATGGTATATGTAGGTAAATTGTAGGGTTCTAAAGAACTGGCTCTGTTGTCGAAATTCAATTCATCCAGGAAAGGTGACAATCGATGGTATTTGTAGCATGTGTTTGTGGATAAAATGGCGTAAAATGGCATGTTACAATATATTGGGCTGTTTACGTGCGGGAAATATTGCAACGGCTAGCACACACAGGCCGATGTGTCACTGTACATTACCGAGATTGAAGCCTCTGAGTGTGATAGCGCCCTCTATTTGCGAGTTACCTCACGCGTTTCATGTGCCCTTTCGTGTTGTCAATGATAGCGTTGTCAAGATAGCGCCCTCCTTTTACAAGTCACATTTTGCGTACCCACGCACATAGATGCCCATCCCTGGTGGACTTTAAATCGGAAACGATGAGTCTCAGCTAGTCTCAGTTCGCCTAAAATAAATATCGTCAATTCCTTCGTTTTCGAGTAATTTTCAACAGGCAGATTTATTCCTGGATTGCGAGCGTAACTGAAACTGTGAACGGCCGGGGAAACGGTAAGTGTTTGTCTCTTAATAACTTTCATGACTTTATTATAACTTGAAGTTGAAGTTGAAAATGTGTAAAATTAATATGATAAAATAAGCTTTTTTATTTATTTAGTTTAAGTTTTGGTTGCGATTGACATTTGACATGTTGAATTGAATAGGGCTTGATAAAGTGTAGCTCTGAATCCTAGCTCTATCTCATCTAGACTTATAATAGTAGTGATGGTCAATAAATCATGAAATTAATAACGGGTGATTGCGATTTTTGGATGATATCTCTTTTCATTACAATTTACAATGTTAACTTTTTTAGTAGTTCAACAGCCTAAAAAAGGTCATTCAAATTCAATCCAGTAAAGTAGGCCTATTTCTTGGAATAAGTAAAAATATCAGTGACATGACAGTGACTGAGGTTGATGAGATATATAAACCAAGGTATACAGGCTATATCTTGCTAGCTAGACGTCCCGTACGGAAAATTAAAAGACTGACATGATTGTATTATTTATTTTTTATGCATTAAAATTGTTAAATTAATCAATTGCAAGCCCGGGACTAGCGAAGACTATATAAATCATAACAATGAATTTTATTCCAGTCACGCCAGCGTTCATCCAAATGTTGAATTTGCAGCATGAAGAGCCTTGACAACCACGCCACAACGCGATCATACGTGACATGAATAAACATGAACTTACATAATTGTCCAATCATGCAGCGTGGGGCATGGGGTCTTGTTGATTGGGGCCGCGATCGGACAATTACCTAGATTTGTTTACAAGTACGTCACATCTTCCGGTTTTACTGCGCCCTTGTCACACGATTGACACGGTCACACACAGTCAATACGTACGCCCTGGCAGTCGCATGGGACACTGAAGAAAAGTATACGATTTGATCGAGAATTCTTTGTTTTGATATATATACATTTGTAGGACCGGGTCGTACAAATTGCAAATATGACGTCCCGGGACATTCATGTACGGACGGTCCTTGCAGAGCAAGGCACCAGTCCCGGCCAGGACAAAGTGTATGCCCCGGCTCACAGTCTGTGGGTCGGTTTATAATTTCTTTCTGCAAACATAACGGGATGGATTTCTACTTGTTCCCTATGTGTTATTTAGGCTTATTCCATCAATTCAAGCACATCACCTGCTCAGGGATGGAACTTCAGATTTTTTCAACTAGCCAGTCGGGCAGGTAACTCACAGAATCTACCTGCCCGACAAAAATTCTACCAGCCCAAGGTTTTTTCATAACATTTTGCAGCAAACAATGCAATACTAAGTCAAACTACATTTACATGTTTTTGTCTTTATTGTACGATGTTCCATTGTAAACCTAGCCCGTAACAGCTCCTCGTATTCATCATGTTCATCAATCCAATACTCTCTTTAATCTCCTATCAACCTGATCTCCACTATCATCATTACACACGATCATCTGATGATGAAATTACCCTGAACTGTTACTTATACACTTTGAGCTTCAAAAATGTTACCTGCCAGTCGGACGGGTACCTTTGAATCTTCACCCGCCCGACACGAAAGTTACCCGCTATGGGCGGGCGGACGGGTCTTATTTCCATCCCTGCACTTGCTCTAGTAGCTTATTTATATCATGTATCTACAATGTATACGTCCGGGGTGGGGTGTACATTTGTGTACCCTAGCGTACGCCCCGGCTGCAAATTTATTAAACGTAAAGAACATTTGGCCAAACACTGTATACTAAGCAAAAAATCACGTATAAAGTGGGGAAGACTTCAAATATAAATCCAAATCAGCACATTTAAAGGCCAAATAAAAATTTAAAAAAGTTTCTCGTCCCCGCCCGCTTCCTTTTTGCCGGCCGGCTCCTTTTTTTATTTTAAAAAGTTGGTTTTTTTAACCCCCAAACAGGGTTGTAGCTAGCCACATTTGAGTGCCGGCTAAAATCTCACACATTTATCGCCACGGTCTGGCATTTTCAGCTATTTTGTGATATTTGATGTTCATTTGCTCAATTTTTGAATCCAAGTGCTGGTTAATTTGCCTGAAAATGGCTGTGAGTGCCGGTTGTTTAGCCTTAGTGCCGGTTGCTACCGACCGGCACCGACCAGTGTACATCCCTGCCCTCAAAACACTTTTTAACCACAAAAGGTATCGGTTTTTTCAATGTTAAGTCAAATAAATGTATAAACACGTAGGCCCTATTTTGTTTTTCCTTTTGTTTTCAACAAAGTTGTAGCCAATACAAGTCTGAAAACGGTGTTAGAAAAGGTGGCTGTCATTTAAGAAACAACAGCAACTGGAAAAAAGGTCGAAAGCGGATTTTTTTATTTTTTAAAAATCAGTCCGCCATTTTGGATCCGCTATTTTGAGGGAAAAAAGAAAACAAAAAAGGGGCCTCCTTCCTTGTTTCAAAAAGCCCGGACGAGAAACTGGTTTTTTTATTTGGCCTAAATCACAGTTGAAACAGGACAAACAGATGACAACTGCAGAGACAATGTGGCAGGCATTCTGTCAGAGCAGGAGCAACTAGGCCTATACAAATACAATGGACATGTATGATGTATCAGTCTCATCATGTACATGTATGCCTATACTATACTATACGCTTTTATATTCCGTCAATGTATCAAATGTTGTAAATGGTAACTAATATCGCGCCCCGGCTAGGGGGACACAGTTTGTACGTCCTGTACACTCCCACGCATAGCCGGGCACCGGTATATTAGCGATGTACATTCGCCATGTCCCAGGTCCCCAAGAGCCGGGCTTACAACAAGTGCATTTTAACAATATTTTATTTTTTTATGTTCACTTTTACAAGGATTTCAATATTTTATTTATCTTTTTTTATTTTTTAAACTGTTTAAAAAATCGCATTCCACATTAGGGTTTTGAAAAAAAACTGAAGAGCTTTGAGACAACAGATTTTTTTAAATTATAGCCTTACGGGACGTGTAGCAAGACAGCACCGGCGTCAGGAATAGCGCTGGATCAAAAATGTGAGAAGTCCCATGACATTTTTAGGACCCCGTAGGACTTCAAAAAAACAAATTTAAGGGGTCCCGAAGTTTAGGTATTTGAACAATTTACTTTTTTATGGACATGGACAGTTTTGATGAATTTATATTGTGAGCAAAGGATTGATGTAATTTACAGAATTTCTTAAGGTTTCCATTTCCATTCATCGTCAAATTTAATTTTAATGGGTCCCTTCAATTTTGATCGGGACCCGCAAGTCTTTCCTATTTGAAACCTGATGCGTCACTATAAGAAAGTGAGAGGTCTAGGACGCGCAGACGCGTCAGAATGCAACCCCTGACCGGGGTACATATTATTTGATCATTAAACATGAATCATGATAATCTGAAGCAAAATTTTGACTAATTTTATTCAGAAAGGTTGAAAAATATTGATAGATGAAACACCGCCTACATGTAGATGTAGACAGTCGGTATCGTAAATTTACTGTACCAGGAACAAATAGAGGGATCCTACAAAAATGTAATTCAAGACAGCTATGTTGGAAATAGAATACTTTTGAGATATTCAACCAAGACACTCATTCTTAGCAAATAGTTTGACTAATTTTATTCAGAAAAGTGAAAAAATGTAAAAAATGAAAAAATGTTGATTGAAATATCTGACGTCCACTAGTTAGTTACAGTAACAGGTTACTCAGTACTTTGAATCAGTAGTTTGATAAAGGTCGAGTGTAATTGACATGAAATTTCACAGGTCCTCTTATTTACTAGGATTAACGCCAAGTCAGATTCTTTTATTTCATACATGTAGCTCTCAGCACAGGCGTTACATCCAAAGGTTAAACATGGCCTTGTCTAAACTACGAAAACTAACATGTTACAATTGGCTTCATAAAATTAGTAATTCATAATTATATACTACAATGTAGTGGGAATAAGGCGATCAAAATTCAAGTCAGCTTTCTTGGCATTTGAAATAGGTTGAGCTATTTTACACATGATATCTTAAGCAAAAGTTTGACTAATTTTATTTAGAAAATTGGACAATATTGATGAAAAGTATCTGATGGGCAATTCCACGGTAACAGCATGACGGTTTGGAAGATATTTTCACACTTCATATATGCAAATAACATACACACTTGAATTATTCAGAACATTTTTTATTGCACTAGTACAACCTACACATAGAAAAAAAGAAAAGAAAAAAAATCATTCACATTTATGAAATATGAATATTAATGAGTGCGGTAACCGTAACAGCGTGGTGACGCTAAAATAAAAAGGACATAGGGTCATTCCGTGTCAAATCAACCAATTTTCTAAAAAGTTCCCAGGTGACCCTCTCAGATTTTGATGAAACTTCATCAGATTAATGGACTATGGCAAAAATTAACACATGCAAAAAAGTAAAATCATACTCCATGTCGTTTTCCAGATATGGCCCGTTGAAATATGGTCGAGAACGTGTTTTCTCGCGTTCAAGATTCGCGGAAAGTCATATTTGTAATATCGTTCGACTTTGGAAGCTTATATTTCAGTCTTCGTACTAGGTAGAAAGCTGAAAGTTGGTATTCTAACTTACTTTTGGCCATATTTCAAGAATCTGACCTCAAATCAACTGTATCTCCTTTACTTTTATGATATTGCCCCCCCCCCCCCCCCCCCCCCCCCAAAGTAGCCACTTCATTCAGCCGGAAGTGTTTTTTGGGAGTTTGGGGGTCATGCTGTGACCCCATGGGGGGTCACATGAATCCCATATTGCATGAGTAATCTAGGGTCACATGTCTATAGCCACAAGCAAGTATAAACTCATCAATGTATTTATAAAAAAAATGGCATGGCTCCAAAGTTGGGTCCAGGTGAAAAAATGTCGAAAAGACCCCCTCCGTCTTGTCAATGGTTGACCCCGCGACCAGTTGAAACATTTTTTGAGATTTGCACCAGTTGAACATATGTATCATATCTACTTGTAAACCAAATTTCAGCTCTGGTTCTCAACTCCTTCATGGTAATGCCGAGTTTTAATTTTTTAAATTGGGGTATTTTGCCCATTTTCTATGTATCATGACTGCTGAATTTGGCAACCCATTTCAGATTTTGACTAAGTATTTTAAAGGAACATTTTTAAGAAAAAGTGTCCCAAGAAATTTCTGTCACAGAATTGTGTCATTATGAAAGATATGGGGGGGGGGGGGGGGGGAAATTACACATTCATTTTCAAAGACGAAGGGGGTCTTTTCGACATTTTTTCACCTGGACCCAACTTTGGAGCCATGCCATTTTTTTTATAAATACATTGATGAGTTTATATTTGCTTGTGGCTATAGACATGTGACCCTAAATTACTCATATGCAATATGGGATTCATGTGACCCCCCATGGGGTCACAGCATGACCCCCAAAATCCCAAAAAAACACTTCCGGCTGAATGAAGTGGCTACTTTGGGGGGGGGGGGGGGGCAATATCATAAAAAGTAAAGGAGATACAGTTGATTTGAGGTCAGATTCTTGAAATATGGCCAAAAGTAAGTTAGAATACCAACTTTCAGCTTTCTACCTAGTACGAAAACTGAAATATAAGCTTCCAAAGTCGGACGATATTACAAATATGGCTTTTCGCGAATCTTGAATAAGAAAAAACACGTTCTCGACCATATTTCAACGGGCCATATCTGGAAAACGACATGGAGTATGATTTTACTTTTTTGCATGTGTTAATTTTTGCCATAGTCCATTAATCTGATGAAGTTTCATCAAAATCTGAGAGGGTCACCTGAGGACCACTGGTTGATTTGACATGGAATGACCCATAGGTATTTTTCTCATTTATGAATGGTTAAAGGTAGATGACCCGATCACATTTCCGATTTTCAACTTGAAGTTTTCTATTATACATGAAAGGTCATCCTTAAAAAAGTCGTGTTCCAAAGTTTGAGTTGCATAGCTCTAATGTTTCTTATTTTAGACGCACAAGATGCTGTGAACTGTGTACACATTGATGAGTTGTACACAAACTATATCGGTGGTTACCACCATTCGCGGTAATTCGACGTTATTTCATCGATTTCTCCGTAATTATACCGATTTAGGCCATCAAATTTCAGTATGATGATGATGAGAAAAATACGAGCTTTCATATGATATGAAAATCTCCGTATGTTTGAAATAATTCTGTGTTACGAAAATGTGATCGGGTCATAGCTACCTTTAAAGCTCTGTGAACTTTTTTTTTTTTTTTAAGTTTCAATAAGAAAGTCAGCTATAACTTCCCTGTATAAAAAAGAAAATATCTTATGATTTTAAATATAATGATACAATAAACAAATGTGCATACGGTAACAGCGTGACCAAAGGCTGACCCTATTATATCAGGGTTCCCAGCCACTCAGGGAAATCAAAGTAACTTTTTCCAGACAGGGAAAACTCAGGGAATTTGAAAAAAAGACAGACACTCAGGGAAAACTCAGGGAAAATGATGGCTCAAGTGGGTAATTATTTTGGTATTTTTCTGTCTAAGTTTTATCCATTGACTGACTGGCTATGGTGGCTTTTTTGTGTGCATATGTAGTGTGACCTAACACATTTCCAGGCAATGAATAGGTGTAAAGTTGAAAAATTTCGCGTGCTACGCGCGCATTTCTTGGCTCACAAAAGTCTTGTTGGTTCATTTTCATTTCTCACCCCCCCCCCCCCAATATGAATAGCCTACCTATGTCACGGCTATTCAAACTTAACAACATGGTTTCAGGAACGTTTTCTGGATTATTTAGGGGAAAAAACTAGAAATGTTGGCTATATGGGCAATTCCAAGCAAATGTCAACCAAATAGCCAAAATTTCAAATGTGCATCCAAAGTTTAATTCTATGCCTATAATGTAGGCAAGAGTCCAAAGTTCAGGAATATTTAGTTTGTTTAGCGATACTATGTTTTTTGATGTATAAACTAGCTAATTAGCATAAATTTGCATATTTGCAGCTTACAAAATCAGTGAAAAGGCTTGTTTTTATTTATTCCATATCTTTTAGACACATAGGTATGATGTTTAAATAAATGTCAGGCACAATAGTAGTACTGATGGGAAAAGTTTTGATATAAATTTAATTTTGATCAACGGCCGATTAGCCTCGTTAATCCAGGTAATTAGTATGCATTGCATAATCTCATGTCATTCCGCAACGCAAAAGTACAATTTTTTAGGATAGCAAGAAAAAAAATGTACCCTATTTTCATTTAACTATTTTTTCTCTGCACACAATTGACATGCTTCACAATGATAAAAAAAAATTGGAAAATTCTGTTAATTAATAGCCCTAACGAGCGTTGCGGAATGACGTGTTGCGGAATGACGGTGCGGAATGACAAAGGTATTAATCCCTATATTTAGGCAATTTATTGAGCAAATTGTGATATTTTTGTGTACTTGGTATAAGATCATCCTTATTTATGATAATTCATTCAAATATGGACTCTAAACTTCTAAAAAAGTTTCAAAATTGATGAAAACTCATAATTTGCTGAATTAGGCAACTTTGATGTGCAAGCTGTTGAATTCGGCAACTTTATCACAAAATCATGGCTACTTTACCTGTAAATGATGATTTCAATGTGAAAATAGTTGGGTTACTTGTATTCACGAATTTGTAACATATGAAATGCCACTGATTACTCTTTCTTTTATTTTTTATGCATATTAAAGCATAAAAACATGTTTTTTCTTTTCTCTATGGGGTTTTGCACACAAATTCACACTGTCATTCCGCAACGTCATTCCGCAACACCTACTTTTATTTTTTGATGACCTACTAGAGATCCTAACTGATGATTAAGTTTTATGAAAATGCTTTTGTCAGTTAGCTAACACTTCAAACCTTCTAAAAAGTAACTTCAATAATGATACACTCTAAAAAGTTCACAGAGTTTTCACTTTGTGTAAACATGTAAAAAAAACACCAATCGTCTGCGTCATTCCGCAACGCAAATTTGCATACATATGCAAATTAGGATACTTGGAAGCGCAGTTTAATTTTTTCCCTAGGTTTATTTTTTTAGTATCAATCGCTATTATCAAATAAAGTTATAAAATGGGGAGTAACTACAAATCTCTGGGTTTTACACCCAAAAGAAAGTGGATTTTTGTGTGTAAATGTCATTCCGCAACGCGTGGAATTGCCCATATGTTAACCCTAACCCCGGTTTAGGATTTTTGACCGGGATCACAATTTTCGAGGAAAAAACACCAACTAAATCTCCAGGAACCTGCCGGGATTCGATCCAGGGACCCTCCGTTCTCAAGCCTCACCTTCCCACCACTAAGCCACGGTCCTCAGCTACACATTCGTGCAGTATACTGCACTCATTATAAACTGCTCACAAAAAGTATCGTAACACTTAGAAATGATCCAATATATAACGGCTCGAAAGGGTATGCATTAATCGAAGCAAATAACTAAGTGCATAATTTTGTTCTGCGTATTTTGACAGCTCAATCGTTGAGATACGATGTTGCGGAGCGGAGTTATTGTCATGTCAATGATCGTGGGTCCAGTTTCCAAGGTGACACTCATCCCTATTGAAAATCACGAATCTGATCATTCTAAACAGTAATGCAAACCTCTTTCTATAGGGTGATTGTCACTTTTGAAACTGGACCCACGACCATTGAAATGACAATAACTCCGCTCTGCAACATCGTATCTCATCGATCGAGGTGTCAAAATACGCAGAACAAAATTATGCACTTGGTTATTTGCTTCGATTAATGCATACCCTTTCGAGCCGTTGTATATTGGATCATTTCTAAGTGTTACGATACTTTTTGTGAGCAGTTTAGATCGGTTGACTACGTCATTGAAAACCGACGGCGCATGCGTTTGGAGAGGGACTTTGGATTAGCATTTTTTAGCACTCAGGGGGGTTAGGGTTAATAACCAACCCACATAATTATTGCCTTCCCAACTTCCGATAAAGTGAAAATATTTTCTCAGGGAATAATATAAATTTGTCAGGGAAAAATCAGGGAAAACTCAGGGAATTTTGGTCTTGTGAAATGCTGGGAACCCTGTATGCAAAAAGATCAAACATTGACGATATAATGATCTCCAAAACCTACACATAGTGATTGTTGATTTTAATTAAATTAAATCACATTATAGTGTTCTTTGTTAGTTTAAAATAGATAAAATACCATATTAAATACAATATTAAGTTAATCAAATTATCCAATTAAAACACATTTAACTTAAAAATTGTATTGGAACTCACTGTATAATTAAATGAGGGTCACACTGTTACCGTCACGCTGTTACCAAAAAAAGTAACAGCGTGACATATTGCTAATTGAAATAATTAATTAACAAAAAGTAGTACTGCATTTTGAAGCATGTATGTTATAGGTCTATGGGAGTGTGATTTGCATTGCAAGTATTATTTAATTTGTATATGCAGAAAATTTAAAAAACCTTAAAAACATTCATTTTTTCGGTAACAGCGTGACATTTTGGTGAAATCTTAATAAAAATTGATCGTTGAGTCCAGGGCTCAAATTACATCGCGGCCATTGCCGCGATGCCCTCGCATCTGGCCGCGATGCCCTCGGATCAGTAAAAGAATCACGGCCATAATGGCCGTGCCCTATTTTTAACAGTGGCCGTGTGCCCTAGTGGCTCGCGGTTGGGGTTTCCGATAAACTTAACTTTGATCAAATTATTCCAAGTTCAATCCGATTTTGAAAGGTGCAATGTGCTTTAAAATTTAACAAAAATTAATATGTGACAGTCCATTCGAGGTGTAAAGTTTTCATCTATCTAATGGTTGTTTTTAAACATGTATCCACCTTGTCTCTAGCTACGCAAATGCTCACTGCTCTGCTTTCCAACAGCAACGTACATATATAACATCACCAATTCACAACATGACAATGATACAGTATTAAAATATGTTGATTGACAAAATAAACAGACTGCCTCGTTTCATGCTGTTCAGTATTTAATAAAAGTCCTAGTGAAGTTTATATGTAAAATTATGGTATAAATAATGTAACATAAAATGGCCTTGGTGCCCTTTCATTCCAATATTGGTTTGGCCTTGGTGCCCCAGAACATGGCCTCGATGCCCTTCAAAATATGTTATTTTTAAGGCCAAAGTGGCCGTGCCCCTAAATTGACGAAATTTGAGGCCTGGTTGAGTCGCAACGCAGAGTGGTTTTTTTGTTTTGTTTTAATTTAAAGAATAAAATAAGTATGTAACTTGTAAGAGCTCACAACTGATAAAATAATTTTAAAGTGATTATTTTCAGTTTATAAATATGAATAGTAACAGATTTTACAACAAAATTAATACAATTAGTAGATTATGCTAATTAAAACAGGGGGGAAAACACGAAATATGTAAAAAAAATGAAAATAAAGTTCATATCTGGAAAATTTAGACTTTTAGTTTTAATTTGATACTATGTTAGGATATGAATAACTTGAAAATTAGTGGTCATGTCCACCTTTGCATGGAATTGCCCTGATGCTGATGCTTTAATTTCATAGCTCTGAGACAGCTATCATCATGATTCATAGCCAGGGTTGTAGCTAGCCACATTTTAGTGCCTGCTAAAATCTCACACATTTATCGCCACTCTCTGGCATTCTGAACATTTTGTGGTATTTGATGTACATGTGGTTAAAAAAATACTTTGAACTTTGGTCAACTTTTTTTTGAATTACCCGGTATAGGTCTTCTTATCAAATATTTTGTTGTGCCATCTTTCTTTTTAATTTGTATTTGTGGTTCATCTTACTTTTATTCCCAAGAAACAATGTTTGGCATGTAAACGACGTAAAGCGGAGACCAAAGCTACATTGTACATTATTCAAATTCTGAAAGATGTGTTTTATTCAGTACTCAATGGACTCATACCCTACTCAAGCTATAAAATGATGTTGAATTAAGAACTAATTGAGTTCATTAAAAACTCTAAAATTAATCACAAAGTCTGTTTCGCATATTTGGGAAATACATACATGCGATGCAATTTTAAATGCGGATATCTAATTTTGTTATTTTGTTAATTTTTTGCCCACTTTCTTTTGTTGGTTTTTAGTTGCTCTTTCAGAAAAAAATTGGTCATCAATTTTTTCAGACAAGTATGAAAAGAAATCCCACACTTGGGCTCATGCGCGCGGGGTATGTGAGACAGGTTTTTTTCTTCTTTTTATTTTTTTTAAATTCCAGCACCCTATTATTGAAAATTAAATGCGCCGAAAAGAAACAAATTTGGCACATGAATCGCTTCAGGATTGGCCCCACTTTCACTAAGCCATTGAATCCATTCTTATATTAGTCTTGCCTTTTTATTTGTAATCCTTGTTTACAGATCGTGATGAGATTAGTATAATAGGAATGGTACTTTTATCTACTACATGTAACTTGTTTGACGTGATTCAGTGCCTGCATATGTGATGGTGGTATACCTTCAACATCTCTTGGCTTGCATTATGTGGATTCATCTGAAGGTATGTTTGTTTCCATTACACATGGTTCACTATGAAGGTGTGCCCACTGTACATTGTCAGGGTGCTGGGATGTTAATGCTGGCCCCATTCATGACTATACTCTATTTCTCTTCTTCTGGACAGTGACGTAACTTTACAGGCCCAGCATTTCACTACAAATTATGAAGGTGTACTTTTGGACATTGGTACTATTGGGTGTGCTTTTGAAGTTCCTCAAAACTGCACTTACCTCAAAATGCCTTTCAGAAGTCAAAATAAGCCAATTATGTAGGCTTACTATCATCAAACCTACTCGCCACTATATTTTTCAAGGTAAAAAACGTACGAGGTGAATGCCGGGCCCCAATGATCATAACTATACTATACTATATTTCTCTTCCTCTGGACAGTGACATAACTTTACAGGCCCAACATTCTACTTACACATTTTCTATTATTTCTACACATATGTGTATGTCAATACCTCCAGTGGGCAGGCCTGGAAAAAATGTTGATTTCCTGGCAAGCTAACCCAAATTTCCCTCTAAAATGGAAAATCTCACACTATTTCTTATATATCTTAATATGGAAGAGCAAAATTTCCCTTCAATTGCCAAAATTTCCTGGCAAGGAGCTTCCCAATTTGCCCATTTTTTCCAGGCCTGCCAGTGGGTGCACTCGTTAATGTGCTGCAATGACACACCCTCTTATGATAATAGACTATAGTCTATCTTATAGACCAGGGTTGTCTCCACGCCGGTCGGGTGTAGCCGGCACTCACGGTGGCCGACCGGCACACTAAAAAAAAAAAAGGGAACTTTTTTCTTCTTTTTCTATTCTACATGGATAAAATCATTAAACTGCCTCATAAAATAAGAAATTATGTGGCAGGAACCCCCAAATAGGCCAAATTGCATTACAAAAAACCTAAAAAAACCCTAAGCAGGCCCCTGGATCCGCGCGCCGTGATCCGCTGCGCTCCATTCGCTACACTCACTCTGCTCGCAATCAGTAAAATTAGCCGGCACTCAAATTGCTCTGGAGACAACCCTGTTATAGACATTGACTAACCCCAATGATATTGTATTACACATAAACATGATGATCATGCTAATTGCTAAATGCTTAATTTCTATGCCCTTTCTTTTCTGCAGCTCTGCCAAACTAGTAGCAAACTGTTCAGATGACACCAGCATTAAAGAGGAAGTGGACACTGGCAGTAAAGAGGAAGTTGGATGGACACCAGCAGTGAAGGGGGGGCACTACTGAAAGAGAGAATGGACACAAAGCTATAGATTGGGACAACATCTCAGGTGAGTACAAACTATTATGACATGACATGACATGATGCACTCAATTTGAATGACAATGAAGTAACAAAAACATTTGGGTTTCCTTTGACATTGTCTATTTACTTTTTTTTCATTATCAGGTTCTGCAATTGGGTCTCCTGCAATTCAAGACCATAATTTTGTTGCTCTCCAACTGAAGACATTTTATTGCTGTCCAACTGAAGAACATTGGGCAAAAGGGAAAAGCGAGATGCATGTTGCCAAGGTACACTTTATAAAACAATCAGTACATTAATATTAACCCCAAAGAAGATTTCTTGATGTACCCCATAATGCTTAGCGCCCCTTACAGTATCAGCAGGGCTTATCAGCAAAACAAACAGTCCCACACATGTGTTAAAGTAATTAACAGCTGGAGGTCGTCTGACCTCTACCATCTAAATGCATGGTGCAGATAGGGTAACTTATATAAATATTAAAAGAAGTTGAATCCCAACTAAAACTTGTATTCATAAAAATAAAGGGTCTTTAAGAAAATCAAAAGAGGAGTGTATTAAATACACATCAATCATATTACTTGCAAAAGGATTTTCTTAAAGACCCTCATTTAACAATTTTATAAGCATTTCCTTGCACTGTAATGTCAATGGGAACCAGTAGACACTGGTCACTGGTGACAGAAATCCTGTGGTCATGTGATGAAAGTGAAGCATCCTGGGGTGCATCAATAAATCTTCTTTGTATTAACCCTAACCCCAGGTTTAGGGTTTTTGACCGGGATCACAATTTTCGAGGGAAAAAACACCAACTAAATCTCCTGGAACCTGCCGGGATTCGATCCAGGGACCCCTCCGTTCTCAAGCCCCATGTCCCAACCACTAAGTCACGGCCCGCCCTCAGCTACACATTCGCGCAGTATACTGCACTTACTATATAGGCTCGGTTGACTACGTCATCGAAAACAGACGACGCATGCGTTTGGAGAGGGACTTTTGATTAGCATTTTTTTTTAGCACTCGGGGGGGGGGGGGGGGGGGGGGGGGGGGGGTAGGGTTAATAGTGTGTATATTAAAAAAATGTTATTGCTATCATCTAAAGTTAAATGAAGACAAAACAGAAGTTCTGCATATCACATCACACTTGAGGCCCGGAGATTGTAGGCCTATTTCATAAATGTGTGTTGACGTCGACGATGCTGAGATTGAACCGTCTTTAAATGCACACAATCTTGATGTTCTTTTTCAAATGATCTCAAAATGGAATCACATATTCATTAAGTAAAAGTCTGTTTGCTTCACATGCACTTTACAAAATCAACCAAATTCATCAGTTTCTTGATCAACAAACTAACTGTTAAATGTATGGTTATTACTATTGTTAATCAGATACTAATTGTCCTTATGTTTGTATATTTTGAAACACAGGTAACATCAATCAATGAAAATGATGTATGCTTGTCTTACATGAAACAGACCACCAACACTTGCTACACTTGGCCTGAAGGGGATGAAGCATTCTACAGACACCCACTAAGTGACATCATTTGTTCTGCCCACTCCAGAATATGTGATGGTTGTGGGTTCATGGTTGTTAAACAGATTCCATTTGACCCAGGCCTAAGAACTTTTTAAACACATGGTGTGTTCCCCAGTACAGCTTTGACATAATGCAAACTCCCTTCAGCTGAAATAGAGGCTAAGTACTGTTGTAGTAACACTATGTCAAAGCTATTTCGATCCATAATCTTGTTCAGGCATGAGAATTCTCCTGGATAAAACTGGAATTGTGTTGGTTTTTTTAAAAAATAAAATCTCATTTGTACCGTGATTCCAGTTTGTGGCACAATTTATACACATTTTTACAAGTATTTTATTAACTGTTGAGTCCCATGCCTGATGGTAGAAGCTACTACTGAACAAGACCTCCTCCTGCATGAAAGAGCTGACAATTAGCACAATCATGTAGGAATGTAGCAATATCACAACATTCATCAGCCGGTGAACCAGTAGTACTGCTTCAAAATGGATAACAATATTTTAGTCTTCACATATGATGAATAATTAATTATGTGCAGCTATGATTGAAAGTGATATTAACCCTAACACTCCCGGTGGATTTTCCAACGACATTTTTTTTCAAGCAAAAAAAAACACACACAACAAGAGGTGCCACGCCCCAGGGTTTGAACCCACGACCTCTCGGTTTGAAGTCGAACGCTCTACCAACTGAGCCACGGGAGAAACTATGTAGCCTGGGCCATCATTTCACTCAAAAACCTCAGCGCCAGGTGGAACCGACAGGCTGGCGAAATGGGATTTCATGGGATACTGGCAGGGATAACTATTAATTTTGGGATAGGAAAGTCCTAAACTAACGTACGTAGTGAAAACGGACCCTTTTACATATTTGAATAAATTATGGTAATCGTCCGGAATGCGTCCGTGACCGGCGTTTAACGCGTTTAACAATGTTTAACCAGGTTTAACGGAATTGTTAGTCAGCATAGGTTTGGGGGGCGCTGTAGATTTACACAGACGACGGTGGCCACGCGAAACCTACATTTTGAATTCGTAGTGAATAACACGTAATCGCGAATATTAAACTTATCATTTTGACAAATTCATCATAATTAGAAGAATTTTTATCGTTAACCGGGCGATGACTGTTAAAAATAATTCAAAATGGTGCACTCCCGTTGCCATATTGGGTCGTCTGAGAGACGCGTGGCCAGCGTCGCGTCGTCTGCTACAATTACGCCTTATCGGTAGAACAGCGCCACCAATTCTATGCTGACTAAGTTCAATTTAAAAGTGGACCCGATCGGCAAGCTCAGTGGCACACCCCTGATACTTGGCTGTAAGGGTTAATCCAGGTAAAATTAGAGAAAAAAAGTGAAAAAAAAAAAAAAAAAAAAAATCGTTCCTTAAACCCTAACACTCCCGGTGGATTCTTCCAACGAAATCTTTTTCAAGCAAAAAAAGCACACACTACAAGCGAGGTGCCACGCCCGGGGTTTGAATCCAGGACCTCTGGGAAATGGGATTTCATGGTATACGGGGCTGTAAGGGTTAATGGACTCTAAATGATGTGATCACTGTACAGGGTGTATCAAAAAAATTAGGACTGTTTCATGACGGTGTAATTCTTATCATAATCATTGGACCATGACCAATTTAGTCTCAATGTAAAGCCCAATTATTTATTATGATATCCTGAAAATATAAGATCAATCCGATGCAAAATAAGAAAACTAGAGTACTTTGCGTAAAACCATGTCATTTACTGGTTTGTACAATGGGATCTACATGTATAAGACCAGTAAATAACATGGTATACGTTTCAATACGTTATAATAATTGTCAACATAATCTATCAGTCAATAGCAAAGTTTAGTTTGGTAATCCATTTAATTCTGGCACAAATCAATACTGGCTAAAAAAATCCGCAAAACAGATGCATGCATATTCTGTGCAAATTTAAAAAAAGTGTTGTTAAACAGTTCTCGAACCCCACTGTGGATGGTTCATTGAGTTACAAATCGAGTACTTCATCATGTAATACTCGACTGTTACTGTGTGAATTCCCATTGTACAAAATCAGTATGACACGGTTTACACAAAGTACGCTAGTTTTTACCTTGATTTTTTCAAAAATCGAGGTTCTGTATCTCTACCGTTCTTTCTTCTTTTTCTTTCCTCAAACCCATCTAAAAAATGCTATTTTTTCTACAGTTTACATGCTACAATCACCAGACTTGGTCAGTAGAACCCCCCACCCTAACCTTCATATAGGGTGTTCACAGTTTGGGGTCAAAGGTCACACAGGGGTCACTAGGGGTCAAAAGGTGATTTTCACTTAAAAACGCATTTCCAATTTAGTGAAATGACCTAGGATCGTTAAAATTGGTCCACGTATTCCTTTTGACCGTACGCATGTACAAAAGAAAGGTTTTTTTAATTAAAAATCATTTGGTGGTCACTAGGGGTCAAAATGTCAATTTTCACTCCAGTCACTTAAAATGCTATTTTTTCAAGAGGAAATGACCCATGATTATCAGAATTGGTCAAAAGATTCCTTGGGTCCATGCATATATAGGGTGTTCAGCGATTAAAAGTGACATGTCATACCGGGTCACTAGGGGTCATTGAACTTTACAGGGGTAAAAGTTTAGACATGCTCCGATTTGGACCGGGTTTGTTGCATCTTGTTTGGATTGATGAGCCAAGAAAATAAGTAAATCATATTGACCAGGTCAAAGGTCAAGAAGGGGGTCACTAGGGGTCATTGAACTTTACAGAGGTAAAAGTTAAGACATGCTCCGATTTTGGACGGGGTTTGTTGCATCTTGTTTGGATTGATGGGCAAAGAAAATAAATAAATCATATTGACCAGGTCAAAGGTCACGAAGGGTCAATAGGGGTCATTGAACTTTACAGGGGTAAAAGTAAAGACATGGTTCGATTTTGACCGGGTTTGTTGCATCTTGTTTGATTTGATGAGCCAAGAAAATAATTCAATAATATTGACCAGAGTCAAAGGTCAAGAAAGGGGTCAAAAGGGGTCATTGAACTTTAAAGGGGTAAAATTTAAGACATGATCCGATTTGGACCGGATTTGTTGCATCTTGTTTGGATTGATGGAGCCAAGAAAATAAGTCAATCATTTTAATCAGGTCAAAGGTCAAGAAAGGGTCACTAGGGATCATTTTCTCAAAGAAAAATCAAGGTAGCCTGGTCTTAGACCGGAGCAAGATCTAGTCTTATTTTTAATCGGATTGATCTCATATTTTCAGGATATCATAATAATTAATTGGGCTTTACATTGAGACTAAATTGGTCACGGTCCAATGATTATAATAATAATTACACCATCATTGAATCAGAGTCCTATTTTTTTGATACACCCTGTATAGCAATAACAATAATGGGCAAGAGTAGTTTTAAACTAACCAAAATTAACTTTCAGAAATGACAGATAAAAAATAACAACACATGTATGTAAAAATGCATGCATGATATATGTTTGATAATAAAGGGTTTATCTATAGGCCAAACTTTCAATATTAAAACAATCACATGATGTAAAGCTTCAAATATTGGCAGCACGGATTTTTTGTAATGATAAAGTTATATAAATACAATGCCATGCGTTACTGTACTTACCTTGTCAAAAAGTGTTGCGTGTGACTGTGGTCCATCATGTAAGTTTGATTATGGTTGCGAGTTTATTATCAACATACCATAACTATATATCAACATACCATTACATGGTCGCGAGTTTATTATCAACATATCATTATCAACATGCATGAGGATTGTATATTTTGACCATTTTTGGAAATTCCGAATCTTCATACACCGTGTACATATACTTGCAGATTTTGTAAAATAAACCAAGTGTTTTATTAAAAATGGGCCTGCAGAATCAGTACTCAAACTCAATAGTCTATTGGTCATCTTCATTTCCTGAAATGGCTAACCTTTTAGGAACATACTTTATTCTGTTTGTGTTTTACAAAGCTAGATGGAAGATTAAGGGGTAGTCCAACATTATCACCATTTTCATATATGTACAGACTTAACTTAACAAATTTATGGCTTTGAAAAAAATTCCTGCCTCTCAAGATCACCATTTAAATATATGTACGCTTAGGGTATTTTTTACCCCTCCCCTGTTACGTACGCTTTGTATGTAACTGTATGTGAAAATGATGGACGACCCCTTAAAACATTTGTAAGAGATAATTGTAACTGAAAAAGGTTTCTGTATGGCTGTTATAGTGTTCTTGTATGTGTAAAACAGTTGTAGAATATAAGTTATATGTAATGTACTATGTTATTGGTTGTTATACAGGCTGTCCCAAAATGATTAGTACCCATACATGAGAACTCTTTTCATGATCATGATTT
>CM069447.1:79118274-79181892 GCA_035610835.1 Ophiura sarsii | reverse complement strand
GAGACTTTTTTAAGACTTTTTTGAGACATGTTGCCAACACCACGGTTTGGCCGCACTATTAGGCTACTTTTGTCCCCTGCACCGCGGGCAAAAAAACGGGGGCCACGGTTTGGGAAAACTGAGACTAAGGGAGTGTTCATAAATACTTTGGTGGGGGGGGTTGGAAAATATGAGGGGGGGGGGCCAACCAAAAAAAAGGTTCTTAAAAGGGGGGGGTCAGGGAAAAAAGTGCTTGTATAGGGGGGGGGTCCAAAAAAAAAGGTTGGTATTGTTTACAGCCAAAATGTATCTCAATCGTGACAAAAATAGGTGTAAAGTCAAAAAATTTCGCGCGCTACGCGCGCGTATCTTGACTCATAACAATCTTGTTGGTTCATTTTATTTACCGCCCCCCCCAATATCAATAACCTATATAGCTACGCCACTGGAGCCTAAAACATTTGAAGATGAAGAGGATGCAGATAAAGAAGAAGAGGAGGACATACACGTACCACAGCGATCACGAGTGTCGGGCAGGATTATAAAGAAGAAGACCTACACTGATTTTGTTTGACTTTTCAATTGTGTTATATTATATATCTTTAATAAATAGTTTGATATAACCCACCTACCATAATAAAAGTGATTGTGACTATGTCTATAGGTTTATATAGAATGTTGTTATTGTTTCTGTTATATAACGTGAACAGACGGGGGGGGGGGGGGGGGGGGTCAAAAAAAAAAAAAGGTTCTTGAAAGGGGGGGTCAAGAAAAAAACCCACCCTATTTGGGGGGGGGTCCAAAAAAAAAAGATGTCCATGGCTCAATTGTTTCCAACCCCCCCACCAAAGTATTTATGAACACTCCCTAATATAACTATATAGTCTTAGGGAAAAGTCAAGCTACACTGTATTTTCTATGGGAACACAACAATTTTTGTCGCGGGTCGCGGTTTTAGAGGACACTTGGGCCGCGGTTTTGAACTAATCTGAGTTGGCAACACTGCAGTCCTTGAGCATGACTCAGAGCTCGTAAGACGAATTCAATACTGGGATGGACCCAGTAAACAGTATGTCATGTCTGATTTACTGACAGTAGAGCTTCATAAGCATATCACGATATGCGAGCTGTGTACACAACAGGCGATTTGCTAACATGCTTATATGATTGATTTCCCAACAACCATCACTACATATACCTTTTCTAGGCGAGCGAAATATGTGCATGGAAATAATTTGTATCTGAATCTATACAAGCTGTTTTGGGGTAGCGGCGCAGCCGTCACTCTATTAGCATGGGTTTGGGAAAAGTTGCAAATTAAGGTCTTTCTAGACATGTGGCTGCGATGTTTTTAGTATATTGTCCATAATTTAATAACATAAATGTGTGTTAGGTAGTCATTATTTTAGTGCCAAGAATGAGAGAAATATGGTTATTTCACATCAGAAAACAGGTCGAACGAAGAAAAACGGTGCAGTATTTCGGAGTTATTAAAAGTATGAGAATTATTAGAATTAAAATAAAACGGCAATATAATTATATAGATATTTGTAAATCGTCAAATTTGATACAGCCCATGTTAAGGTTTGCGATTATTATGGGATATTTATTAGTATATTGTTCATAATTTAATCGTGTTTTTCGTATATTAAAGAAATCTTGTTTCTCGGAAAATAGTTGTTATTTTTTTCAATTTTTTGGGGGCATAATTTAAAAACAAATGCTTTATATTTTACTCATTCATAAAAATAAAAAATAAAAATATTATTATTATTATTTTTCGTCAATTAGAACTGAGTCTACATTGAATGTAGATACACACATCGCAAATAGATATTCCATGCAGTATGAGAGGCCGATGTTGTTATACTTGTAAAGACATGATGTCATTGAAACCACGACCAACGAGTCAAACTGCAAGCGCGTGCTAAGGAATTCATGTTTCTGCACGCAAATCGTAAATCAATGCATTACTGAAATGGTATGTCACTAGAAGTCATTTTTGAAGGCCTGTCAGAATTAATACTGCAATTTATACATTTGCTAGAGAGTTACTTCCGTTCAACCTGGTCCATTCAGATGCTATTCAGCTATTAGCTCTTATTTAAAATAATGTAAGAAACCTGATCAAGGCTACCTTAGCAATAAATACATTCGTGTATTCAGTTAACTCCGGTTGCCACTGTTATATCTGTCAATTGTTGACAGCAACTGGTCATAAGCTCATAACGAAAGGGCTGATCACCGAGCAATTATATATTGCACATCTTCATGGATTTACCAACTGCAACACTCAATGGCAGGCTATATCTGTGTCAAAGTGTATAGTTCAAATATTGATCTTTGTAAAGGGGCGTTTTATAATTTATGTTAACATATCGTCGGTCTCATCACATACTGATCTATTCGAGAGATTATGAATTTTTGAGAAAATCGGTTATTAGTAATATTGTATCGTGCTCTTTCAATAACCCAAGTTACAGACCTCAATTCTGTTTAATTAATGAGATATAAGTCCTTGAATTTGGTGTATTTGCTGTTTTTTACATTTCAGCGTTTCACATATAGCGCTATTCCATATAGAATAGGATATAATGTGGACAACACATCACGCTATTTGAACATCGCAAATTCTACGCGTTTCACAATACAGATCTATTCCATGAGCTCATCGCAAATTCTACGCGTTTCACATACAGATCTATTCCATAGAGATCTATATGCGTTCTATACGAGAATAATGAAAAACAATATTTTCACATACAGAGCTGTAAGTTGGGTACCATTTTAATCAATGTTATTCAAAAGATTAGCACACAAAAATGACATAAATAGAAAGTACCAAGGGTCCTCTTCATGTATATATCCTATCTAGGAATATTGGTTAAGAAATAAGCAAATTTAAAGCCAAATCTGACGACAGGATTTTCAATCTCGATTTTCTCGAAAAGCGTGTTGCGCCGAATAGATCTGTATGTGATGAGACCGATGATATATTTACATGCTATAAATGATTCATTGTATTCCATATATATACTCTGTTTGGCCATCTCGAGACAGTGACGTACCGCGTATTCTACTAATTGCATCACATAACGCGCGCGCATGCTCGCGGCGCTGGCGTACAAACACGTGCGTTGAAAGGCGGAAGATACACAAGCGTGCGTAAAAGCTGCGCCTGTTCAGTTACGTCACTGTCTCGAGATGGCCAAACAGAGTATAGCAGCTGTGGTCTTTTCCCATGTTGTCATTCTTGTTGTGAGAATCGTCCCCTTGATAAACATTTTGCCAAATCGAATTTAAAATCCCTCAAATACCCCAGATAATGTCATGGAATTCATTTGGTAAAGGTAGCTAACTTATTTCTTACTGAAGGAAATTAAAAGATAAAGCTTTGGTTAACCTTTTCGATAGGTTTAAAAGGAATTGCAATATTTCTTATGCATTTCTTTATTTTTTGAAAATTCCCTAACATTTTTAGCCAAGTAGAAAACTGCTATGAGTCTGCCACTTTAGTAGATAGCTAATTAACATATTACCTATTTTCTCTCGCCAGTGTTTATGAATATAGTGTTTACTTTGAGAAAATATTTGTTTAGAGATCTTTTAAAGAGAAAACTTCAAATTGACACAAAAAAGTAGACATAATTAAATGGAAAAGGATGGCAAGAGATGTTTTCTAAATTGAATTACCACCTTTCATATTACACCTTTAATTGTTTGTGGAAATAGAAGCTATACTTCTATTTAAAAATATTCACAACGTTGAACTATTTAGTGTTTCTAGAAAAAGCGTCGGGAGGTAGTCACCAGTCATCCAACACCGCGGGACCAGTAGTTTACACTAATTTCCCTCAATAATCCGCCTGCAGCTGTGGTCCGAGCTGCATACTGTACCTTTTCTAGGCGAGCTAAATCTGTGTCAAATGCTATACTTGAAATGTTGAACTTTCAAATGTACCGCTCACGTTCACATTTATACAAGATCTTTAAAATTGTAATAATTTAAATTGAAAAAGAGCATTCGTGTTGCTGAATACATACAAGAAGAGTCACATATGTATTTTATTCGTTCTAATAGGGTTTTATTTCTGTATGTGTTTTTATTTTTTCCCAATTTTCATCTTATGAAGGAATCAAACAAGTAGTGGACATACTGCATTTGGGGGCATCCATAGTTGTTCGCTCTTCAAAAAAACCACCAGAGAGCATATAGCTACAAACTGTTTCCAAATAATGAACAACACCCACTTGAATTGAATGATTAAATCAGATGGAAAGAGAACTAACTTTTAACCCCAAGATGTATTCCGAATCGAAGTCAATCAAATATGTTTTACCCATAGAAGTCTATCATAATCCGTATGATCAGGCCCGTAAACTGGATTTATTTTTTTAAGGGGGAGGGGCTTTTTCTTGAAAAGGTACATTGGTACCCCAAAATCCGTAAAAGGTTGCCCAAAATTGTTTTTAGTCATCTCTGAAAAAATGTTTTACACAATGTGAAAGGAAGGCGTTTTCAGAAAATGGGGGTGGGGAGGAGGGGGGGGGGGGGGGGGGGGGGGGGGGGGGGGGGGGGGGGGTTGGGGGCGTTTTCACAAAAAAGGTACATCAGTACAAAAATAAGTTACATTAGTACCCAAAAAAAAAGAAAAAGAAATTATTTCAGATTGGGTGGGGGGGGGGGGGGGGGGCTAGTTACGGACGTGCGTATGATAATGGGACCACTATGTTGATAATTAATTAGAGAATAAGGGTATTGTGTCATATTATTGTCTAACATAAATGTGGGCGGAAGTATTATTTTAATTTGAACAACGACGCCGAAGGTGGAGCTATCCACCGCAAAAATACTTCCGAACGAGTATGACAGCCGTCCATGTATTCTACTGTCCTCAAATACAGATTATATGTCATGTCTAATTTACTGACAGTAGAGCGTCATAAGCACATCGCAATAATATGTGAGCTGTACAAACAACAGGCAATTTGCTAACGTACTTATTTGATTGATTTTCTAAACTGTACCTTTTCTAGGCGAGCTAAATCTGTGTCAAAATGGTATACTTAAAATGTTGAACTTTCAAATGTACCGCTCACGTTCGCATTCATACAAGCTCTTTAAAATTGTAACATTTTAAATTGAAAAAGAGCATTAGGTTCGTGTTGCTGAATACACACAAGAAGAGTCAAAAAGTGTAGTTTATTCGTTCAAATTATGTTGTTGTTTCTGTATTTTTTTTGTTTTTCCCCAATTTTAACTGGTTGTAGCTTAAATGTAGATAAACAAATCTTGTTCCAACATTGCTGTAATCAAGAATAACACTGGCATATTGTATTTTCAAAGAACAAAATTTCAACAAATCGCATACAAACATGCCAGAAAATATGAGACACCATTGTTTTACTTGTATAGACATGATAGTATTAAACCATCGTACATTACTGAAATTGTATGTCACTAGAAGTCATTTTGTCAGATACTACATAGCTATTGGCTTGTAAAGCCTACGTCATTCATCATAGCACGCTGTACTATGCTCTGTGTTGAGGGCGGGATTTCCATATGCCATAAAATATTGGAGACCAGCACACTATTGTTTTACAATACTTGTATTGGCATGATGTCATTAAAGGCATATTATGTGATCTTTTCCAGAGAGCGCCCTCTATTCATTATTTTTTTAAAAAGTAGATTTTCTTACAGATTTACATTTCTGATCATAAATCATACATACATTCCAAGTTACAGAGCGATACGATTCCTAATTACCTCAAAATCATGGTTTTAGAGTGAATTTAGAGTGAAAAATATAAACTGTCGGATAATCCGACAGTTTATTTTCACTCTAAAATCATGAATTTGAAGTAATTAAGAATCGTATCGCCCTGTAACTTGGAATGTATGTACGATTTATGATCAGAAATGTAAATCTGCAAGAAAATCTACTTTTAATTTTTTTTTCGATGTTGAGGGCGTTCCCTGGAAAGATCACATAATATACCTTTAAACCATGATCAATGAGTTGAATGTTCAGATTCAATCACACGTGCGTACTTATTGCAATCATGTTTCTACACGAAAATTGTACATCATTACTAAATGGTATGTCACAATAAGTCGTTGTTGAAGGCCTGTCAGAATTAATACTGCCAGTTATACATTTGTCAGCGAGTTACTTCCGGTCACCCTGGTCCATTCAAATGTGAAGATATTATTATGATGATATTCAAAACCCTCAAAAGTGTTGGATATCTTTAAACGTCTACACACAGAAAACACTATGTAAAAAATTATGTAAATATAGAACTCCATAATTATTATGTAAGAGTTTACATAAAACATGTAATAATACCCAAGCTTGTGTAAATTCCTATGCAAAAGCTTAACACAACTGTTTACATAGTATTATGGAGTTCTATTTTTACACAGATTGTGTATTTTTTACATAATTTGTGTAATTTTTTTACATAGTGTTTTCTGTGTGTATGGTTCGAATTTTCATGACGTATGCATATTGTGTTACATATGATTGGAAGGTGAATTTGTTCATCTTTCAAATAATATCGCATATCGTCGGTTTTATTACATAGTGATGTAGTGACATAGGCCTATAATAGGCCACTATGTTAAAAAGGATATGTGTACGTACACCGAATCAAATTTTAATTATATATCAATTAACTCATCACTTCGGGACTTGTAATTAATCACACAATCGACTAAGGTTTAGCTTACGTCACTATGTAATACCACTTATCATACGTCACTGTGTAATACCACTGACGTTATGTAGCAATCACTTTGCAAATCAGAAAAAGTGTACTTTAGTTCTTAGATACTGGACTGTACTAGTATCGTCCGATGCTGAAACACCCAGTATCGTTCGACACGGTACAAAGTCAGTGTTCCAGTATCGGACGATACTGGCACTTATAAAAAGTACTGGTATAGGGCAATACTGGAACATAAAAGCATAAAATGTACCAGTATCGCACGATACTGGAACGGTTAATATGTATCAGTATCGAGCGATACTGGTATCTTTTATGTTTTTATGTTCCAGTATTGAACGCTACTGGTACACCAGTATCTGGGACCTAAAGTACTCTTTTTCCACAAGTACATATCAAATGTTTAAAGTAGTTGGTTACTCCCGGCAGACGGATATGTATCGTGTATGGCCGACGGCAGTAAACGGAAACTCTATCGAATGTTTCTATTTGCTAGATCGATCATGTATTAAACATTATGAATTTGGTAATTGGAGGGGTGTGGAAATCGAATAAGTGGTGTAGGTGAAATAAATGAAGATTGAAGACTCTTGCATATGTAATGTCACTTAACGATTTTAAAAGCGCACTACGAACGCCGCGGTAATATAAAATGAATAGCATCTAGTGTGTGCCTTTTCTTACATGTCTATAGATTTGTAAATTCTTAACAGCATATTTAAAAATACATTCATATTCATTATGCATATCGTCCGTCTTCAGATTTAAGGCTATAACACAAAGAAGATACGAAATAATATGAACAGTATAAGGTGGAAACGGTTGTATCATTACATTAAACATCTAAAAATGAAAGATGAGAATAGTGTTACAAGTTGTCAAACTTACTTTAAACATATGTATGACTTATCTTTTTCCATACGCTTTTATCTTAATTTGACCACCATTCATTTCTTTCAACCACACAATCTATCACAGCGCCCCTTACGTAGTGTTTATTGCAGCAACATGTTGAGGATTACTGTGCTCTATCATATGGTACAGTGTAAAACACGAGAAAAGTGCGTGATACCTATCGTGTTGGAGCATGCGATTGGTATAGTCATTTAGGGTATTGTCGATAAGAATATTGCTGTTGGCAACTTAAAATCGTGTGCTAATTAGCTTTAATTAAGCAACACAAAGTGCCAATACTTAAATTGAGTGCAGTATGTACTATTCTAGCAACACTATTCTATTGATTTTATGGCGAACCCATTAACGCGTGTCTTTGTGTCGTTATTGAATTGAGTTGCCTGGTTGCCAACTCGAGTTCGATTCCCATTGATCTTGATTATTTTTGGAGGAAACAGACGCGGGTTCGTTTTAGGAATATTTACTCCGGTATGCAGCTATTCGCTCGTAAATCCATTCATTAGTCTTAGCAAATTGTAATCAACTTTATGTGCCGAAGTGTGGCACGGAGGGACTGGACTCCCTAAAAGGCATATTATGTGATCTTTTCCAGAGAGCGCCCTCTATTCATTATTTTTTTTAGAAAGTAGATTTTCTTGCAGATTTACATTTCTGATCATAAATCATACATACATTCCAAGTTACAGAGCGATACGATTCCTAATTACCTCAAAATCATGGTTTTAGAGTGAATTTAGAGTGAAAATAATAAACTGTCGGATTATCCGACAGTTTATTTTCACTCTAAAATCATGATTTTGAAGTAATTAAGAATCGTATCGCCCTGTAACTTGGAATGTATGTACGATTTATGATCAGAAATGCAAAATCTGCAAGAAAATCTTCTTTCAATTTTGTTTTCGATGATGAGGGCGTTCCCTGGAAATATCACATAATATACCTTTAATTGTACGCCAGCTAGTTACGGACGAGATCGGACTGTCATTTGTCTGAATAAGTTTAGAAGCCTGATCAAGGCTACATGTCGAAAAAAATTAAAAAGGGGGACGGAGCGCCAATTAAAATTAAATATTTAATTATATTGTATTGCCTTTATTTCAAAACAAGGGGTCGCAACATCAACGCATATCGGGGATTGTGCATTTGGATTGTGCATTTAATTATTTTATAACATATTAATTTCATATCCAAGTAATAATCCGGGGTTATAATGCAATCGTATTCTTTGTTTAATCATTATCATATCTGTTAGCATCAAAGTCATCATGCAAATGAAAGTTATGAAGTAATTTTAACTTGCAGTCCTAAATAAAAATCAAATAATTAACTATCGGGCTGGAAACCAAACTCAAAATTAATTTTAATTGACACCTCATTATATTTATCACTTTGTTTTTATTTGAAATTAGTATTATTGTTTATACAGTATTTGTATATACGACATCGTTTTAATATGTAGTACATTTTTCTCTCTAGTATGCCACCTATGGATTTTTGTATCAATCTTAGCCACATTATATTAGTTTGTTTGTTGTGGTGGGTTTTTAATTATTTGTTTTAGTTAAAGATCCTTGAAAAAAATCTTAAAATGCTATTTTAAGACCATTAATAATGCGAGAAAAATAAGGCCAAGATGGCAATTTTTAAAGAGGTGATCTTGTAAATAAAAAGGTGTATGTTCCGATCACATTTTTTTGGCTATGATCTTTTTTTCACATCAAGATATTTTTATATCAGAAGAATCACCATATTTTCGTCTCATTACGTCTGTAAAATCCTAATGGCCAGAAATGTTCCATTTAGAAATTATAGGCCAAAGGTGGTTAACCACCCGCTAGTATGACGTGTACTACTCAATGTGCACATTTATTGTGACCGTGTGCTTCTAAAATAAGAACCAATGGAGTTATGCAACACAAACTTTGGAATGTGAAAAATTATAGGATCACCTTTCATGTAAATAGAAAACATCAAGTTGAAAATCGGGCTAGCAATCCGTAAATTTACCTTTAAAAGAAAAAAATCAATTTCAATACAAGTAACTTGATATAGCCGATTCCTAATGCTAAAATCACAACTGCTAAATAAACATTTTAAAAACAATAATTTTTACATCGCAGTTTCAGGTAACATTGGAAATGTTGGTAAATAAAACATTTCAATTTTCTGTAAATATGTCATTCACGGTCGATCTCCTATTATTCCAACTTGTCGTTAAGTTAAGGTAAATAATTGCTGTAATATGGATTGTATATCTGATGAATATAGCAATGTAACATATATACATCGTATTGGTGCTATCTACTGAAGAAAGCAATGTTATATGTGGGTGCTATCTACGGAAGAAAGCAATGTAATATGTGGGTGCTATCTACTGAAGAAAGCAATGTAATAATGTGGGTGCTATCTACTGAAGAAAGCAATGTAATAGGCCGCTATCTACTGAATGGGTGCTATCTACTCAAGAAGGCAATGTAATGTTGATGCTATCTGCTGAAGAAGGCAATGTAATCCTACCCCTAAAAAGTACAAAATAAACTTAAAGGAAATATGTAAACTGATAGAAGTTCGACTAATCTTCCTTAATGTAGACCTAAACAATATCACACAATAATTGGCCGCATTTATATTTGTCTAATCATTGATATTTGCAACAAGAATTTCTTTAGGACCTGGTACCGTAAATTATCATCATCACGACACTGTTGTGACGTAGTTTTAAGCATATTCGCTTAACGCCTTCATACTGACATTTTCCCGAGTCCGTTGTTTAGGTTCCCATGATTTCAATGACCTCAAGAAATGTATTTTTCTTTTATTTAGAGTTGATATTGTTTTCTACGTCAGGTTTATATCTTATTCACTTTCATTGTCTCTTTTAACTCATGCCTATTTTTGTGTTTCTTGTATGTTTTATTTTGCTTTTAGAACGATAGAATATATTGCCCCATCAGACTCTTTGTGGCCGGGTTACCAGATTGATTTATATAGTCACTCAATTCATTAACATTGTAGATTTCTGTTGGGCTATTGTTCACATTTGCTCTTTTATACATGACAAACCGCTATCTTTCCTCAAGCAATTGCTTTTCATGATTCTCATTATAAACAGGGGGGATATTTAAGTTGGGGGTCTTGTTTGTATAATATTGTGCGTATTGTGTATATGTATGTGCACTCTCATGCTCTTATGTGTGAGTTGAATTTTACTGTTTGAGATTAATAAAGTATTACTTGACTTGACTTGACTTGACAACAAGTCTGGTAGCATCAGAAGAGGAGCAGAGACGACGTCTGCTGTCTTCACGTCTTCCACTAGAAGCATTATACAACATGAGAACTTGGGTGAGGTAACTTGGAGCCTGATCGTTAAGAGATTTAAAAAACATACATCATGAGTTTGTACTTGATTCTTTCCTTACCGGCACCCAATGGAAAGTTAACAAAGGTGTGACGATTTTTGGTCTCGACCGCAAGCAAAATTCAGGCGCGCAGCTTTATTTTGAAGGCGCTAAAGCCAGTTAAGGTCACTTTTAACTTAATTAAAAAAACATTGGTCTATCAAGTGAAGCTATACAATTGTAATATAGCGATATGGCTAATGTAAGCTAATGACTACTACATTATATAAGTACAACAAGTCATCCAATTCTTCTCACGTTCCATGTTACCTTTTGGAGATGCCGCCATATAATCACTCTACGATGATACTACCTTGGCCTCTAAGACGGTAATTTCCGCACATAAACATGTAAATGATCATCCAATTGTACTATTCATCGAACTCGTGAAACATATCCTGAAACTAAATCAAACAAGCAGTCACCCTGAAATTAAACGAACGGGCGTTGCAGCAACTGCTAGTTACATTGAGTGCAATTGCTTTGAAATCTGCCATTCTTTCCATCTGCGTACGTGTACGTCGTACGTGTACGTCGTACGTGTCATTTGATACATCTATGATAACGTAGTATATGTAAGGACAGGTAGGGATACGATGACAAAATATCCAAAGTATTGGACATTTACTTACATTTATCATTTATTCATTTTTCAGATAAATACTGTAAACATTATATGGTGAAGATAATGTCTTTGAATAACATGAGAATCAAATCAGTGGCGTATATTCACACTCGACGTATTTGGACATGTTCATTCATGTCATTCGTGTAGCAATGCATACTAGTTTGCTAACAAAAGCATGACTAGCCTTACTATTAACTGTTTGAGAACTTATCGTTTAGTAAGTGTAAATACTTCAATCTCATTGGTTAACACGTATGAAATCTGATCCATATCGTGTAAACAAGAAAGTCAAACCACACGATATATTCCATATCGTCGAATAACCGCGTTCCCATGACCACGTTCCCAGTTAACCGTGTAAAGCGATTGCTTTGTGTGTGTGAAGAGTTGCTTAAAATATGAGACGTAAATAATAAACAAATAAAATGGCGGATGATTTAAACGCAAGTGACTCGATTTATGTTACATTCTGAGGCCGAAATAGACCGCGAAAAGGTATAATCCACGCCGAAAAATAAATGATCTGCATATAACATAACCAGACATATTTTTTTCGCGATGATTTGATGGACAGAGGTGACGGCGCAGAGCCTGTTAAAGGGTGGTTTACTTCGGGGGATTTTACGGAGGTAGGAAGGGAAGAGAATTCAGCGCCTTGTCTGAAGGGAGTTTCGTTTTCCGCGAGTGTTTAAAAATACCATTTTTTGTATTGGGCCTCATGTGATATGACATGCCAAACCATAGGTATTTTCCCGTATTGTGTGAACATGCAGGGGATAACTAATAATATTGTAGATGCCATCACCGATAGAAACACAAGGAAAGCGTAAAGATTACCGGCTTTAAAATTAAAACAATGATGTATGTAGTTTATGAGGTGTAAATCTCTCACATTTGAAGTCGTAAAACAAATGCAGGCGACAGATCAACATTTCAAAAAACGTTTATAACAAATATCAACATTATTGAATATCATCACTAGTATTCGAAATGCATTGCAATAAATACAAACATGCCTAGTATTGGCATTGAAAGTTGGGATAGGTTTCTGAAACATCTTTTTTGTAAAACTAATAGCAGCGTGGAAAGTGTTACATTAGAGCGTTCCGTTTGCTAAATCACATACCGGTACTAAATGATTGACTTTAATGCGTGTGTTTTGCAATGTTACAGTTGGAAGATCATTATATATGTTATATTGGAAAGCATTGTTTTAAAGTACTATTTTTTAATATATGCGCACGTTAGCAGGTTCATTTTGAAGTTCAATATTTTAAGTAAACAATGTTGACACACATTTAGCCCGCCCTGAAAAGTATATATAGGGGTGCAAAACTTATCCTTAGAAAGTATGTTAGTAAATTGCCTTTTGTTTGTGCAGCCCGCACATCGTGATGTGCTCATGACGCTCTCTCCTGTCAGGGAAGTAGACACAACAACGAATACTGTTTCTTTTTTAAGATAGTAGAGTACACGATCGGCTTTCACATACACATTCCGACACAGATATAGTAATAGGACATTTAATATCAAAATAATCGTGCGTTTTATTGGTTATACTCATCCTGGTAAAGACTTATCGAATGTATATTTATTACGCTAAAGTGTTCTATTCAAGTCAATACAATTTTGAAGCTAAATGTATTTTGGATGAATTGTTTGAGTCGGATTATTTTCTTTACCCACTTATGGAATAGCTACATTAAATGAAAAGCAATATAATGCTTCTTACACATTATAAGAAAGGAATAAAAAAATCGATTATAGCATATTTTTGTATTGAAATCCCACAAACTATTATACCGATACGTTATGTATCCGAATATGTTTTAGTTTGTCCATTTTTATTTCTTCCTTTAACTGTCGAGACCATACACAGGTGACAGTTTGTGATTGTTGACGTCTTTTATAACTTATTGCTGATTTTTACTCATTCTATTTCGGCCTCTTTTATTTAAATACCATCCTTGTTACACAAGTTGCCTGTCATTGTTTTTTTAATTTTCTGTCGATATGAACTTTTGGAATGAATTAAAAGACAGTGTGTGGGGGTGTGTGTGGGGTGTGGGGGGATGGGGTGGCGATTGAACGAATCACTTTACAAATTAAACATTAATCCTTTAATAGAGAGAAACATGTTTACATACACCAAGGAGTTATTATAGGAAACTATAACTATAGCATCCATTTTGTGTGCTATTGCCTTCTTTTAATCCAATTAATATGTTTAGTTTATGTCAATGTTATGAGGAGAGCTGGTTGAAAAAAAGTAATTGGGAATATGTCTATCAATGGAAAGTTATGTTAGAAGGTGGGGGAGTTGCCGGATAAGTGAGTTATGGACTGAGATTGAGTAGAAATGATTTGTGAAGTAAACCTAAAGTTTAGTTTTTGATTTCTCAAAAATGCAAATATTTACCTTTTATTGTCAACGATCAAAATTGAAGAAGAACAAATTGTTTCTGAAAATTGAAAACATTGGGCTCCTAGATGATGTTGGTGCAATTTCGGCATTTTTACAAACAACTAATTTGATTACGTAATTTGTCGGTAAAAATGCCATGTCGAAAATGTTTGAGCTCAAAAAGTGATTTTGTGTTCAAACTTCAAAAAAGAAGGTATTTTGTTAGTGAAATGTGACACCAACAATGGATTTTCTGACTGATGTCATTTTCAAAAGAGTTACAGCACTTGATAAATTGTTGGGTTAGTACCCTTCTTAAATAATGTTCGTTAATTGGTTTGCTTGGTAAAAGTTTCTGAACTCACCAATGTCTTATGAATGAGTACTAATAAAGTTGTAGGGACAAGATAGTTCTCAATTATGTGAGGTGTAGGTGCATTGAAACTAAATAAATCTACCGCTCACTCACTATACTAATCTCACTCTACACACACTCCATAACTTGCTATGTTTACTCACTCCATAACTCGACACAAGAAAACCCACTATTTTCCAACTCAACAATCCACAACTCGCAACTTAGACAACCCAAAAACAAGTAAGGATTGTCAAACAAGATTAACTATTTTATGTTGGGGGCATTGACACATCACCGTTACTAAACCACCCAAAACATATGAATGTAATCAGTACACGCTGTGTGCATGTATGTACACAGAGCATACTGAGCATAGCAATGTATTTTATATTTTAACACAGATTAGCTTTATTCCGTTATAGCGCCCTCAGGGGAATAAAGCGCAATAACACTAACAAAATAGTTTAAGTATGTATGTAGAATATCCCATATTTATTGTTTAAGCTAGTTATACCCGGTAGTACGGTAAGCCGTCAAAGTCCTAGGGTGAATGCCACCTTACACTTTTTAAATCGCCATTTTGATCCTGAACCTTATATTATATGCTAGAAACATAATTTCTCTCACTTATAAGCAACAAAACCCGGGTGAAATGCCGACATTTGCACTTTTTGGGCGAAAATGTCAATGGTGGCCTATATGTCACTCTACAGACGAATACAACGGCATTTTGAGGTCGACCATGTTTAGTGACGTCATTGTGACGTAATGCGTGGGATGTTATACTTGTTTTGGTATATATGGACAGCGGAGACCTCTAGCTATACTATGGTACCAAATTAAGCATACTCAATATCTCAGTTTGGATTTCGGGGGGGGGGGGGGGGGGGGGGGGGGGGGGGGTTACAAAAATGTTAATACTATTCGCGTATATTTATTGCGTGGTATCAAATTTCTTACCGCGAAGCTGCTTCAGTACAGGCATGTGAAACAAACATCTGCCTATTGTTGAGATTTGGTTCACATGCGATTAGGGCAAGCAGTGAAGCGTAAACTGTCAATCATTCGTTGTGAATCAATATTCAGATAAACTGACTATTCATTAGTCTGGGTCATCGTGTCACCAGCGTCATCATAATAAACGGCGTGTTCCAGGCCGTCGTAAAAAGAACGTTGCTTATTATCTGATTACAATATTCATTAGATGCAAATAACGCCACGCCCCTCCACTGCCAGACGAAGCCATCCACAATTTCAAATTTGTATTTTGTTCCGCGTTAAAATTAATTTTAAATAAACAATTCTGATTGTTTCGTGTCATATAAGAACTAAATTCTGTCATCATCAAAGCATATCAGTGCCAATCACAATCAGCCTTTTGTTACCATTGATGTACTATTGCTGTGC
Source organism: Ophiura sarsii (assembly GCA_035610835.1). Lineage (NCBI taxonomy): Eukaryota > Metazoa > Echinodermata > Ophiuroidea > Amphilepidida > Ophiuridae > Ophiura > Ophiura sarsii. Next base: position 79,166,065 of record CM069447.1, on the reverse strand, counting down.
TACAAATCGTGTTTTGACCCGATAAAACCACGACGTCTCACGTCGTCTGGTTGCTACGAAACATGATAGTGCGCCCCTTAACGAACCGTCACATGTCAATTAACGTATAGGTAGGCGGGCTTGACTTTTTCGAGATACTTGTCCCATAGTTATATAGTCCCTGTTCAATAGCATGAAAGATCCAAAAAAGTTTCCCGACCGATGTATCTTATTTAACCTATACTACACTTGAGAATCATGTATTATCAACGTGAAGGCAATAACAGCTGCCTCCCCCTTTTGTTCTTACCTTCTTCCAAGTGAATACCAATGGTTTGAACGAGTTGGTCTAATATACCTCAGACGGATAGGTATCGTGTATGGCGGCGGCGGTAAACTCTGTAGACGGCTTATATTTGCTATATCGCTCATTCATGTATTATACATTATGATAATTTGGTAGCGGAACGGGTGTGGAAATCGAATAATTGGTGTAGATGAAATAAATGAAGATTGATAGAGTGTTGTATTAATGTAATGACACATAGTGTTTTAAAAGTACGCTACGGCCGACGTGTCTTTGTCGTTTGAGAATAACATTAAATCACGTTATAACCGTCAGGAACTCAGGAACATGGCATGGGGTAGGCAGGATCGTGGTAAAGTAAAACGAATTATTGATGCATAACAAATCGAATAGTTAAATTTGTTATATCACGCTAGAATGTTTTTGTTTACATTACCTATTTTTTAAATTCTAAACATGACCTTAGATGACCCATATTTGACCCTAAATAACAATAACCAATAACTCAGAACCCAAGATCCTATACTAAAGTATTAACTTTATTATGATTGATTTTATGATTGATTTTTTTCTGCATAAAATATTTCGAAAGCAAAAGCATCTAAATTAAGTACATTGTGTACATTTCGGTCATTAAATTTGGCTTTACAACTTGCAGGCCCGTAATTATGTGATTGTTGGTAGTGGAACTTTTTTGTGTACTAAAGTACCCTTTGTTTGTGAAAAGCCCTCCCCCACCCCCGTTTTCGGAAAACGCCTCCTTCCCAATTATGTAAAGCATGTTCGGACCGGTTTGGACTAAATAATGTCCTATAACCACTCCCGCTCTCAAATTTTCAGAGCTGAATGAAGAAAAAAAATGGGGGCACCCTTTTAAGATTGTGTGGGTACCTTTTCCAGAAAAAACGCCCCCCCCCCCCCCCCCCCCCCCTAACAAAATCCTGCTTACGGGCTTGATTACAAGTGTTGCCTGTCACATGAAGATATAGGATAACATTATAAATATGTATAACTATTTGTATAGTTTATTTTTGAATGTTTCAATTCTGAATATTTCAATGTTGGCATATATTTCACTGTACAGACGTATCCAGAGGCCGTGACGTCATGCGTGTGGTGTTTGTATTTATGTGGTATATATGGAAAGAGGAGTCCTCTAGCTATACCATGGTACCAAAATAAGCATACTCTGCATCTCGGTTTGGGAGTGTTATTTTTTTTCTTCTTCATATAATCACAATGTTATTTGATTTTAAGCAAGTGTTGCAACCACAATGAATGTTACCATAGACTCAAGAAACGTAGATTAAAAAGACATCCGTATTGTCTAAAAGTAAAGGGCCTACGTTGTGATTGAAATACTTCCTTATTACGTCTTTTTAATCACATGGATGAGCTACACCCAAGATATAAATATCATCATTATCAATAAAGATTATTTCCTTTGATTAACATTTTGATGTCGATTTAACGCGGCAATGTTACGTTTGGAACGAATGTCATTAGGTATAAATCTCGCACATCCTGAAGAAAGCACCAAATGATCTAATAGTCAATCGAGAATCGGAAATACCAAGATTTGCCGGTGATTGCGATTATAGTTCAATCATTTGAATTCTATAAAGTTCACTCAGATAGATTACGTAAAAAAACAATGATATAATGTGTTACCTTTCTCAACTTAATTTCGTTGTGATTGATGACAAAGTATTTATGGTATGGTAATTAAACCGCATATGCAATACTTTTTTTTCAACGTATTGATGGTTGATGAGATACCGTAATAGGAAGTTTAGATCACTTTAGCTTTGTTTTTGCCCATCAACATGATACCAGAAGAATCCCATATTGTTTATTATTTCTGTAAAAAGTTTGGCACAAGATACTTTACAATTGGACGTTATGAGGCAAAAATGGAGTGAATTACTGCCAAAGATGGTTAACCACCCGGCCAGTATGTGTACTACCCAATGGGCACATTTCATGTCATTTTGTACTTCTAAAATGAGAAAAATTGGAGTTTTGCAGCTCAAACTTTGGAATACGACTATTTTGAGGATGATCCCTCATGTAGAATAGAAAACGTCAAGTTCCAAATCGGGCCAGCAATCGGAATACCTACCTTTAACTGTTAAGTTAAACCTGTTAATTTTGAAAGCATTTCTGTAAATGCACGAACAAGAGTTTTCAATTTCGAATCAAATGCCACCGTTTGCTTTCTGAGTTACACTATCATATATGTATTTCTCATAAAAAAGAGTAAAAGGAAAATACATTAACTTTCGATCTGTTCATCAAATGTTGAGACCATATTTACCAAGTCATAATCATGATAATGATATTTTCCGCAACAGACTGCGGTTCTTAGATTACAAATGAAAAGTACCCATATGTGATGTTTAATATTATGTCCATCCCCAACTACATCTGCATAACCTTTTGGTCCACGAAAACTAGTACTAGAACAATCAAACTTCAGGCTGTTGATGTTAAATTTATATAACAATGCTTTCTTTGAGATGCTAACTTTTATGTTGATTTGCATTAAACGCGGTAGTTAGTAGATGCTATTTGACGTCACAGCTTATATTAAACGTATGCTCTTCTTTTATGGTTAACGAACTTTTGATCACCGTATAACAACGATAGTAGCGGGATTCCCTCTTTTACGTATGGCAAGGTCGTTTAAGCATCATCTCAATGTAAAATCGCGAATATATGCATTGCTCAGTGAAGTTATGACACATTTCTCTAATCAACAGTTTCGTTTATGGGGGGTACTTTTTTCAAAAATGTACAACTCAAATTGTTGTTAAACAACAAAAAAGTGCTCCTAGAGAAGTATCTTTAGATGATTTTTGTGCAATGTTGGCATTTGTTAACACAAACTATACCTCGTGGTCCGAATTGAGCCAAAAAAGTAATTTCGTGGGTCAACTTTTTAAAAATAGGCATTTGATATCCAAAATGGATTCTCCGACTCGTTTACTTTCCAAAAATGCATACTTTTTTATATACAGTACAGCTCGAAATAGAATGGACAATGTCATTGCAATGTCATTGCAATGTCATTGCAATGTCATTGCAATGTCATTGCAATGTCATTGCAATGTCATTGCAATGTCATTGCAATGTCATTGCAATGTCATTGCAATGACTGTACTAATCAAGTAACCATTTATGTCATTGCAATGACATTGCAATGACATTGCAGTGTCCATTCTAATGCGCACATTAATAGTTCAAAAGTGAGAGTGCTTGACATATGTCTTTTTTGGCAGGGGGTGGGTACTGCCCTCTTAAGGATATTCAAAGGACGGCGATACAAACATACTATTAGGATCAAACGATTAAAATTAGTTTCAAAATATAAAGCGTAACGACTCGTAGCAGAAAATAAAGAGTATAAGGGCTATTAGGGCTAAGATTAATATTAAATCCATCCAACAATTATATTGAAATGTCTCATTGTCTTATAATAACACGATCAAAATGTTAATACTAAAGGGACTGCTGAGGAATATAGCTACAAGAGCGAACCAAACCAGTCGAATAACTATAGACACTGCAACATGTATAGGCGCAATCACCTTGAACACATCATGATTAGAGAATACAGGGCGAGCCCGGATAAAATAGTGAAATGTTACGGCACAAAGTATAGTGATGATACGTTAAGTGTATTGGTTGCTAAATGGGAGTGCTATAATAGTGAATAGGCCTAAACTCTAACTACGCGGGTCATTCAATAAGCTCTACCTCCTACCTCATAACTTTGCTATTATATAAGCCAGTCGTATGACATATTCCACAATAGCTTTGAATCTCAGCTACACATTCATAGTAAATTGGTCTGAGTACTGATTGTACTTTTCTAAAGATGCAGTCAAAACCAATGGTCTATTTAGTGCGCCGGAAACGGATACAAATTAGCCAAAGGTCTCCTAAGTGCTATTCATTTGGCCAATTCAAAGAGACAAGGCGTACCTATAGGTCTGTTAAAACCGTTCTAAATTACAGATATATCTTGAGCAGACTATAATCAATAAAAGTCACCGATTTCTTGGAGAAAAATGCCCTCTTATTAGCCAGAACCAGACCAGGACAGCGATAAGTTCTAACCCTACCCAAGAGAACCGCTGCAAAGGTCATATTTGTTTTTCATAAGAACTAAGAGATCTTCAAGTACAGGACTTCATGGAGGGATTACAAGTATCTGTAGTGATAATTTTCTACCACTGACTACCTGATTGACCTTTATTTAAAGGTTATACATAAGGAAAACTTCTAAAGTGACTCTCATGTTAAGATTTAATATTTGGGGCATCACTGTAGCTTGACTTGCATCAACGAACATTTGACTGAATAGCAGTATTCCAGTATGCTAAAGGCGTAGCAACACATTCGAGTTGTTTAAAACATAATTTGCAAGCCTACAAAGGTTAATATTATTGCCTACAATCTAATCTATATGATAATACAGTATTATGTTCAGAAATCATCCATGGTTTTCTATTTTCAGTATTTAAATCGGGCTGTTATATCTAATTATACAATACGGATAGAAAACCTAAACACATATATTTATCTTAAAGGTAATTTTCCGTGTCCGTTGTCCAAAATCTCTCATTGGCGTTGAGTGCATCATAACAAAAGTAAAACAGATATCAGTTATCATTTACTATAAAAGTTTAGCTATGATTCAGAACTACAATCATGACAAATGTCATGAGGCTGACATTCATATTAGCGATGTTATGAGTGAGGAGGTAGAATTTATTGAATGACCCTCGTAATTGGTATAAATCAGTGCTTCAACTTTTAAATAGTCAATCCAAGAAAATTATAGTAATATATGAAGAAATGAGCATGAAATGTTATTCACGTTTTACAGATTAAATATAATAGCAAAGGGCGATACCATGGTTTCATGGGGTCAATAGTGGACCTCCAATCATAGTCGCCAACCAATACGGTTGATATGTGGGACAAATGTAAGTGTTTAAACTTTAAAAAGTAAGAATGGAATAACTAAACTGAGTGAGCACACTGTAGGCCTGTGCATGTTAGGGCTTATTCCGTATGTATATTCGGTAGCAATAAAATTGCCTAAGGGTCCATATCCAAACTCTCAGTGCTTTTAAATCATTTTTCTAGCGATTTAAAAGCGCTTTTCCAACGAAATACCGTTGGAAAAGCGCTTTTAAATCGCTAGAAAAATGATTTAAAAGCATTGAGAGTTTGGATATGGACCCTAATGGAGTCGGAATCTCCAAAATGCTGTTACGACCTATACGTTGCTTCACGGGGCAAAATCATGATTTGTGTGCGTATTGTATCGAATTGAGTCTGTCAATACATAATATGACACACACGTTTCATTGTTCACGATCTCAATAACTGCGCTTGATTTTATGTATGAATCGTTTTTCGCATCACATACGTACACGTGACCTTTCAAAGACTAACAGAAAACACTGTATAACGCGAAAAGTACTAAATGCCATGTGTGGGTCACCGGAATGATGGGTTTGTTAACTTGAAGAATCAATTTTCATGAAAGAGGAACGCCCTAAGAACGGGGTCTAATTATGTTTTAAATTCTTTCTCATGCAGTTTCAAACATACGAAATAATGAAATGTCAGTCGTTTCGTCATGATTTATCATCATAAAGCAAACTTTTATAAAATAAATTCATCAGATTTCACAAAATCCGGTACCTTAATTTACAAAAACCTTCGTGCTTTTTATCAGTGTGTTGGTTAAATAAACATCGACATAAAATTGACAGTGTTCTGTATTGACCAAGCGAATTCAGAACCACGCTTTATACTAAAATTGGGCTTACGCACTTCTTGCGCTTCTTTCTCTACTGTCAGCTATTGACAGCCCATTTCACCGTCCACACCGTGACATTAACACAGCCCATATCGACAACTGTATAAACATTCATATGGTGTGAGAAACATAATTAAGTTACTCTTGTGTGTGTTACGGATTATGATAGACACCTTCGGGTGAGCCAGATCTGATTGAATTCGATCTGGAATACACCTTGCGAAAGTCCGTGGATATAGATTATTTTAATTGCATTTAACCAGAGATATTGTTCGACCATGTCTGCAGAATTATGTGGATGCGGGGAGTGGATGCGGGGTGAGAGAGAATTACGGTGTTACTATTTTTATTTCTTTTCTGTGCAGTATATATGTACTTTGTTCATATCATATCATTGGTACGCTCGATGTTTCATAGCGCAACGAAAATGTTCACCCTTACTATACGAGCCTTCATATTTAATATACATAAGCATCGTGTGCTATCGACATTAAAAGATAAATTGTGTGATTTTGTCTCAACGTTTTTACAGTTACTTTGTTCTCTCTTACAATGATGTTTGACTTATCGGGAAATACTTTCGTGGACTTTTATGTGGGGGTGTGTGTGTGGAGGTGTGTGTGCAACGTACAAATCATTTCATACCAACATACACTTTAAAGCTAGCATGTTAACACAAAAGTATACATGTATAATAAGGACAGTAAACCTTCCTTGACTATATTTTTCATTAAAAAAACATCACAGAACTTGACCATGTTTATTAAATCATAAAGGAAATTTGCTATCAATTTTGTGAAATTGTCAACATATTTCTTTTTAATCATGCCAATGTTCATCATAGAGTAATACAGTATTCCCGTGTTTGTTTGTTTGTTTGTTTACACGGTCGGTCCGTACAGACACGCCTTGGTTTATTAATAATACATAATAATAACAATACTTTCGATGTATCCATTCTACAGGATTGATTTACAAATGATTTTCGGACTCTCGAGTCGTTGAAAATAAATTGTCCCGGATATTCAGGTGTGGTTTTTTTTCAACCCATGATTTTGAAGTAACAATGAATCGTATCGCTATGTAGCTCAGAATATATTTACGTTTAATTATCAGAAATGTAAATCTGCAAGAAATCTTCTTTAACAAAATCAAGGATAGAGGGCGTCCCCTGAAAACAAATCACATACCTTGCCTTTAAGACATTAACAGTGTGCCCTCTCTCTTTACCCAACCTTACTCACAGCCGCATATCATTTTGTCGCTGTTCTGACATACCGGCACATCACAACAGAATTAAGTAAAGTGATTTGCCGGTATGTCAGAACAGCGACGAATTGTTTAAACGAGTTGGTCTAATATACCTACCGGCAGACGGATAGGTATCGTGTATGGCCGGCGGCGTCAAAGGAAAAGTCTATCGAATATTTGTATCTGCTTGATCGCTGAGAATTTACCATTATGAAGTTGGTAACGGAAGGGGCATTACAACTCGAATAACTGGTGTAGACAAGCTAAACCAAGATTGATAAACGGCCGAGTGCAAACTGGCGTAACTTAATAGGGAGGTAAGCTACCTCCCTCGTAGTTATGCCCTAACATGCTAACTGTAGCGTAACTTACTAAACGATGTAATTCTGAGAGCAACACTGGCGAGTAACTCCAGAATAGTAACTAGCGAGGTAAATATCCACATTAATCAGCATCGTCCCCGTACACAATTAATTGTCGCATATGCCAACTGTTAACCTATACTTTATTGTAAAATGCTGACGTGAATGGTCTTCCGTAATAATAAAAGTGTGTCGTCACTCGCTAGGTCATAGGTGAGTGTAAATTAAAAAATTACGTTGGAGAGTCGACCTGCGATCCGGAAAAAAATGACGCCATTTTATGGCCAAAAATTTCGAAGTTTGTTTAACGCTTTTTCAAAAAATAAGGACTTTCATGACATTACAAACATATTTTGGGCAAGGGGCACATACAAATATTGTACCAAAACCACAATTGTAAGACAGACCCAAGCATCAGATGGAAACAAGTAGTTTAATGGTATAACACTTCTTTTAACAACAAAATCCTTCCGTGGCTTGGATACTTTGTCCTTTGGATTGTAAATCACAGAACCCCGGTTCGATCCCCACGTACGGCACGATATGCTTTCAGCTTATGAGGGGGACACATCACACCTCAGATATACACCCCTTATGCATGCAAGCGCATTTGGTCCTGCCGCGGCAGCGAATCATCCTCTCCAATGTCCACAACACATTTACGCCACTGCTAGAATCGATTGACCTGTGGCATGTTATGCCCCAAGTCTTGGGTCGGGTCAGGTATAAGATTTCGCGTAAATTACTCGCAGGTTACTAGCCTAGTAGCTTACCCCGGTTTGGTACTCTCAAAATGTTGGGCTACGCCTCAGTTACTAGCGAGGTAGAGCTATTCTTCAGTTATCATTGGTGAATGTGTGCGCATACATATATGTAATTTTACTTAAAGGTCTCGAAAGTTCGCTACGGTTTCTTGTGTCAGTGTTTGGATATTATTATTGCAATTTGTCTGTTGAACGTGATAAATATAAATAACTGTCAAGAACAACGTGGTGGAATAAAACAAGCGTCCGGTTCATTACTAATATAATTCAGCGTGTGTCTTTCACATTCACTTTCCCGACATTCTCAACAACAAATCTAATAATGAATGCAATATACAATGTATCACTGTTAGTGTTGTAGAATCCCTATCTTTTCTTACCATGCTTACAGAGTTAAGGCTCCGCTAAGCATGCTAGGAAGACGACGGGGAGAAATAATATAGGAATAGAAATAGATTAACACACAACATGAAGAAGATTTTCGATTAGAATCCGTACGTGCAGCGGTGTGTTCCTTTTATTTTGGCCGTGTTTGTTCGGCACATTGCAATTCGTTTGAAATGTATTCGTCAAAAAGGACATGTTGTCGGCAAACGCAGTTTTGAGATAGAGGCCAATATATTTGGTTAAATATAAAGAAAATAACAGAAAAAAAACATGCTTCTTCAAATCATATCTTGTGTTTACAAAGTCCGATTACCTTCAACATGGTATCATTTCAAAGCTAAAAATGTGCTCTTTCAAGTCATACCAATAACTCAGATTTGACCCGCGCCTCCAACATGTCCAAATTGATGTGACGGGTCACATTTGTGCGCCACATATGTTACGTCTATAAAGCAACCGTATGTGTTTAAAGGCATATTATGTGATCTTTTCAAGATAGCGCCCTCTATTCATTATTTTTTTTAGAAAGTAGATTTTCTTGCAGATTTACATTTCTGATCATAAATCATACATACATTCCAAGTTACAGAGCGATACGATTCCTAATTACCTCAAAATCATGGTTTTAGAGTGAATTTAGAGTAAAAATATAAACTGTCGGAGTTATCCGACAGTTTATTTTCACTCTAAAATCATGATTTTGAAGTAATTAAGAATCGTATCGCCCTGTAACTTGGAATGTATGTACGATTTATGATCAGAAATGTAAATCTGCAAGAAAATCTGCTTTCTATTTTTTTTTTCGATGTTGAGGGCGTACCCTGGAAAGATCACATAATATACCTTTAAGTAAATGTTCTATCCCATGCTCAGTTGCATTATCTAAACATGTGCCACGCTGTGCGGCTGAGTGTTTCGATACTTAGATGAGATAGTACATTGTAAACGTATTATGTCCATGACCGGGAAAGAATGTGGCGCAATGTGTTACTGTGTAGCAGTGGATTTCACACACTAATATTTAGTTACTTAATTTGGCTAATCCTTTCAAGATATGTTAGTACAGCTGAACAATTCAAAAGAACTGTTTTTAATTCCTTGTATTAACAATCTAAAGAAGCGTATCTCCCGGGGGTCAGGGGAGTGGTTTCACGCCAGTTTTTGGGATCCCGGTTTGGGATGCATATATTTGTTTGAAGGATAATAAATAAAACAGATTTAAAAAAATCATCATCAGTCGCTCTTTAACGGAATAGTGTAAGCAACTGATTCATATTGGCACCATCTACCTTTATTCTTCATGAACTGTGGAATATCACTTAATAACCCGTGCCTTTTGCACCCCCTTTGCAATGCTGTCAGGATAGGTGGTGTTTTCCCTGCCACTGTTAGAATGGCCATATCTAGGCGTTCATAACACCAAGTGGGAGATATGCTAGTCCTTAGTGCGTACGCAGTGCCTGCAAGCTGTAGACGCCTCTTTCTCAAAATGACTGACAGAGTAGGGATGTCACCATACACCACTCTGTTTGTTTGGTGGTCTCGCCAGCTGATGTTAAATAGTCTTCGTCGAGGTAGCTGTGTGTATAGCATCCATCAATTCTATCCTCAAACCTTGGAGTTACCTTCCATGTTTCTGAGCCACATTGTAGGATACTTTTTATTTTACACATACCATGAAAATCATGAATTTGATGTTTATGTCAAAGTGTTGACCTCCAGATTGTCAAGTTTGATACATGCAACCCATGCCTGAGCTTTCCGGCGCTTGGAGTATGTAATGAATCTGGTTGTGACGATCCTAGAAACTTGAAATCATTAATGTTATCAAGTTCAAAGCCATTCCGTGTTTGGACATTGGATGTAGTAGGTACATTCACAAGCAGGGTATTGGTCTTTCCGACATTAAGGAGTAGCCCGACATAACTGGAGGTATCCTCTACTGCTTGTCCGTGTTATCTTGTGTGATATTCGTCACGCAATATTATATACAACCTGTGCACCAAGAAATCAAACCAAGTTCATCGAACTCGTGAAACATATCATGCACCTAAATCAAACAAGCAGTCACCCTGACATTAAACTAACAGGCGTTGCAGCCACTTCGAGTACATTCGTTGAAATTGCTATGAAATATACCAACTACTTCATCAGCGTACGTGAATTTAAATTGATTCTACGAGCGTTGAAAGAGCAATAATGTGATCAGCTTATGATGTCATTTAGATTTACATAATGAGGCTAAGGTTCTGAATGTAAAACCAGGCTATTTGATATAAAGTACTATATTCAGTTCGTCTATCATAATCGTTTTCTCCCACACATGATGTATTGCAATCTCGTTAAATTCCATAATAATAAGTATTCACACAATCCATTATAATCTACAGCATTTTTAAAAGTACATCATTTCATTTCAATGATACAATATTTGTATTGCTCTCTTTTGATGTTATATTGTGGTGATAACGCCATACATTTGTCACACAATGATATACACCTAGCACATAAAGTCCCTGACCAGGTGCTTTGAGGTTAGCTAATTCAAAATATATAATCGGTACTAAAAATCTGAGATACACATTGAATGAGCAAATTTCTTCTTCGCAGTTTGATACCTCATTCAACAAAATCGAATGAATACTTTTAAAGTTATGGCGATTTCAATGACCGCGCATGCAACAGAAAAGTTGCACTAGGTATAGTAAATCATTGATTTGTGTGTGATTACGCACTGGAAAAACTCACAGCTAATCAGCTAAGACTTGTACTCTTCACAGCCAGATACACCCTTTGTCCCGCACATTGCGGTTATCACACCAGACCCATTCATCTGTCTCGTTCAGATAGCACACAGTTATGACAGTAATCACACACAAATCAATGATTCCTATACCTAGTGCAACTTTTCTGTTGCATGCGCGGTCATCGAAATCGCCATAACTTTAAAAGTATCCATTCGATTTTGTTGAATGAGGTATCAAACTGCGGAAAAGAAATTTGCTCATTTAAAGTATATCGCAGATTTTTGGTACCGATTATATATAAAGTCAGGGACTTTATGTGCTAGGTGTATATACACATGGAAAAAAGTATCGCACCACTTGTTGAAAAGTGCAAAATGTGGCCTCGAATTTTGCCACCATGGTGTGATATTAAGGATCATTTGTTTGCGTAAGCTGTCCAACAAAATGTTATGCAATAAAAGGGCCACATTTTAGTTTGTGATGTAATCGATGTAATGTTTTTCAAGGCCAAAGTGAAAATGCATAACACAAGTTTGGGTAAAACGCGATATTGAGAGGCCCAATGATTAATCTCTATAGTTGTTATCCTTGGTAACACATTCAAGTCTTCCAAGGCCAAAGGTCATCTGGGGTCAAATTTCAAAAGTTGCCCGATTGTCCTCAAACATGAAAAAAATCCCTTTTTCGTGCGCCCAACAGTTATGGGGTCAAAGGTCAAAATAGGTCAAATTTTAAATAAGTTCGAATGACAAAAGCAATATTGCGGAAGTGTTGACCTACAATCAAGGAAATAAAGGTTGGCACACTTTGTCTTAATTACGGAAAAAACCCACCCCTCTCCCCGGAGGCAATGTTGATCCGAGTCATATTATCAGAAGCCTTGGTATGTCCCCCAACATTGATTGATGGGGGTGGGGGAGGTTATAAGAAAGGGGGAGACTTTTGCTTTCTATTAAACAGTGCTATGTCCCAAGTCTGATCTCAATTGCGAGCACAGGGATAGTTGTAATAAGTAGCGTCAAGTGTGCCAACTATTATTTTTCTTGATTGTAGGTCACATAAATTAAAAAAATCAACGGTGACCTCATCGTATATGCTGAATTTATGAGCAACAAAAAATGGCACTGTTTGGACTCATTCACTGTATGACTCATTCACTGTATTGTAGCCTATACCGTCTAAATGAAACATTTCTTGCGCCAAATACAGAACTAATATAATGACTTTTTTAAGTTTTTAAAGTCTATTCAATATCGAGTTATACCCAAACTTGTTTCATGCATGTTTTTGGACAAAAGCATGCATTTTCCCCTTGGCCTTGAAAACATCACATCGATTACGTCACAAACTAAAATGTGGCCCTTTTATTGCATAGCATTTTGTTGGACAGCTTACGCAAACAAATGATCCTTAATATCACACCATGGTGGCAAAATTCGAGGCCACATTTGCACTTTTCAACAAAAAAAGTGGTGCGATACTTTTTTCTATGTGTATAGTATACCCTGGGAAACTAGACACAGAACTCCGCTTATTCAAAAGAACGTAAGAAAGAGGCTCCTCCAACTATACAGTTCATCGAACTCGTGAAACATACCCTGAAACTAAAGCAAACAAGCAGTCACCCTGAAATTAAACGAACGGGCGTTGCAGCCACTTCGGGTACATTAATTGTAATTGCTATGAAATCCACCAACTACTTCATCAGCGTAAGTGAATTTAATTTTATTCTGCGAGCGTTGAAAGAGTGTGATCAGTATGTTATATCATTTAGATCAATAAGGAGTGTAGGGATAGGAATGAAGAACCAAACTATTTGATATGAAGTTACAAGTGCCAGCAGTGTCCACAATCAATGTGTCCCACACAGACGTAAAACTAAATATTACTATGTTCAAGTATAGATTTAAATGTTCAGTTATAAATGTACACGTTCAGCTCAATGCAAATGTAACTAAACGTATGTTCAATTAAAGATTCAAACGTTCAGCACTGACTGTGTTAACATAACATTATACACATATGGGCTCCCAGAAACACGTTTCCGATACACAAATACAATAGAATAAAATACGCATCGTCCAATTTGTTCAGTTCACCAAACTGATAAGATATATCCTTAAATTAAATCAAACACGAATTCCCTCTGATAATGAAACAGACGGGCGTTACAAACACTTCTGGTACTGTATACGTGTTTTTTGTGAGACGTACCAAATATCGTTCATCGTCGATAGCACAATTAAAGTGATCCTGCAAGCGTTGAAAGAGTGGTAATCTAATCAACGTTTGGTACCGCTTTATATTCACGGACAGTGATGATCGGTTGCGCATGAGGAAATCAGATATATTTGATTGGTAGTTACATGTATTGTTTGTTTATTTAACCGAATTAATTTGCCCTACATTGTATGTTGGTTGTGTAATGAAACCAGCGTGTCTACAAGAATAACATTACAAAATGTCGCACCTACCTCGAGAAGTGTCCATAAAGCGTAAGCAAGAACATTGCTAGCGTAAGACATGCAGTGAGTAAAGAAAAGTGTACTTTATTTATATTTAAAATATTTCTTACCAACATATGAAGACAACCAATGCTTGAATCAATAGCTGTATTTATTTACTTTTATGAGCAAGAAGAATCACAACATGTCATGGTACCGCCAGTTTTGACTATTTTGGTAAAGTTAATGCATTTTGAAACCGAACAAAATATTGTATTGTATTCAATGACGTGTGATATTTATAAAGTGGTTACATGCATGACACACAATAGCTAGTTAATAAGACAAACCCAACTTTCGTGAATTCAGCAGAGCAAAGATAAAAGCGGGCCTTTGCGATGATCGGATTAGAGTGTGCACTATATTTAATAGTGATATTCAAAAGAGCTTGTTAGGAAAATATCACAGATCTGGTTCGGTTTTTTAAATGTACACTTTTATCTAAATGAGCATAAAACATGTTTTCCTCAACCAAGTTTAACCAACTACAATTATTTTGAAAGCTAATTAGACAGCGTCTCTGCCAGAATATATAATTTGAGACATTTTGCACAGTTGTTTAGATATAAAATCTCAAAGTTGAGTACACTCACCTCGTAGAGCTAATCGTGCGCCTGACGCTTTAGGCATTTGGGTGTACGTCCGTGTAAGTTGTCATTTGTTCGTGACATGTTTAGCATACGTTGTATTCGTTAGTATTTCGCTAGGGATTCGCTTATGTTTAGGAACATTTTTGAGCATGTTCAAACCATTGAGGGGATTACAACATAGTAATCAATACGCGGATTTAGGGTTTCCCTAGTGTTGGGCGGTATCGCGCTGATGTTAATACGCCCTACTTCTGGTTTTACACTACGTATAGGAAATTGCATTGAAATGGGACGAGGGTCAAAATAAACTCAGAAGATGTCATGGTCGACGCACCCTCAAAAGTACAAAAGTCTTCACAATTAAAAATAAAGATAGTATACCTAAACTATCCTTGGGGATCGGCAGAATTAAAAAGTGCACATTAAGTTGAAATATCCTTGAGGTGAAAGTTCGCGTAAAATGCCGACAAGTTGCAGAATTCGGCAGTCTAGGCCTCATGTAATTTACCGAGGCAGTCATGCCAGTGGGGACTGGATATACCAGACTAAATCTAGAGGCAATGTAAAATGTAAAAGCTCATCAGAGTCCTAAAATGACGTATTTGAGGTTTATTTACATTGTATTTTGTGTCTAATTATTTATTTAAGTGACTAAACATAATTAATTTTGTGTGAAATATCGGGGGCTTATTATTTCTTTATCCCTTTATCCCTTTATCTCTTTACTTCTTTATTTCTTTACTCATCGCCCCATAACACATAATTTGTTTTCTTATTCTTGGTTTAGGTTTCACCTAGGTTGTTAACTTGTTGTCATTTTGTTTTCGTCATAAACTATATGTTCCTAATTTGACATCAACCCATGATATAATATAAAGCCTATACATGTATGCATGATTTCATAACATAAACCTGTTTTGTATGCGTACATAATCAGTAGCGTGCCCAAAAAGAGGGGGGTGGCGTGGGGGTGGGGGGGGGGGGGGGGGGGAGGGGGGACGGGGGAAATTCGGGGAAAATTACTGCCAGTGGAGGAAACTACTGCCAGTCGGGTGCATGGCCGTCGCTAGAGGATGTGTGTGGGGTGGTGTGACCTAAATAGTCGGCAAATATGTACATGTAGCATTGGCGGTGCCAGGAGGGTGCACGTGCCCCCCGAGTTAATGGCACACAAAAAAAGGAGAAGAAAAAGGAGAAAAAGGAAGAAAGAAAAGAGAGATATATAGAGGGTAAAGAGTCCTTTTTTTGTTACATATGAATCCAAAAGTACCTCATTCCTAGCAAAATCGGATAAAATAGCATAACATGTGCGCTAGTGCAATAAAAGCAGTGTCATAGGGCCAAAATATATCTCATATGTGGCAAATAAGTATAAAGAAGCCGGGGGGGTTTCGCAAAAAAAAAATTAAAAAATTCATTTTAATAGAAGCGAAAATGTTAAGAAGTCATTTTTGCGTGGTTTGTATCTCAATCGCGGAACAATTTATGTAAAATAGCCCCAAAAAATCGTGCGCTACACGCGCACGTGCCATTATCGTTAACTTCAATTTTTTAATCTATAGTTTTAAGCCAAAATGTAGCTAAATCATGACTTAATTAGTTAGTGTTAAGAAGCAAATAGTTCGCGTCTTTCGCTCATATCCCTCCAAATATTTACTTTAGTTTTATAAGCTTGTTACCAGCGAAAATTGACAAAATTTGTAAAATAGCAAAAAACAATTCGCGCTGCGCGCGCACATGCCAAATACGTTTAACTTACGTTTTAGCACCTTGTTTTAACCAAAAATGTATCTCAATCTATACAAAATTAGTGCCCAATTTCGAGCCGCACGCACTCACTAAATGTACCTCAAAATCAGTATTTACATTACTTTTTAGATACTTGTTATATCAGCCAAAAAAGTCGCTCAATTACTAGTATGACAAAATTAGTGTAAAGTATCCAATTTTGCGCGCTAAGCTTGCATGTACCTTAAAACATTACCTTTAGCTTCATAAAAAAATATTATCAACTTTTGTGCTCTAGGCCTACTCGCTAATGTGACTTTAAACATTAACTTTAGCTTATAATAAACCTTTTATGAAGGCAAGCGCAAAGCCTCAATCATAGCAAAGTGTAAAATAGCATATTTGATCAGGTCGCTCTTTTTATTTCCCCATTGTCAATTTTTCGGTATCTGATTAATAAATATATAATAATTTCAAAAAATATATGATTTTCATTTTCAGCTTTAGTTTTCTTTTAAACAAAGATTATAATATTAATAAAACGTACGAAAAAAAGAAAGATTTACCAAAAGTATTGACAGAAATATGTAGCAGGAAAGCCCTCCCATAGCCTTGAAAACGGCAAAAAAACCTTCAGCTTCAAGGGGGCGTTGCCTCCTTACCCCCCCCCCCCCCCGGGCTTTGCCCCTGGAGCCCACCGGGGCCCCTGAACCCACGCCGATTTGGTCAGTGCACCCCGGTTAACACGCATTCTGGCTCCGCCTATGTGTAGTCGACAAATAGTATGCAGCAGTCGGCTAAACAAAGAAAAATGTTATAGAGAAAACTTATGAAAACCCGGAGGATTGGGCATTAGTTGTTGACAGTGCTGTTTTTGGACTGTGCGATTTGTTTTGACCGTGTGAAAAAAGGTTGACCACCTAAACAAAGTTACCGCAAACACGGTTAACATGGTTAGACCAACGAGTTAATAAAGGGTTCAACAAAAGAAAGTATACCACTTTGTTTATGTCATTTTGAGTAACTTTGAATTTGTTTTTGTCCAAACAGGCTAGATAGGCATTTAGATGAATCTTTTAGGCATAATTTGATACCAAATTTGCTCCCTAACAACAAAGATAAACCATGATTAGCACCATTTAAAGGAAAATATCCCATTTTCAAAAGTCGCATTTCCAATACACAGCACGAGAAGAATAGGCCAATTGTTAACACACACATATGCCGTATTTATCCCGTACTGATCACCGCGCATATCCCTCAATGCGCGGGCTAATTCAAATGTAAACTGATGCATGGGTGAAGGATTTGAATGTAAAGGAATGTTATGGATGGGGAGAACATGGACAGATTAACCAAATCTTCTCGTGCTGTGTATTGGAAATGCGACTTTTGAAAATGGGATATTTTCCTTTAAATGGTGCTAATCATGGTTTATCTTTGTTGTTAGGGGGCAAATTTGGTATCAAATTATGCCTAAAAGAATTATCTAAATGCCTATTTAGCCTGTTTGGTCAAAAACAAATTGAAAGTTACTCAAAATGACATAAACAAAGTGGTATACTTTCTTTTGTTGAACCCTTTACTATAATAACTCTTGGTTGCAAACACGCCAGAGTAGTAGGCCTATCACTGAGTATGGCATATAATACGCACATTTAGAGCTATTGGGCACGGCAAAATGTCGGTCTTTTTCTCGCAAGGTGCAAGCTGGAGAGTTTGAAGTCCTAAAATATGGAGGTGAACTGTTAACTAATGTAAAATATTTATTATTGTTCGTTAAAACTATCGAATACGGCGTAGTTTTGTTTGTTTTCGTTAGCGTTATTAGCTGCTTATCAGCATATTTCAATACAATCCCACACGTTAGCGTAAAACCAGAAGTAGGGCAGCGCGATACCACCCAACACTAGTAGGAAACCCTAAATCCGCGTATACGCTATGTGTACGTTGAGTATTCGCAGCGTGAATTTTTCGGTTGGTGTTGGTAGGTGCGTCAACTTCTCATGTCCCATGACGCACCTTGGGTCAAAAAAGTGACGGACCTTTGTCATACAATATACGCACCATCAGTCAATTTTGCGATGCACCATTGGTTGATTCTTACGGACTATATGGCGCAACCCCGGCGCACGGACCCTGGATAAAACACGTGACTACTGAAAATGAAACTACTTATGATTCACGGGGGATCTGCCCTTATTCGATGTTGTCAACCCTGGCCTCTAATATCAGCATGAAATGAAGTTGATTATTACTCATGACTATTTGAAATAATATTATATTTATATTATGATAACATAATTCATAAACTCTTGCACACTTGCAATGGCGATCGGGTGATTTCAGGCATTTTAGAACATGCGGTATATCGGAAAGTGATGTTTGCCGTAATGTAAAGCCGGGTTGGTGGTATAGTATGGCGTATATTTAAATTATAAAGTTCGTATTTTGTTGTTCGTAAAAATGATGTACACTGTAAAGTGACGGACATTGACGCACCCTTCGTCAATTTCGTGACGGACCAAAGGCTGCCAATGACGTACCCTGCGTTAAGAATGTGGTGGTAAACGACGCACCCATGATGCATCTCTCCCATAGTATAGCTAGAGGTCTCTTCTTCACATTACCAACACAAGTACAACCATCCTACGCATGACTTTACAGTGACGTCATGAACATGGGCGATCTCAGCATTCCGTTCTATATTGCAATATAGGCCAACAAGTTCCCAGTATCATAATTTAACGATGTTGTTGGCTTAGAGGGAAATGATATTTCTAACATACTAGAAGATTCAAGACTATACTATTAACGGCGAGCCTCACTCTTGGCTTCTAGCCATATTCAGTTCTCCTGGGGATTTGATAAGGTCACAATGTCTCTATGTTAAATCTGTACTGTCTGTCCCAAGTGAAAAGGTGAATGATCAGCTGTCTGTAGTGAACTGCCAAAGGTCATAAGGTCACAATGTCTCTATGTTAAATCTGTACTGTCTGTCCCAAGTGAAAAGGTGAATGATCAGCTGTCTGTAGTGAACTGCCAAAGGTCATAAGGTCACAATGTCTCTATGTTAAATCTGTACTGTCTGTCCCAAGTGAAAAGGTGAATGATCAGCTGTCTGTAGTGAACTGCCAAAGGTCATAAGGTCACAATGTCTCTATGTTAAATCTGTACTGTCTGTCACCAAGTGAAAAGGTGAATGATCAGCTGTCTGTAGTGAACTGCCAAAGGTCATAAGGTCACAATGTCTCTATGTTAAATCTGTACTGTCTGTCACCAAGTGAAAAGGTGAATGATCAGCTGTCTGTAGTGAACTGCCAAAGGTCATAAGGTCACAATGTCTCTATATTAAATCTGTACTGTCTGTCACCAAGTGAAAAGGTGAATGACAAGCTGTCTGTAGTGAACTGCCAAAGGTCATAAGGTCACAATGTCTCTATATTAAATCTGTACTGTCTGTCACCAAGTGAAAAGGTGAATGACAAGCTGTCTGTAGTGAACTGCCAAAGGTCATAAGGTCACAATGTCTCTATGTTAAATCTGTACTGTCTGTCACCAAGTGAAAAGGTGAATGACAAGCTGTCTGTAGTGAACTGCCAAAGGTCATAAGGTCACAATGTCTCTATATTAAATCTGTACTGTCTGTCACCAAGTGAAAAGGTGAATGACAAGCTGTCTGTAGTGAACTGCCAAAGGTCATAAGGTCACAATGTCTCTATGTTAAATCTGTACTGTCTGTCACCAAGTGAAAAGGTGAATGACAAGCTGTCTGTAGTGAACTGCCAAAGGTCATAAGGTCACAATGTCTCTATATTAAATCTGTACTGTCTGTCACCAAGTGAAAAGGTGAATGACAAGCTGTCTGTAGTGAACTGCCAAAGGTCATAAGGTCACAATGTCTCTATATTAAATCTGTACTGTCTGTCACCAAGTGAAAAGGTGAATGACAAGCTGTCTGTAGTGAACTGCCAAAGGTCATAAGGTCACAATGTCTCTATATTAAATCTGTACTGTCTGTCACCAAGTGAAAAGGTGAATGACAAGCTGTCTGTAGTGAACTGCCAAAGGTCATAAGGTCACAATGTCTCTATGTTAAATCTGTACTGTCTGTCACCAAGTGAAAAGGTGAATGACAAGCTGTCTGTAGTGAACTGCCAAAGGTCATAAGGTCACAATGTCTCTATATTAAATCTGTACTGTCTGTCACCAAGTGAAAAGGTGAATGATCAGCTGTCTGTAGTGAACTGCCAAAGTGGTAGGCCAGCTTTAAGATAATTTTCAAAATATCAATGTTTAAATAGTTTAAGGTGGCACCCCAACCCCCTCACACACACGCACACCACCCTCCTACATTCGCAGTTTGTCGGCATACCCTACGGGGTAAAGTGGTACCCTTAATGTTGTTTGTCAAAATGAGCGCAAGGGATGTAAAAGCAAATATCTAGATGCCCTAGGCACTGCTGTCTGTTGCATTGTTATGCCACCGAAGCAAATCCCTAGCCCATGTCTCCCCCCCCCCCCCCGCCCCCTATAAGGACGAGAATACAAGGGTTAATACGACGGAAAAATCGCTAAATGAAACCAAATTAGCTAAATATTCATTGATTTACTTAATAGCGTAGGCCTAAGTGTTAATCTGTCAATGTTAAATAGTACAACGAGCTGAATGCTTTTATAGAAATTAACTGATTCCTTGTCGTATGTTATTATGTATCGATTCCTTGTCGTATAATTTAGTGTATTTGCGATTGTTACGATTCAATTGTGGAGGTGTTGGATTAGTTCACGTTTAGTAAATATACACATTGTTTACGCGTGCTATGATACGATCCAATGTGTCCATATACACCTAGCACATAAAGTCCCTGACCAGGTGCTTTGAGGTTGGCTAATTCAAAATATATTATCGGTACCAAAAATCTGAGACATACATTCAATGAGCAAATTTCTTCTCCGCAGTGTGATACCTCATTCAACAAAATCGAGTGGATACTTTTAAAGTTATGTTGATTTCAATGACCGCGCATGCAACAGAAAAGTTGCACTAGGTATAGGAAATCATTGATTTGTGTGTGATTTACGCACTAAAAAACTCACAGCTTATCAGCTAAGACTTGTATTCTTCACAGCCAGATACACCCTTTGTCCCGCACATTGCGGTTATCACTACAGACCTATTCATCTGTCTCGTTCAGATAGCACACAGTTATGACAGTAATCACACACAAATCAATGATTCCTATACCTAGTGGTCAGAAGTCACAAACTGGTCCAAAGAAATGTTTCACTTCTAATAATGTTGAGGAATGCACCAAATATGATTAAACGGGACAAAACTTAAGTTTTACATACTTAATGACCCACAAACTATATATTGTTGGAATGCTTATGATTCAAGGTTTTTCATTTTTGCAAAAAAAAATCAAAATATACAGGGTGTGTACAATTTGTATAGGGTGGAACATAAAAAATTTGATCGTTTTTGCTCCTCACAAAATATTTTGATAGTTTGTACAATTAGGGTTTAGCTGAAGATAGTCACCAAAATCAGAACAACCGCAGAAGGTGCTACCAAATTTGCTAAGAATCACTTGCCCAAAATGTTCACAGGAAAAGTACAGGGTGTCTAAAATTATGATGAAATAATGCATAAAATGAAGGTTTGTATATAATATTCTATGAAATTAAGTTAGCATGGACTATTTAATTTAAAGAAAATGGTTATCAAAATGAACTACACGAATATCGTTAAGTTCCTTTTATTTTAAATACAGGGTGGCCCAAAATAGGTCTAAATAGCAAAATTTTCATAAATCTATGAACAATTCTGTGAAAAAACACTTCTGGCTTTTTTAGTTAAATGTTTTACTACCCAGGGTAGAAAAGGACCGAAGAGTCATACAAATGAAATAGAGAGACTGCGATTTGGCCATTGTTTAATCAATAAAATGAATAAAACTGTGTGTTTTTTACATCAAAACACTCCCTGAATTGAACATCATATTCTAGTAGAGAATGTCTAGATAACAATTCAATATTATTATTCATAGTAGCAGGCACATGTTATTAACACATATGAGAAGTTTGAAAACGTTCCTACATGTATGTATAATTTTTAAAATGGCATCAATTTCAAACGTTCTAGTTTTCCACTATTTTGTGTAGAAACCTATGGGCGCCTCATCCACCGACGCCTCATCCACCGATCCAACCCTTGACTCACTCAACGTTTAGATTGATAACTTCACTGTTGCTAAACATGTGGCTTTAATTCTTTTTTTATTCGGTAGCTGGATAAATTGTCTTTAATATGATACCAAAAATGTTATGTTTTTTGACAACTTCTATTTAAAATAGAGACACGTATCACGATTTTAAGGATTTTTTGAAACGATCCCACCTTATTTGATATACCTATTAGTGACCTGTGACCTAGTGCAACTTTTCTGTTTCATGCGCGGTCATTGTAATCGCTATAACTTTACAAGTATCCATTCGGTTTTGTTGAATGAGGTATCAAAATGCGGAGAAGAAATTTGCTCATTTAATGTATATCTCAGATTTTTGGTACCGATCATATATTTTGAATTAGTCAACCTCAAAGCACCTGGTCAGGGACTTTATGTGCTAGGTGACACACTGCATTCCTCAATAAAATTACTTACCAGGTAATAAATTATCATATCTCCAAAAACCACTGCTTCAACGTAAACAGATGATTGTGAAAATAATCTGTCCTCCTTAATCTAAAATACTACATTATTAATAGAGTTGCGTGCCCAGAAACAAAACAAAATGCAATTTTCATTGTTGGCAGTTTCATGTTTAACAATTCAAATTTGTGACTAGCGAAATGAGTCAAATGTTGGCTGTTTATAATTGTGATGTTTTGTCTATTTAAAAGCTGGTGGAAAGTGATACCGTATGGTACAAACCCATCTAAAAATTGAACCTCTAGTTTTTACGTTAAAAACAATTTATGAACTGAGAAAAACAACAACATATGAATTGTTTACTTTTGTTACATCAATATTCCCGACATCAGCCTCATTCCGCTGGTTCACGTCACATTTTCTAGTTTGATATATTTAGCACTGTGCAATTATATGACGCGTTTTGGAATGAACTATTTCTGAATCTCTCTATATTCCTACTTCTTTAGGTGACTGACGATAACCAACTAAACTGCAGCAAAATTCCCGCAGTTTAATACTGATTAGATGTGTTCCGCACCAAGTCATCTCTACATCAGGCTTTCTCAACTAGATTTACTGATGCGCCACATTTTAGTAACCAACTTGTTGAAGCTCCACTTGGTCATATTTTTTTAGAATTTACAATGACAAAATTCCCGTTATAACATTAATTTCAAAATCTTTTAACATATGTGGGCAGCATAAATAACTAATATTACTCTTTTGAGGGCACATGCGCGCGTAGCGCGAGAAAAATTGCTGTATTTATACATCTGACCGTCATAGGCCTATGAAATCTAGCTCTATCATGATATGATATTTTTTTATTTTAAATGTTAACCACTTTCGCGCCACTTAGGATGCCTTGATGCGCCACAAGTGGCGCGCGCGCCACCAGTTGAGAATGCCTGCTCTACATTCATCGCTTTTTAAAGACGAGCAGGGCGAATTGAGTTCAATGTCTCTATACAATGTAGGTGACCTCGGAGATCCATTTTGCCGTTGACAACACATCATAACGTTTTAAAAATCAATGTGTACGCTCTACTCAACCATAGAGTAGATCGATCCAAGTGATCGCATCAAGTCGTGTAAGCGACTTTTGTTTACATTTGCAACATCGTAAACCTCGCAAACAAATTGCCGATTAGCGGACATTCACCTAAAACAATAATGTGAAAATCAACAATGTTTGTAAAGATGATTAGATGAGCATATCGAGGAAACCATCGGCTAAATGTTAAGCGATGTCATTAAGGTCTGTATTTTGGCCGGTTTTTGTGATGGTTACAATCTGCAATTTGTTAACTGAGGTATGTTTGTTGTCAACGGCATGTAACGTCATTCCGGGGTCAAGCGAAGTGAGTTCAATGTCTGTTATTAGCTTTTCAAGTAAATATTAAATGCCACGTTACAGTGAATACGAATGTAAACTAGCCTCATTATCGAACGCAATTGAACGCATATCTATTAAACGATTTTACAATCAACTACTAAATGTATGTTATTTTCATTCGCTGTGTTGTTGTATTGTCTTCGACTACGTAAGTGGTGCTTCAAGAACTCTCATTTTGAACAGGTAGAACGTTATCAAGCAAACCAATGCATCACTAAATAGACTTTATAAAATGGATATAGATACCGTATGCCAAATACATTTACTGACCTTTGATATGTATGTCCTCGATACTGGCTTCGATTTACATTAACAAAATCTTCTTAACGGCATCATCACGCCCTCTTTATTCTTGTCAAATGTTAATAACGTATTTTAAATGATGACCATTTAACTGATTACCCACGCGTCAGTGTCCGAAGTCAACTTAATTATTCGGATATCGACAGAGGGCATTACTGCTAAAACTGAACGCAAACGCCTCCCCAATCGCATTTATCGAATCCCACAAATATATGCAAACCAATTAATAAAGTAATTAAACATCACAGACAGATTAAATGTATTACACACCTGGAGAAAATATAGTTGTCATTAACGTAATTAAACAGAACGTAGCTTGATGATATACACGGATCAAGTACCAACAGTTCGACGTGTTTCGAAACGTAATGTATGACGTACACTGAATACAAAACGCATGCATAATATAAATATGTTTATCGGGAGCTTTAATATACAGGGTGGTTCAATAAAACCTTGACAGTTTTTTGAAGCCATTTTTTTAAAATTCTGTAGATTTTTAAAAAAATATTTTTCAATATTCATCAACTATATGATCTTGACCATCTATGCTGAAAATATCATTACAAATAACCTTACGGTTGCAAAATAACAGCTATTTGAACAAAGTCTGTCCCATTTCACTCTGTCCACGGGTACTGATTTCGCGACGTTACAACCAGTGTAGTTCAATAAAACGTTGACAGTTTTTCAAAGCCATATTTTTAAAAATTGTGGAATTTGAGTGTTTTTTTTACATATTCCTCAAAAATATCATCTTGGCCGTCTATGCTGAAAATGTCAATGTTAATAATGCTATGGCGGCAAAATGATAGCTATTTGAAGAGAATCTTTCCAAATCTCTTTGCCCACGAGTAAGTCTACGGGATATGCTCAGCAAGATAACATTAAATGGCATCGTCACTGTTAAGGCAGAGCATATATAATTACACTTCCAATCTATAAAAATCAATATTTCTAATTAGGGTCACTCGTGGTATTATTATTACGTATTGATTTCACACCTGAATAGATAGTTAATATGTTAACAATTACACTGGTTTCACCTGGCGGGATCTTCAAATCTTAGATTACTTGCATGCAATTCATCATTCAGTATTCAATGTAACGTCGCGAAATCAGTACCCGTGGACAGAGTGAAATGGGACAGACTTTGTTCAAATAGCTGTTATTTTGCAACCGTAAGGTTATTTGTAACGATATTTTCAGCATAGATGGTCAAGATCATGTAGTTGATGAATATTGAAAAAGATTTTTTTTTAAATCTACAGAATATTAAAAAAGTGGCTTCAAAAAACTGTCAAGGTTTTATTGAACCACCCTGTACACTGTAAAAATGGTGTCTTAAAGAACCATGTAAGACACGTCTTGGCAATAGACATGTCTTTAACAAAAGATAACAAAGAAAACAAAAACAAGTGTCTTGGCATACTTCTGTTATACCCTACACACCAACATCGGTAGTATGCAAGTTCAGGCAAGACACAAGTCGTGTCTCTATGCAAGTCATGTCTAAACAGCAGACACCAGATACACAAGTGTCTCAAAATGGCTTCAATAGACACATCTTGCAAATTGTAAGTGTATTGCATGGGGACATGTCTTCTTGCGAGATATCTTGTATAAATACATGACTTGTGTCTTATTGAAGACATCTCACAACCGACTTAATTGAGTCATGTCTTACAAAATGTCTTCAGGCATAACACTTGTCTTATGTTTTCTTTGTTATCTATTGTTGAAGACATGTCTATTGCCAAGACGTGTCTTATAGGTTCCGTACGTATTTTTTAAATATGACTGTTGGTGCATCTTCAGTGTGACGTCTTCATTTCAGTTAAATTGTATACAAGAAAATGTTGCTCCTTGTTTGTATTTAAACCGCAGTAACTACCTGCTTGGTATGTTGGGAATCAATCATCTTCGTTGTGTTAACTGCTCACATGAGATGTGATATTTGAGCGGAAAGCTGTCTTGTCCTGTCCATTTAACTAATCATCTCAATCCATAAATGTGTTATAGTTATAAACAATATTATCATCAGCATTTAATATCCACAATTAACGATGATTGCAGTTTCCCTCATCAATATTTTAACAAAACTCTGTTAATCGGATTATGTACAAACAAAATGTGGTCAACCATTTGAATTTAACTCACAATGCAAGCGAAATTGTGGCTATGGCTAAGGATAAGATTCTGAAACTACGTCATAGGTCTTAGTTCAGATATGTTTTCAAATAGCGGTAACATCTTCTAAAGGTGAATCGATTGCACCATAGGTTTTCTTTTTGAATTATTCAATCATATCATGAGACTGGATTGGTGAAATTCCCTTGTTTGTATACATATTAACACTAACATACACTCCCTATGGGGTTGAATAGTTCCCTTGTTTGTATACATACTAACACTAACACTACCAATGGGGTTGAATATTACTTACGGGGTTCGTAGGACTGGTGGTATCAAGCTGATATAGGCGGTCATCTAATGAGGACAAAACGCAATGGGTCGTGTGCCTTGAGTTGGGACCCCTTTGTGTGACATAAGGTATGCTAAAAATGGAAAAATCACATGGATTTTGCTTAAAACATTTTTAGCATTAAAACTATACATAGGAGTAAATAGAAAGTACACATTTCCTGAAAGCATACACATTTCCTAATCTCACAATGACAATTTCACGGTCATTATACATGGTGGGTATTTTTCACTGGTCATTTACACACCTTGAAGATAAAATTATAATTTATTAAGCTGCATAAATCAAAAGTATACACTAGTATTACAAAGAAAAATGTTGCCACCTTTGTCTTTAGTTATAAAGGATACCTTATACAGGGTGGTCAAAATTTGTAACAATTTAAGTATGTGAAAACGTATTTCTGAAATAAAGTTAACCGTTATCATAATTTAGTGTCATAATAAATTTTAAATTGACGTTTTGTAATAATATTGCACCAAACACAAACATATGACCAATAATGACCATGTTATACAGGGTGTAACAATCGAAATGCACATGTATGATCGAGTCCTCAATCCACGCGTTTCTTCACTTTTTAATTTTATTTTGATGAAAGCAATGATAATGAAATGAAATAAAACACACATGAAATGATCATGTTACAATTAAAAATGTTGCATGGATATACATACTAAATTTAATATGGCCACTAACATCATATACAGGGTGTTACAAAATAACGCACATGCGATCTAACGGAGCGCTTATTTTTAAACTGCCATAACAGATTTTGAGCATGGGTAAAATAAATGAGTATTCGGAAATTGTGCAAGATGCAATGTAAGTCCTTTTGTCGGACAATGATCAACAGACTAATAAAAATGACACCATGGACTCAGAGCCCCACCCCTTCCCACATCTCGCTAAGCGCCGTAAATCTTTCAAAATTGATAAAGATGTCACAAATTCTGGACAAATTTCAAGATTGCGCGCATGCAATATGCACACCGTATAGTATCGCTTGGGACATTTAACCACGAGATGTACACGCGGGCTTTTTGAACACACTCGGCATGCATGCAGTAGAGCGTGCGCATACCTTGTAATTTGTAAGCTGTCATTTGTGTGCTTATAGCAAAGTAATCATACCACACGTACAGAATGTAAATGGGGCTAGTATCGCAATATTTATACTGTTTTATTCCATGAAGTGGTTAATTTATTTTAAGATATTATGCACAAGTATATAAATTGTTATCAGTATACATAAATAAATCGGTATACTTCTAATCGGTACAACAGCCAATCTCTCTGATATTCTATCTAGCATGTATCGTCAATGAGTGATGTGAATGAAGTATTTCATTGCGTGTCTTTGAGATCCTCACTGCGATTCCTCCTTCTCCTCCCCAACACTCCTGTTTACTCCTCAACGGTACACATAAGCCCGAACTCTCTGAAATTCCACCTAGCATGTATATTGATAATCAATAAGTGAAGTGAATGAAGTATTTCATAGCTTGTCTAGAGATTGGCGCTGTGTGTGTGTATAGAACTGGCTCCTCGATCCTGCTCCTCCGGTTCCTCTTCCTCCTCCCCAAGCACCCGTTGATCAATTATTTGCTCCCAATTAAAACTGAAAATAATTATGACATTATTTTGTGGATAGTATGGAAAGAATATTGATTGTGCTTTGTAATGACACCAAATTGGTTATTTTATGACGAGAAATATAGAAACGGTGATAATATAAACATCATTAACAGTGTAAAAATGTCACACCTCCTCAAAATACGGGGTTCCAATTCGTGGCACACGACCAATGGTATTATGTATCTGGCCAAGTGAGGAAGCCGTCCTACGTTTGAAATGCACGTTTGTTATTGTTTATCGATCAATTGCTGCTGGAGCATTTACAGCTTGCCGAATCCAAACTACTTCAACCTGAGCCACTGAGATATCCGAGTCAGCAATGATCAGTCACCCAGTATTCATATTATAGTATGATTACCATATGGCACCGCCCTCAACTTGTTAGACGTTAAGCTGTACGCAATTATTTAGGGTTGACAACCGAAAATACAATGATTGCACAAAGTGGCACAAATTGACGGGTACCCGTTACAATGGCAACGCACACCGCACCCACATATTCTTAATGCCCTCTAGTAAACGGCCTCCAGTTCCGGAGCTAACTGGTAACGAACCTGCATTACGATAAAGAGATTTGACATGAAATGCTAGACCTCACATTATGTATTGTTATGTATCACTTCATAGTGTATCGCAGCTCTCCCGGCTATGTCACTAACGCGGTGTCAAACAAGCGGCATACGCGGAAGCATCTCATAGTAGGTCACGACAAACTCATTATACAACCCGACCTACTTTGGCATCATTGCCGTAAGTGTTCCGTTGCCACTTGTGAATATATACGCCACGTGAATCCTGGAGGAGATCGTCGCTGTCACTTTAACCGATCTATTCTATACAGGTGAATACTTACTACATTCTTCAATACCTTAGGGAGAAAAATTGCTATGAATAAAGCGTAACTAAACATAACCATAAACCATGTAAATCGACCACTTAATGTGTTTTCTCCGGACGCTCGATGGTCTTTTGTACAACGCATCACTGTAAATGTTAAAGCTGACGGTTAAACCACAAAACATGTAAGGGGTCGTTGCCATTATTATACTCTATCACAGCTTTCCCCATCGTTACTGGGGAAAGCTGTGTATGAATGCAATTTCATTCATACACTGTTATAGAGTATATGGAAACTACCCCTAAATCGACAATGGGTTGAGGGTTCTCGGAGGTCGTTAGTTTCATTGTATAACGCATCATTGTAAATGTTAAAGCGTACGGTTGTGGGTTCCTAATAAGGAGAGAGATGTAATATTAGTACCGGCGAACAATTACTTCAAATGTAAGGATTTGGCTTTAGTGAAGATATCCAACGCTATGAGCGAGACATGGTGGTTTCCAGGCATCAGCAAGGTTACATGTCATTGTCAAATACAACATTGTAAGGGAGCACTGTCGTTGTGAACCTGCATAACCTCGTGCTCATTAAAATCAATCTTCACCATGTGCAATGTAAAGCGATAGCGGATTAGCTTTCTGCGATTCACAGCAGAAAAAAATCAAATGTATACAGCACGTACAACGCGTCCTGCAGGCTACTTATAGTTTCAAGGATGTAATCAAAAAGTTCACTTCGTCAGCGGACACTGGTTGATGTTCTTCCTGCTCAGGGTATCACAGATTTGAAATTAAGGACGATTGCGTTGAATGAGTTTGCATGATACATAGTCATAAAAGCTTTGCGGATATAAATATACTCACGGATGATAATTTGGAAAACATTTACTTAAGGTCCCCTATGCTAGAATGTACTAGAAAATCCACTATCGTTCTAAAGCGGTACGAAGTCAATATTCCAGTATCACTCGATTCCGGAACATGTATGCCAGTTGGCCCGATACTGGAACAAATTAAGTACCAGTATCGACCGATACAGGTTCATTTCGTTCTTCTAGTATCGGTTGATACTGGTAGTATGTGTACATACAGGTATTGCTCGATACCGGAACATAACATCGTCCCAGTATGATTCACCAACATACATGTGTGTGCCTATTTATTTATGAGGCATATTTACATTAAGCCATTTTTCAGAGTTTTCACTTTGTCACAGATCGAGGCTCTGACAAAGGGACCGGTGTACTGAAAACTGTAAAGAACGTCCCAGATTCGATACAAGTATCTTCCGATACTGGAACTGAAACATTTATTCCAGATTTGTGTCGTTCTGCGGCCACCATACACCAAATACGATACAGCATAAACAATAAGAGAGCAACGTGATATAACAAAACAGTTGGAAAGTATATGTTACTCTCTAAGAATTAGTGTAGGGCCTATATAAGGTAAAGATGTACCTTTTAAACATAATTATGTACCGGGATAAATCTCACTAGTATTACGTCACACGTGTACCAGTATCGCCCGATGCAGCAACACGTATATCGAATAGACAGCAAAAGATCACCATACCTATACAGAGAAAATTGACTTCAATTATACTAAGGCCATTAGTTAAACATGAAATCTTGGTCAACATAGTGAAGGAAAAAAGGCAATTAGGTAACCTCTTTGCATTAATGACATTACTTCTAACCGGAAAAGCTATAGAAATCCGCCCTCTTTCGCAAAATAACCATAACCGATAGCAGTAAACTACGCGAACAGCGAAAGTGGTGCAATATGGACACTCGAACAACCACCGGAAAAGGGTGTACTTTAGGTCCAATGAACTGGTATACAAGTATCGTTCAATACTGGAACACAGACATTTCAGCAGGTGTTTTGCTTTATAAGTGAGTGAAATGATCTTTCTACCATAATACTATAAGATTCAATACTACTAAGATTTTTCTTCTTTTCAAAATGGCGATTTTTGAATATTGTATGGTGGAAACTATTCAACACCCTCAGACATTGACGACTTACCCTACCCACAGATGAGGTGGTACACTCCAAAAATCGTCCAAATGAGCGCAAAGAATATAAAATAAATATTGTCGATTCGTAGACGAATCAGTATACACCTAACACAAAAAGTAACTAGACAAGTGCTGTATAAGTTAGTTATATTATTAAAAAATAGTAATCAGTTTCAAACACCTAAGAAATAATGAAACAAGAAGAAAAAATATTCCCCGTAATTTGAAAAAAAATGAATAGATGCTTTTAAAGTTATGATGCCTAACCAGACCAACAGAATAATGTTGCAGTAAAATGATTTTGGGATAGCTTTGCATAGTGTTGACCTATGTTCATCAATGGAAATTGTATTGGGATGTAACACAGCTCACTATTCATACTTCTTACATGCCTGACCGGCTTCGATAGCACAAAGTGTTCAATACAATTAAATCAAGGACATTCCATACAAAAAAAATCAAGTTCTTGTGGTTATTAAGAGCTAGGTAACTTTTAAAGAAAACATGAATGACGAGTCATATTGTGGAGTGGACAGTTTCTCGTTTAGGCGACGAAAAAAACACCGCTGTTTTACTTGCCCACTTTTTGCGATTTCTGTATTTTTTAATTTTTTTAGATAAAACATGTTTCTCAAATCATGTAAAATCAGCCGTTTTTTGGCCGAAAATATGTTGTTGTTATTTCTTCATACTACTTACTACTTATGTCGTTCTCGAACGGTCCTCGTGATGGCTCGCCAAACTACTCTGTCCCTCATGCATGCTTTCATCTCCTCAACCTTCAGTTCTGTGTCTTTCGCCAAGACGTCCAAGTATGTTAAGGCTGGGCGTCCGACAGATATATGTCCGTGCTTGGGCCTCCAAAGCAGAAGGTCAGACACTATTTCATTTTCTCTTCTCATGCAATGCCCGGCAAATTTCATCCTTCGGTCTGTGATGTTTTCTGATACCTTTTGTAATTTTCCATACAGGTCTTTGTTCGGTACCTTGTCTTTCCAGCTAATGTTGAGTGCAGTTCTCAGCATTCTAGTGTAGCACCCATCTAGAGATTTCTTAAGTCTGTTGGTGATGGTCCATGTTTCAGCTCCGTACAGTAGAACACTTTGAACAGTAGCTTGGAAAAGTCTGATTTTTATTTTTCGACAGAGGCTGGATTTCCACACTTTGTTCAGAGCATTGCAGGCCTTCCAAGCAAGTGCTTTGCGTATTTTTATGTCATGCTGGCTACTACCAACCCAAGCTCCCAGGTATTTGAAGTCCTCTACGTTGTCTAGGTTACATCCGTCAGAGGTTTTTAGCTGTACTGCTTGTGTTTGGTGAAATACCATACATTTGGTTTTCTTGGCATTCACGTGGAGCCCAGTTTTGAGTGCTGCTTCCTCAACATATTTCAGCAGCTTCTGTGCCTGCTCCTTAGTGTCAGATAGTAACGCTATGTCATCTGCAAAGTCAAGATCCGTGACTTTCTTTGGCCCTATTCTTCGACTTTGTCTAGGCTTGATGGTGAATCCTAGTTCCTCTTCTCTCCCACTGATAGCTATTCTTAAGCAATAATCAAGGATGATTATGAATAGGTAGGGGGCAAGGGTATCTCCTTGGAGTACTCCTGCTAGGATGTCGAACAGTTCCGTGTCGCCATCAGGTGATATCACTTTGGCTCTTGTGTTTTTGTAGGTTTCATCAATTGCATCTGTTATGACTTGTGGGATACCGTATGCTTTGAGTATCTTGATCATTTTCCCACGATGTATGGTGTCAAATGCCTTTTTGAAGTCAATGAATGTAATGACTGCAGAGAGATTATTAGAATGTATACCTTCGATGAATCTCCTGAGCCCAATAATGTGTGAGGTAGTGCCTCTTCCCTCGCGGAAGCCATTCTGGTTAGTTCGAAGTAATTCATCTAGGTGAGGTCTTATTCTGTTGAGAATCATTCTGTTGTATGTCTTGGCCACAATGGAGTTCAGACATATGCCTCTGTAGTTCCCTGCTTGTTAGGTCACCAGATTTTGGGACAGGAATCAGGTTCAATATTGCCCACTGGTCAGGTTTTTGCTTTTCTAGGAGGGCCTTATTACAGATGTCCAGTATTATATCATCAAGATTGCATCTTGTCAGGAGTTCAGGTGGAATGTTGTCCTCTCCAAAACTTTTCCCCTCCTTGATAGATTTCTTGGCTTTCTGGTACTCGGTGTTATTGAAGGCAGTACACTTAATTGGTAGTTCTTCGAAAATCTTTGGGATGTCTTCATCTTTGTCAGTCACTACCGGTGGATTTCCTAGGAGTTGTTGGAAGTGGCAGTACCAATTGTTGACACGTTCTTCCTTTGTCTTTCCTTTCAGGATTCCAGTCCTAGAGGTTTTCCTTCCACTTACTTCGTTAATGAGCTCCCAAGATAATCTGTGTTGCATGTTTAGGGTTGCCTTTTCCACTTCTTTTAATTTCTTGTCCAGGTATTCAGAATTGACCTCATCATAGGCTTGGTCGAGTTCCCGTTTACCTGCTTCAAACTCATGTGCAGACTCTTTATTGTCTTCTGTGACATGTTTTTCATACTTCTGTCTTAGCTTCTTTCTGGCAGTTTCTACTTTCCTACTGTAACACAGTGCCTTTTGCCTCTTCTTACATATTTTTGGTAGTAGTTTCTCGGCAGTTTCTTGATTTGCTATGATAAGGTTTCCATATGTTACTGTTGGATTGTCATCACAGGTGTCGTTTAGTAGTGTGTATTTGTTTCTGACTTCGACAGAATATTGGTCTTGCAGTTCTGAGTCTTGGACAAGCGTATTCCAGTTGTATTTCACTTTCTTTGGCTTGGTTTTGCTGTTTGCTCGTAGGCTTAATCTAATCTTTGAGGTCACTATTCTATGATCAGATCCAATACTTGCAAACGAGTTGTACACAGAAAACTTTTCTGAGTCGAGCGACTCGCTTACGTGAGTATTCATTTTGTCCGTGAGGCGACCCGCCTTCAGAATGTATGCGAGTCATATTACACACTTTAAGCGAGTCAAATGACCCATGTAAGTAGGTATAATTGGTATGACAGTGGGTCATTGGTAATTGATTGACCCACTTGTGCGAGTCACATTACTCACTGAAAGTACAAATGTCTCAAGTGATCTATTTAAATAGGTCAATTGACCTGCCTACGTGGGTCACATTACTCACTTAGGTGGGTATTCATTTTTGTCCGTGAGGCGACCCGTTCAACAATCGAGTGAGTCAATGGACACACTTCCAACTCAAAGTGAGTCAAATGACTCAGATCTGTTAAACAATTCCAGTGAGTCAATGGACACACTTCAAAGTCAAAGCGAGTCAAATGACTCAGATCTGTTTAACAATTCCAGTGAGTCAATGGACACACTTCAAACTCAAAGTGAGTCTAATGACTCACATCTGTTTCACAATTCCATTGAGTCAATGGACACACTTCAAACTCAAAGTAAGTCAAATGACTCGGACTGTTTAACAATTCAAGTGAGTCAATCGACACACTTCATACTGAAAGTGAGTCAAATCCGTTTAACAATTCAAACGAGTCAATGGACACACTTTAAAGCGAGTCAAATGACTCGGACAGATAATTCCAAATGATACACACATTACAAAAAAATGAGTTTTGATGTCAGTGAATTTATTGACTCCATCATTAATACTTTCATACACAAATTCAAATGCCAAAGATGAGTTCTGGTACTCTTTAGTATTACACTGTACATTGGCAGGACTAAGGAAAGTTTTTTGGAATTTTGTGAGTTCTGTAATTATTGAACTATTAATGCATATAAAAGTATACATTTTTGGATGGGATTTGGGTCAGAGAATCCATTTTTGGCATCGATTTTGACCCAAAGAAAATCACAAAAAATCCCTTTTGACCAATTTTTCTTGGGAAAAAGTAAAGACACTCTAACTTAGGGTCGGTTTTCTAATTTTTTCACCTAAACTTTTTGTTATTGAAATTTTGACCAAAAGTGCCCGAAAGGTTAAATAATGAGAAAACCTACCCCAAGTTTGTGTCTTTACATGCCATTTGGGCATATTTTACTAAAAATGTCAGTAACTGTTTGGTTTTTTTTGGGCAATGTAAAAAAAAAGCATTTTTGGTTAAAAATTGATGCCGAAAATGGATTCTCTGACCCATTTTCTTTACAAAAATGTATACTTTTATATTCAAGTAACTCATAGTTCAAAAATTACAGCACTTGAAAAATGCAAAAAGTGACTTCTTGAGTCCCGCCATAAGTAGGTGGTTTATCTTTAACTTTGATATCAATTTTGACAACTTGACCGGATGCGAATCAATACTAGTCATGACAATTATAATAATGATAATAATTAATTTACATACAATAATATTAATCAGAACCTCTAATATAATTTGGGTAATGTGGATATGCTTAAACCAAACCATAAAGATAAATTGGAATGACAAAATGTGTGTACTAAAATTAGGCAACATATCCACTAAATCAATTTGGAATTAAATATGTCGAAAAGTCATCAGTAGTATTCAATCCAAAAAGATTCAAAATATAACGACTAAAATTTGGAAATAGAACGTATATTATACTAATACACAAAGCAAAAATACAGAATAACAGTATAATACAAGTTTAACCCATCATCAACAATTGAATAAATATCGCACATGGTAAATACACAATATGATATTATCTGCTCGCCGTGAGATTCATTTGAGCGTATCAACCAAATCTCACCAAAGACATCATAAACGATGAATTTGAGAAGTAAGCAGCCAATGTCTTCATTAAAAGAATTTGGACCTACATTACAAATTACTGTGACCAAACACATATTATTGTTACAAAAACATGATTATAAACTTAATTTGGATTCACATTGGCTACCCAAATATTAAACATTTAGCAATCATGGAACTCAAAATATACCAAACAAATAAATCATAAGGTTGTATGATCTAAGCTGCTCCAAAAAGGTTTGGATTTTTTTCCCTCAAGCACAAGATTCTTAAATATCGCGGGATATGCTCATTTAGTGTTATATATCCATGTAAAGCTGACGGACCAGCTGAGAACATGGAGAGGTCACAATCTGAATGCGCCAAAATCAACACTATTTCGTGCTCAAAAGAACATCTTTGTTGTCTGTTCAATGAAGTGTTACATTGACCACTACAGTGTAGTGTGAGGATCTATCGATTTTTAAGCACAAAATAGTGTTGATGTTGGCACTTTCAGGTTGCAACCTCCCCATGTTCTCAAGCATGTGGCTGAGCACTGGAACAAGGGATTGCTTCAAATTGGATATCATTGTAAATATGAACACATCAGCTTTTCAATATTCAAAGTGTAAAAATGGTTCCAAAAAGTTATGCTCCAGGCAAAGAAACAACTAGATCATTTCTTAACCAGCACCAAAGTTCAAAATCGTAACAGAAAAATGTTCAACTTTCATTGACTTCGCTAGTCATGTGAAAGGTATCCAACAATAATTTTCATAACTGGGCACATATATTGCATTATCTTGCAATTTCATTCCTTCTCTTCCAAATTTTGAAGTTCTGATCATTAACTTTTTCTAATCAAGAACAACAAACAAGTAGCAAATCATATTAATAAAATGATTATGTGGAATTTTTAACATTTCAATTTGACTGTTGTCTGCCCAAGTTAACATTTAAATAATGAGCAATTTAGGCCAAACAAAGAAGGTCTGTCTCAGAAACATTGTGCAAATAAGCTAAGTGCTGCGCTTTTTTTTTTAATTTTTTTTTTTTAGAAAATAGGCTATGAGGTTTTCCTTTTTTTTTTTTTTTGCTTATCCAAGCTTACGGAGAACTTTTTTAAACTTTTTTTTTAAAAATCAAAAAATCAAAAAAAATTTAAAAAAAAGAAGAGTTTTTTAGCCCCCAGCGCATAGACCTACGCGCCGTAGCTCATTTCACATTCCAATGCGGGCGGGCTTCTGAGACAGACCTTCTTTGTTTCGCCTTGCCACTTTTCACTACGGTATAGCAACAAATCAGTCACATGTACAGGGTGGGTGTCTCTCTGGATCCTCCAAATTTGAGATCACCAATTTTCATTACACACTGGTAACTACAAAACCTTGAAACTACTAACATTCTTACCCATTGGTTATTTCATTTCAACTTAGAGTTGATGTTGTAAAGGAGATGCAATACCTTTCTGTGGGTGTGGTATATTGAACAAGTTCAGGATAATCTTCTGCAGAAAACTTATATGCGACGTTGAAGACATAATGTGTAGCCATGAGTATGCCTACTGCTTTCATGAAGTCGGCCGTGGAACACACATCTTCACCTTCAGCTATCAGGGTGTAATCCTTGACGGTTTCATCTACTATGGCAGCAATTGAGCCGTTATACTGAATGTGTATGTGTGACGGGAAGGAATCTTCATCTACCTATTAAAAAGTTGAAAGAAAATAAGCAACTATTATTATTCATTTACATGTATTTTTAAATAACAAACCAAACATAAACCTTTGCAACAAGTTTATTGCAGTGGCGTACCGACCGGGGGGCAGGGGGGCAAGTTCCCCCCCCCCCCCCCCCCTGGCTTCAAATACCGGAACGCTAAATGCGCAATACTGGGACGCTAAATTCGCATAAGAAAAAAATAGGGCCTAGGCCGAAAAAACTGAGGATTGGGCATTATTTGTCGACTGTTTTGCTTTTAGGACTCCGACATTTTTTGTGACTGTGCGAAATTTTTTGACTGTGCGAATTTTTTTTGACCCTACCCCCCCCCCCCCCCCCCCCCCCCCCCCCCCCCCCCCCCCCTCCCACTTACGTGAAATTCACGAGGTGACTGACTGGGAACCCCGCTGGGAACAAATTTGGGGCAACCTTTTACGAACATTTACGCCACTGTCGGGACGACATATACTTCTGCCCCCCTGGCTCACATGCCGCGGTACGCGCCTGGTACATTGTATTAAAGAAAAGAGCTGCGGACAATTTGTCAGCAGCACACAGGTTGCGACCATGAAGACTACAAGCTGGCAGGATCGAGGGAGTAAATAATTTGTTCTGGAACTATAAGAAAAACCTCTTTGGCAAACTGCAGAAAGTGACCCACCCACAGTAAATAATTTGTTCTGGAACTATAAGAAAAACCTCTTTGGCTAACTGCAGCAAGTGACCCACCCGCCTGTCATAGAGAGACTCCATGTCAAAACTACTCAGTGCTTCAGAGTAAGATGAAAAATTCTTGCCCAGGACTATCCCGCATGCCCTTTTCTGTAGGTCCTTTTCTGAAGTTTTAGACTGTCCAGCGGGAGTACCATACTGTGTCAAATTATATGCTACAGATTCAAAGCAAGTTTTCACATATCGCACACGTCATTCGTGTATGCAAAAGCGGTATGACCTGTGTTTGGATTATAAACCTGTCATAGTTATGGTGATTTTTATCACAGGGATTTTTCACTGTAATTTGTGTATTTCCTTGCTGAAAATATTTGTATTTTTAGATTGGAATACTAATGATTGTATTAATATGAAAAACACAGATACTGACTTGAGTTTGTGGTGTCTTCTATTGGGCAGAGTTCCCATCATTTTAGGAAACTAAATTTCGAAATAATCCTGAGAAATACTTACCATTTGTCTTGGTTAAAAGTTGTTGAAAAAAATTATGCATTTTCCCCTTGCCACTCAAATTCCATGTTTTCCCTGATATTTTTGCTAGTTTTCAGATTCCCTGAGTTTTCCCTTTCTGAAAAAAATCAATACATTTTTTTGTCCTGTTTTCCACAGTAAATGGGAATCCCTGTCATGTCACATGGGATAGATGTTCAATATTTTCATCGTAGTGGATGCCGACTCACTACTTAAATATTGGACTCGCCTATCCCTTATGACACGTACATGAAGAAGACACTCCAAACAAAAATCCCTCATTTATTCTGTAAATCTAGATCATGACAAATTTATTATTTTTTATGCAGGAAAGTTGTTGTACCCCTTAAATCACAACTTACCTTGGCCTTTGAACAAAATGCAAACTCAACATTTTCATGCAGCAAGTGAAAGATCAGCAAAACTTCACCAACTTCTGCAGCATCTGAAATCAGATTTATAAATAAGGCCTTTAATCACACATAGGCTTGATAAGTTTAATTGTAAGGATCAGCTTGAAAAGAATGATGAAATTAACAAATTACCCAAGTTCATTTTGTCTTTTGAAATGTAATTAGCAGTGACACCAGTTGGAGGGGTGTGCCTGGTGTTTGGTTCAATTAAACATCAAGGGAAAGATGCCCATCATTGACAGAATGAAAACATTTCCTTTACATGAATTTAGAGTAATCTCGAAAGAACAATGACAACGGGGAAAATAGATATTAAAAGATGAGAGGCAATATCATACGGAGATCTATGACATTTTTTCAAGACCTGGATTGTTTGATGATTGTTGACAAGGTTTATATTTATAAGAAAAATGACTTCTACATGTACGTATTCATAACATACAATTTCTCAGTATTTTTGAAAAGTTCTAGCACTGGGCTATCAATGCTATCAGTCAAGAAGAAATCATGTCTGTCTCCTCACATTGTTGAACTATAATACACGTTGGGAAGATATTTACTGAAAATTGAGGAAAAGAAAACTGTGATAAAACACAAAAACTTACGTTTCTTGGCCTTTGGCACTCTTTGCTTTTCCAATTGCAGAAAATATCTGGTCTCTCGTCCCCTTTTGCACACGTGCACATTTGATGATGGCATCTGCATACTTATCAATACTTCTGTTGGGCCTTGCAAGTGTCTTGTTCTGTCAAGCGGTGGAACTCTGTCAGTATCTGCATGTATTATAACAATAAGAATTTAAACTCCCTTTGTTGCATTAGCTGTTGTTTGTTGCATTTGCATTGCATGCCACCTATCCCTTTTCACCGTCTATGCCTATAGCTGCCATTGAGTTTTGGTGCATGATCAGGGTTGTCACCAGCCAAAATTCAATGCTGCCTAAATTTTGATGAGATTTGAATCAAAATAATGAATCATGTTGCAATAGAGGCATTTTGTAGCTGTTTTTAAGACAAATACTTTCAATTTGGCATATTCTAGTGCTATTCGGCAAGGTTTAAATTCCCTTGAGTGCCGGTTAATTTGGCTGAGTGATGGTAATTAGAACCAGTGGCGTACCCAGCTTTTGGAATCAGGGGGGGTCGACCATAGTTGTACCGACGAAAGGCATGATTTACCGACAATCTTTTTTACAGACTCCTAATTTTTTTCCGTAAAACATGCCATTTTTTTTCTCCGTCAGCAGCTGAAATCTTGATAAGTGGGAGGGGGGGGGGGGTTACGATAGGTTTGTCCACAACACCGGAAAAAAAACACAGCATGGTGAAATACGCAAATCTACCGACGGAGGCTCGATTTTACCGACGCCAATATTCCAGGGGGGGCCCTGGCCCCCCTGGACCCCCCCCCCCCCCCCCCCCCCTGGGTACGCCACTGATTAGTACCGACCAGTGCCGACCAGCATAGTGACAACTATGGGCATGATTGTTAGAGCAATTGTGCTTTCGGGCATCCTTTGCCTTAGGTGTGCAATGGGGCACAATTATCCTTCTCATGTTCGCTCACTGTGGAATTTAACAAAAGGATTAACAATAGGAAAAAGTGGTATCAAATTACATTTATCCTATTATTATGCGGTATTAAATCTTATCTAAATATCTGAATGTAAATGTTGTGAACCATTTAACATGCACATAATTTACCTCATCCTCATCAAACAAGCAGGGTAGGTACATGTAGTCGATATTTTGTCAACCTTCCACAGTTTGTTCACTATCCCATCTCGTCTGTCAGCAATGTGAGGTCCATAAGCATGCTAATCTTAGTAGTATCTTGCCTCAACTTTCAACTTGCATCAGTTGAATGTGCTTCTCTATTGTTGTATCATCTTCGCCCGCTGGCCGCTTAGTAAGTAGTGTGTAACTCCCCCACTGGTTACTCGGCCTATCATACCTATTCTTTGCAGTATTTGTAGGTTTTGATGTACTTTTAGAAGGTTTGGCTAACTTAGCTGGTGGCTTTCCATTATCGTTCTCATGCCGCTTTCGTTCATTTCTGCATTTTTGTGACAAGGTATTTTTCAAATAGTTCTGAAATAAAAATGCAATGTAAAACACATTTTAATTTAATTTTGCCCTAGTATCTTCCATTCATCTCCAGTTAAACGAATCACAACTTATTAAGACAATCCTAATGACTTGATCCATTCCTAGCAGGTCCGAATTGTCCAGCCCTGGCAAATTTGCCAGTGGACTGGCAAATATGCCCGCTAAGTGGGCATATTTGCCAGTATTTACAGTTAATCCAAAAGTATCGCTTCCACTCAAAAAATGGCATATTCTACCCTTCATATATCAATTGTTTAACTCAATACCTAAATATTTTGTGTCGCTTCAAAAAAATTCTTGGTTGCGTTTTGCCAGAAAAAATGATGAAATTTCAGTCATTTTGTGGCAAGTGGACATGTCATTTGCCAGTATTTACAGTTAATCCAAAAGTAGCGCTTCCACACACAAAATGGCATCTTCTATCCTTCATATATTGATAGCTGAACTTGATACCAAAATATTTTGCGCCGCCTCAAAACAATTCATGGTTACGTTTTACTAGAAAAAAGATGCAATTTAGATCCGTCAATTTTTGCAAAAACTATTACATTAACAAACAGGAATCCTCTACGCTTAGGAGAAGAAGAAAAAGTTGTGTTGCCGGTTGCCCTCAAGTGCCAAAAATTTAAAATCGGATCGGTCGTCGGTCGGATTTTTTTGTTCAAGTTTGAAAATATTTTTCAATTATTTTATTTTATTAATTTTTTTGGCTGAAAAATATATATGCTTTTTAACGTCAAGACAAAATTGGTATAGGCCCATGTCAATTGAACTAATGTTTCTAGTGTGACAATAGTCTAAAAAAACATTTATTAAGCTTACTTATTCATTTTCAAGCAAGAAATAGTAACATTTAGACACTTTTAATCAAATTTAAATCTAAAAGAAATTGTAAAAAAATGTGACCCTAGTTATTACGATTTTAGGGTTCGGTCGCTGAGGGCAAACACAACTCTTTTTTGGCCTTATTGTGTGCTTATTGGTGTACACACACCCCTCCCCACCCACATGCACAAACCCACTAAACCCAACCACAAACCTACTCCACCTTCCGCAGTTGAACAATTTATCACCATCTATTCGTATTGATTTAGAAAATATCCCGGGGAAAATATGTCACTCGGTCAATTCAAATCCTCTATCTCCATGTAAATTATCATTGAAGAATATCATAATTTGTATTATATTTAAACACTGTAACATTTGTTATTTGCATGTATTTATGTATGTATCGAAATGAGGGCCTGCTTGGAAAGCAGTGAAAGTCACTGAAGCATATTACCCTCAATAAAGAAAGCATAAATAAAAATAAATCTAAACACCCCTACAACCTCCCTCCCCACCCACCCCCATGTCACCACAATCCCCATCACAGACTCCCTCCCCTTCACCACAATTTCCACAACCCCCTCCCCTTCCCATCCCAACCATAAAGTAAACCCCCTCCCCTCCACAAACCCCACCACAAACCCCTCCCCTTTCATTCACAAAACCCTCCCCCACCACAAACACTCTACCTCACCCCACGGCCTACCCTACCCACCGCACCACAAACCCCTCCCCCACCACAGACACCCTACCCACCCCACCCCTAGCCACCCCATGCATCCACGCCACCATCCCCCTTCGCCATCATACACCCTCTCCCAGGGCCATCCCATTCCCATTCGCCACCGGGACGGAATTGTTCTAACCAGGAAAGCAAGTGAAAGTCACTGAAGCATATTACCCTCAATAAAGAAAGCATAAATAAAATAAATCTAAACCACCCCTACAACCTCCCCTCCCCACCCACCCCCTATGCCACCACAATCCCCACCACAGACTCCCTCCCCTTCACAATTTCCACAAACCCCCCTCCCCTTCCCATCCCCACCTAAAGTAAACCCCCTCCCCTCCACAAACCCCACCACAAACCCCTCCCCTTTCATTCACAAAACCCCTCCCCCACCACAAACACTCTACCTCACCCCACGGCCTACCTCCCCACCGCACCACAAACCCCTCCCCCACCAGACACCCTACCCACCCCACCCCTAGCCACCCCATGCATCCACGCCACCATCCCCCTTCGCCATCATACACCCTCTCCCCAGGGCCATCCCATTCCCATTCGCCACCGGGACGGAATTGTTCTAACAGGAATTTGTTTGACTGTGCCCCCCCCCCCCCCCCCCCCCCCCCCCCCACAGAAACCAACCTCTGTTACGCCCCTGCTAAAATCCATGGTATCGATTATCGTTCCACCGCCCATCACATCACTACAAAAACTTTTTTACAATAGACAAAACTTTTGCTTGATGCTGAATGGATGTTTGTGACACACCCTTGTATTTCATTGGCCACAAGTACTCATTTAGTCTAGTGGATCCATCCAGATAATAGTGCTGGGTGATATCAAGCCTCTCAGTCTCCAACCCAAAAACAAAATCACAGAATGTTCTTCATCTCTTCAACAAGTATCAGTTCCAGTTCAGTTGCTTAAAGGCACATTAGCCTAAGTGGTGTTGAAAATTTTAAATGTTTATAAAAATTTACTTCAGAATTCAAGATGAACATTAAAAATGGCCATTACTGTTGTTTCTACTAGCAAAAACACAGCAAAACTTGATTAAACAATATCATCGCTATTTAATGAAAAACGCCCTCTATGCAAATATGGTTCG
The DNA here is from genome assembly GCA_035610835.1 of Ophiura sarsii. Taxonomy (NCBI): domain Eukaryota; kingdom Metazoa; phylum Echinodermata; class Ophiuroidea; order Amphilepidida; family Ophiuridae; genus Ophiura; species Ophiura sarsii. Next base: position 79,121,402 of record CM069447.1, on the reverse strand, counting down.
CGTTATGTATCACGCGTACTGCAGGGGGATACTGTCGGACGTAAAATGCTCGTCCCGCGGACGAGCATTTTTTGAATTGACGTTTTCTTGTACATAGAGGGCTGATATTTCTTAATCCTTATAGGTGTAAGTTCATACATGTAATACAATTATAAAAATATACTAATCCCAGTTTTTATCATAATTGAGGGGCATCCTCCAACACATCTCTTAGTGCCCCTTTAATTCAAACAGGAAATCAAACATAAACCTAACCCTACAAATTTTTACTCCATTGGAACAATTATTTTGGGTTTCAAACATGAAAAATAGTGAATTTATTACGCATTTTGTCTTGGTGGGAGAATTTGGCCACTAAATCGGTGGCCAAATTTGGACACCTGCTAGGGGAATGATCCCGGACTTAAATTTGATGTGCAGCGCTTTTGATTTTAAATCCTCTACAGCAGCACCATGTCATGCAAGGCTACACCTGGCTTGTTGAATATCACACAAGTATGTTTTATGAATATACATAAATATCGTTTTAAAAACTTACCTTGTTCTTGTTTGACTGCATATCGGTCGGACTGCAACACAATAACATAACAACAAACGGTGGAGAGACGTGCGTGTGAATGGTGTGCCTCGGCTATCCCATAATATATTTTTCTTTCGACCAATCACGATTTTTTGAACGATCTTTTACTCACTTGCAATGAGTAATGTGTCGAACGACCCATCTTACGTTTTCATGTGGGGTCAATTCAAATGGGTCAGACTGCACGTGACCCATCTTACGTGAGTCAACGTGTCGAGTGACCCATTAAAATACATTGACTCATCTTACGTGGGTCAATTCAAATGGGTCCAAACGCAAAGACTCATCACAGGTGAGTCGCTTCGCTGGGACACGGTCACTTGACACAGATAGACGGGTAATGTGAGATGACCCACTGCAAATGAGTCACTTGACCCATCTTTGACCCAGAAAAGTTTTCTGTGTAGGCTTCTGTGTTCAGAATACTATTTTGCCATTTCTTTCTGATCAGGATGTAGTCAAGTTGTGCTCTGAATCCACTTGGTAGAATACAGGTCCATAGTTTTGTTACTTTCTTTTGGAATCTGGTGTTTGTAATAACTAGGTTATTTTTCCATTGCAAACTCTTCTAATATCTCCCCGTTCCTGTTTGTGGCTTCATGGTAGGCAAAAGGAGCAATGTCGTTACCAATTCGAGCGTTAAAGTCCCCAATTACTGTCAAGAAATGATGGGCCGGTACTGATTTGGTAGTTTTCTTTCAGCTCGTCATAGTAGTCTCTTACCTCATCTTCATTTGCCACATTGGTGGGAGAGTATGTACATATAACCGTAGTTTTTAGATTGCCATTAAAAGTTGCTTGGATGGTTCTGGTGCTTATGTAGCAGATTGAGGATATGGCTCGTTGTGCTCGTGGACTTAACAAGATGCCAACTCCACCTACTGCAGCTCCTTGTCTATTTCTAGTAGCAGATGCTGTGACAAGTTGATAGCCCTCTATAATATTGTCATATCTTATCTGTTCATCTGTATGAACTATCCGATGCTCTTGGATTCCAATAATGTCAATTTTATATTGTTGAGCTAAAGCACACAGCTCAAGTTGTTTATTTGTGTTCCTAATTGTTCTTGCATTTAGGGTTGCAATGTTCATCACTTTCTTGCATTTCAGAAAATGAGGTTTCCCTTTACTGTCGCCGTTATCAGTCACTGCCCTTCCTGATGTAGTCCCCTGAGGATTTAAGGCACTGACGTCATCATTTTCACTTAGAAGTGAGGAAGTTTCAGCATTTGGGAGATTATCAGGGACTCTAACCCTGGTGTTTTTATTTGATGCCATCATAAAGTCTTTCAGTTGCTATTGTTTACTGGTGGTCGCAACTCCTACCAGCAGGTGTCCAGTGGCCGTTAAGAAATGCATGGTACTTAGACGTTCCCATCCGCCCTTACTCTGGTCATCTCAGTCTCCAACCCGAGAATAATAAGAGGTATTCAGGTCTCAGGACTCCCTGTTTTTTTCACTGGCCGTTGAGAAGTAATATGATCTTCGCGCCCTTTTGCCGTTGTTAGAGATTGTATCTCTCATGCCCTGAGGTTAGTGTCTACCTTTAGTCTGTCTATCATACTGTAGTTCGTTCTTTCTTCTGTTCAGTCCTCTTCTTCATGAATGTTTAAAAAGTCCCGATTTTGCAGATTTTGGTGACATTTTAGGTTAAACATTTACTTTGTAAACGCCCGACCGACCCTTCTTGACAGGTCCGTTCGCCCGTAAAACAGGGTCGCCCGTAAAACAGGGGGGGGGGGGGCGGGGGGGGGGGGCGGGGGGGGGGGGGGGTCGTCACTTTAGTGTAAATCTTAGATTTGTTGATGCTGAATTATTTTAAATTAGCTATATAAACACATGGTCCTGTGTAGGGTATATATACTGAGATATCAAATGAAATTCCATCACTAACCTTCCACGAGTAAAGTGAAACGTTAGTGTTTGCACTGCACTGCTACGTTTCCATAATCTGTGATGAAATGTGGCAAGGGTGACATTTTGAAGTCGGCCATGTTTATGATGTCTTGCAGGGGTGTTTGTACTTGTTTTGATATGTTTGGAAATATGATATAGCTAGCTAAGGTACCAAAGCATACTCTGCTTCTCTTTTTGGATTTAATTGGTGCCCCCCCCCTATTAAACCGTGTTACAAACAACATGCTCATTAGGAAGAGGGTTGCGTATACCAATTTGCCGTTTAGTATGACTCCAAAATGCTCTTAATACGTAATTGTAACCTACATGTCACCATTACGGATGAAGTTAAAACCTAAAACCCAGGGGCATTTTACCCTTCTACATTATTCTAAAATAAATGTGCTAGTCACCAGATGAATCCCTTGCTTTTGTTATTCGTGAAATAGATCACGTTCTAATTGGGTCTTATGAAAGCATGGTAATTAGGTAACCTCCTTGTATCGTTACAAATGTCACTTTCCGTTAACATTACCAGAGGCAGTTAAGCAACCTAACTATTAAGCTACGAATTCGCCGTGTTTGCAATATAATCGCCTTTGGTCACGCGTATCATCTGAACTCTCTGCTCAACACTTGTATTTGGTTCGTT
>CM069447.1:79057944-79113174 GCA_035610835.1 Ophiura sarsii | reverse complement strand
CGTCCCCATTTTTCCGCTTCGCCGTCCCCATTTTAGTTGTACGCTACTGGACCTACACTCAAGTAAATTCAACTTGTTAAAGACAAATCCAAGCGATTTTGATTTTGATCAGTCACTGATAATGTTGAACTAATATAACAGTTGAAATATGTCACATTTTTGTATAATAAGAGCAAGCACCCCCCCCCCAACCCCCCCCCCCCCACCCCCCTTGGCCCTTGTCAAACCCGACACTTATTTCGGCTTCCTTAATAGTGCGAACACGGCGCTGCTCATGAAAAGGAATTTCCAAACTATGGTTGGAAGCAAAACATAATCTATTGAGGTTAAACTGCATTGAACCTACACCAACCAACAGTCAAACTGGCCGGTGTCTTCTGGCTGATTGAATCAGTATACCCTGGATACGCGATCAAAGATCAAAGATCAAAACCTACGCATTAGAGTTGGTTGAAATCCGACATTTTGCAATGCAGGTGGATCCGATCCATAATGGGACAAAGACAACACGCGTCCAAACGGTGCTACCGTACCCATGAACATGATGAACAAATATTCCGGTAACTACATGTAGTGTTCGGTTTGGGCTCGGTCAGCAAATCATATCTATTGGGTATAAAACCAATCTACAAATGAATCCACTAGTTTCTTGTTAGATTCGAAATCAGTATACCCCCTGGATACATGATGATCAAAGGTCTAAACCTACACATAGATTTGGCTGAAACCCGACTTTTCTTTATACCATTGTGCAATGCACTGGATCCGAGCCATAACGGAACAAGAACAGTCCGTTTTAGAAATATGATCAGATAACGTATGCCGCATCTTTGCTACGCATAGATTTGGGTTAAAACCGACTTTTATGTATAACATTGTGCAATGCATAATTGCCTCACCTCCTGGTTATGATGACTTGAATGGTCGAAAACCATACAGAATTGCCCAAGGTATGAGCAAAAAACCGTAATAGAAATATCTAATTCAGAACAAATTGCAGGCAACTTTTACAACATCCTTGACAAACCCGACAGTACTATCTACTAGTTGAATTATACATATTTTGTCTGTGGAAGTAAAATGAGCATGACGAGTGTCTTTCAGACAATGGTTTACCTTCGTGGTTACTTGACACGATTGAATTCACCCTGCAATTTTGACTAATTCAGCCAAAGACACCACGTGTAAAAACGGTGCTGCCCATGAAAAAGGAATTTCCATACTATGGTTCGGTTTGGGATCGGCCTAGCGAATCATATCTATTGCGGATAAAACACTATTGAACCGAAACCAACCAATCTACAAATACATACACTAGTTAGATTCGAAAATCAGTATACCCCCTGGATAAGGCCAAACAAAATAAATGGTTCGTCTCAAAGCTTGCGCGCGCATTGGTTTTGAAATGCCAAAATACCGCGTCTGAAATGCAGAAAATTGTAAAATCATTTTTTTTTTCCATACAAATTTTTATTCGAGTTTTTATTAAAAATATCGGCAGATTTTCCTCTTCTCAAACTTTTACATGACTCAGTTCTTCAAAAAACGCTGCACAATTGTTCGTATACACAACTACATCACAATATTCATTTCAAATAGAAAAAACAAATATCAGAAAGTGTCAACGGTTGCAAATAGTAAGAGTAAAAATTGCAACACAAATAAAAAAAAAGTAAAAAAAAAAAAAATGGAAGACCAAAAACAGCGCGCGTCGCCCGATTTTGAAGCCTTCGCAAGCTTTGAGACAAACTTTTTTTTTTGTTTGGCCTAAGGGGATATTGGGGATAAAACGCTATTGAACCGACAAACAACAAATGAATAGGCCTACACTAGTTAGATTCGAAAATCAGTATACCCCTGGATACATGATCAAAGGTGGATCCGAGCCATAATGGCAGCCGCGTAGCCAGCCCAGCCACTCCGAGGGGGCAAGATCCCCATAGCAGGGGCGGACTGGCCACTGTGGCGTTGTGGCGATCGCCACATGGGCCGCTTGGTTTTGTGCCTCTCAGGGCCGGTTACTCAAATTTTGTGGCCGTGCGAAAATGTGTGACTGCGCGAAATTTTGTGACTTTGCGAAATTTTGTGACCGTGCGAAAATTTGTGACTGTGCGAATTTTTTTGACCGTGCGAATTTTTTTGACCCTACCCCCCCCCCCCCCCCCCCCCCCCCCCCACTTACGTGAAATTCACGAGGTAACTGACTTGGAAAAAAATTGGGGCAACCTTTTACGAAAATTTACTACCGGGACGACATACTTCTGCCTGACATGGTCAAAAAGGGCCGCTTTAATAATTTTGCCACGGCCGCTTTCAGGTCTCAGTCCGCCCCTGCCCATAGATCCCCATAACGGTCCCTATTTCAAAGAAACCAGGTCAAAAAACGGCTGATTTAACATGATTTTCCGCCCTTTTCGTCCCCATTTTGCCAATTTTTCCCATCCGGGGGGGGGGGGGGGGGGGCAGTTCGCCCCACCCGCCCCCACTCGCTACGCTACTGCATAATGGGACAAGAACAGTCCGTTGTAGAAATATGATCAGATAACGTAGGCCGCATCTTTGCTAACGCATAGAGTTGGTTAAACCCAACTTTTATTTATAACATTGTGCAATGCATATTATCTCCCCCGGTTCTTGTCAAACCCGACAATACTATCCCGACTCGTTGAATTATACTCATTTTGTCTGGAAGTAAAAATGAGCATGACGAGTGTCTGTCACACAAAGGTTTACCTTTGTGGCAATTGACACGATTCGCCCTGAAAGTGTTGAAACCCGGCATAATTATAGCATAATTTGTGCAATACGTGGATCCGCGTCATATTGTTGGTCAAAAACAGTCCGTTTTAGAGATACGGTCAGATAACGGAAGCCGCATCTTTGTTACGAATAGATTTGGGTGAAACCCGACTTTTTTTATAACATTGTAGTGCATATCCCCCCCCCCCCCCTCCCCTGCTTCCTGTCAAACCCGACAATAATAATTATGCTTATTATAAGGGCCTATAGCAAAATTGATCAATCTCTATAATCAGAAGATTTGACATTGAAACATTAGCTATCTTCAGTAGATACTATAGCATTGTAAGTTATATACCTATATACAACTTAATATGCCACCACATATCTACTTAGTTCCCATGGTAAGCATAGTCTCAAATGAAATAAACGTAGTCCTACTCAATAACTCACTCCCCTAAGGCCCAACAAAAAAAGTTGTTTGTTTGTCCACGTCCGACCGACCGTGTACCTGGTGCCGACCGTATTATTTTTTATTTTCTATTATTTTTTTAAAACCACTTTTTGAGCAATTTAAATGGCCAAACGGACCGTTTTATTCCTGATTTCGTACGCTATAATGAATCTGGTCTTTATAAACACCATCCCCAATGCTCAGAACCTGCTTAATTGGAGTATAATGATCCAGATCCAGATCCAGAAGTATCAAAATAATTTATATTGAATAACAACGCCATCGGGAATGCCAGTCGTATATTGGTATTTATACAAAATTTTGTATCTATAACAGCACTACTTTCACGTATACATTTCTAACATAACTTAAACACTACGTTGTTTTACTTTCTGAAAATTTTCAATCAAAATAAATGGCGGCGACCGACATGACAACATGTTCATTTTGTTAGTTGAACCATGGACTTATCCATGGTTGAACAGTTGTAGGCCTAAGTATTAAAGTACAATTCTAACAAACTCATGAAAAAGAGTTCAATACTATCAAAGTAACGTGTTTTGTGTTTGGTCGACTACAATTCACAGTATTCATGCCGATTTTATATTCCCAAACACAATTTAAAAAAAAAAAAACTTTTTCGGACCCTCTTAAGGACAAACAAACATTTTTTTGGGGGGCTAATGCCTGACATGAGATCACGTTTGTCTGAATAATTTCTTCATTTGAACATTTATTCGCATCTCAAGTGGATTGTGCGCTCAACTCGTGTGTGCTGAATACGGCGCACACCGTACACCACAATGGCGTCTTTATCGTATTATGACCTTTCATCCGGAGTAACCCGTGATATTCATATCGTTTTTACCGTTTTTACCTAAGTATAATACATGGATGGGGAGGGCACTTGTGGTCATCTGATTATAAGTTAATGTACAGAAACAGTAAGTCAGTTGAAATCAAAGTTACAAGTCCTTCTCCACTTTTCTTTAATTCTCCATCTCCCACTCTCCATTTATATGCAATATGGTTTAATAGTGCCTGATAACAATAAACAATCTGTAGATGAAGGACAAACGGATATCTTTTCACTTTCTTACCATGCTTATTATAAGGGCCTATGGTATTATAATTTATATAGCAACATTGATCAATCTCTATCAGAAGATTGGACATTGAAACATTAGCTAGGCCTATCTTCAGTAGATACTATAGCACGCTAAAGTATATGCCTACATGACATACCGTACCACATATCTATACCTATAGTTCACACATGGTAAGCTTAGGTGCAAATGAAATTTGTGAACCGTGCTCCTACTCAGTAACTCAAACCCCTATAACATGTGATCACGTTTGTCTTAATAATTCCTTCATTTGAATATTTATTCGCAACTCAAGTCGATTGTGCGCTCAACTTGTTTGTGCTGAGTACGGCGCACACATGGCATCACTCGTCTTATGACCTTTCAGCCGGGAAAAAAACCGTAGAAAATGACATGAAGTATGTAGATTGTTGTTATCGTTTTTACCTATACATGGATGGGGGGAGGGGGGAGGGGGGGGGGGGGGTGGGGGGGGGGGGGGCACTTGTGGTCGTCTGATCATTTAATGTACAGAAACAGTTGAAATCAAGGTTACACAACTCCTTTTACCCTTTTCTTTAAATCTCCATCTCCCACTCTCTATTTATTCTTTTCCAACGACCAATCATGTAACGCTTTGAGAACAATATATTTCCTTCTTAACTTTAAGAAGAGTTCCGAAGCTAACTTTAAAATGTACAGAATTAAGTTACTCAGGCCTATTTTCTTATCTTATGAGAGTTTTAATTCTTCTTAACACTTTCCACGCGACTATTGGTTTTACCATACAAAACAGATTTTGAAATAAAAAATATTTGACTAAGTAATTGGTAAAATGAACTCAGAGTTGATCTTTACGCCGATAGACTTTCTAAATAGTGAATGATATCACGCGCCATTTATCACTGTGCAAAATGCACTTCTCATAATGATTCCGAATATCATGGTGACCGTGACATCAAATTAATAATGTTCACATTGTTTAAACATTTTAGTGAACTTTTTGAGTACGACTGTCGTCTGCAGACGACTACCACGTGGAAAGTGTTCAGATTATTGAAATAAGCAACGGTTATTCTCTCGTCTATCAATACGGGCTGTTATTCTAACGTTGGTACATTCAAACATTATTAATGACTCTTTATTTTAAATTAATTAAAAGGGTATAAAATGTTCGTCACACAATACAAATTTATTTGTTTCTTGTTTTTGTTTTCTGGTTTCTCCAAGTGATAAAATTCTCCTCCCGCTCTATTATTGTAAAACGGTCAGTTATTTTTCATTAAGCCTATCAAGACAAAACATGCTCCCGTGAACTAGTAAATGTCAAATATAATTACATGAAAATGATGATTGCATTTCATTCGGATATTTAAAGAATAGACGAGATAAACGTTATAATGTTGACTTGGTATCCTTTTTATTATTGCTGGCGCTACTTATTATATACAATCATACATGAACAACCACGTTGAAATCACTTGATTTCGAAAACAGTTAAATAAATGTTCAATTGTTAGAATTAATTTTCAGTCAAAACTTGCATAGCCGGCCAAACCTGGCCAAAATGAAAGAAAAAAAGTTTTGATTGAGAGTTAATGTCGGGGTTTAAATATTCGATTCTATTGTCGATTGCACACGTGTTTCCATCCCGGGAGGGGGTACTCACCTAATACGGTATACGGGGATGTGCCGCTCAAAGGGAGAGATCATTTAACACGGCAGGGGGCGGGGGTGGGTCATTATCCATTTTGTATCATTTTTTTTTGATTCCCCCCCCCTACTTAACTATCACAAATTTCGGATTCCCCTTAATTACTAACAAAATATGTCAGGTTCACCCCCCCCCCCCCCCCCCCCCCCCCCCTCAACAGCTTTTTAGGGAACTATTTTTACAATACATTTTGCGAGAATTGAATTAACAAATACACTGTCTAGAACCCGGTCCCTCTCGCATTCGCGGCGATTGGTAAGCATTTTTAGGACACTCTATAAACTACCCGGCATGTTTTTGGCAATCATTTAACTATCGGGTGAGAAAAAAGGATCAAATCTGCGTGTGCGTGCAAGTCTGACACTCTACCAATTGTGATAGCGAGGGAGCCTGTATGAAAGTTTTGCTCACCATTTAATGGGCCTTCCGGGTGTCGGTTTGTTGTGTATAGGGTTCATTAGTAGAATATTTGCCATGCTATTTTAACATAGGCCTAATTTAGAATGTTTTATGCAAATAGCAAATTCTTATGATTCTATAAATCATTATACATAGGTTTCCCACTTAAAATGCCCACCTCCCCCACCCCTCCCCGACGTAAATAATCGCTCCCTAAAGGGTAGGTTTTTTTGCAAAAATCCCTAAACACTGGGTATTATTTTGTGCTGGACTAATCTCTAATAATGGGTCCCTTTTTACAAATGGGTCTATTTTTCCCCAAAATTTGGAATATTTTCGCGAACATTTGCGAAAGTCAGGTCTATTTCCCGATTTTCGCGAACATTGGGTCAATAATGAAGCAAAATCCTTATAATGGGTACCATATTTTCTCACAAACTTGAGGGGGGAATCGTCCAAAATCACCCTTAAAAATTGGTAGGGATTTTGAATCTCCAGGGCGACACACCCCGACCATACCAAATATGGGTACCGGGGATTTCGAAGTGATATGTCTGTGTGCTCAATATCAACAATCAGCCTTCAATCTGATCTGATATAGACCGGGGATTTGCAATGAATGTGTTCTGAATATTTAACACATTTATACCATGGAAGTGGTTATACTAATCAAAAATACGTACGGCGAAAATTCCATAACTGGGTTAAATCTAAAGCGAACCATGGGCGAACCTAAAGCCCGACCTAAAGCCTAAAAGGTAATATATCGTCTCAGTGAACGGTAGGCCCATAGCCTTTCAAATTTTTCAACGGGCATTTCAGCCAGTCAATAATGGTTCGGTGCGTTGATTTAGTCCTAATAACCGGATTTAGCTAGATTTAGCTAAATATAGATGGATTTAGCTATAGCTAGATATAGCTAGATGTAATACATGTAGTAACAAACTGCAAACGCTAAAATTGTCTGAGAGGCCTAAAAATGCGATCAACAATAAATTAGTACAATGGATGTGAGCCTGCCGAGATAACAAATAGAAAGGCTAGGGGAGTAAGTATGAGATCAATATGTAGGTCTATTGAAGTTCACTACAAGAATGCTCTCTACTATAGAATGCTTTTTGTGTATCATCATGATTTTGCTGCTATATACAATGTAACGACTTCCATTGTTATAGTATTTGATTTTTAAGAGTTGCTTTTTAGGCCCGGCCTACCGTCAATTGCACTACATAAATATATTTCAATCAATTAATCAGCATGTCCTTATCGGCATGCCTAATTGTAGAATTCCTCTCCACACCCTACAACAGCACTAAACGAGAGTGTGGCGGGTATTTTTTCCATTCATTGTAATTGGAAGTGCGATTAATTAAACATGTTGCACGTTAGACTATAGCAGCAACGTAAGCCAATCATTTTTTTTAATTGTCGGGGTTTATCCGGGGGTTTATCGCAAGATTGTATGGTTCAGAATATGGTTCGGTAAGATTTAGGACTATGGTTTAGTGTTTAACTGCTATAATTTAGGTTAGGACATGAGCTAAGGTTTCAAATGTTAAAGCAGGCTATGATATACCGGGGGAGGGATACTTTCGCCAAAAGTGTAGGTGGATGTGCCTGACGGATCGCTATACCATTGCGAAAAAGTACCCCAAATAACAGGTAGGGGAAGGTGGGGTAATGGCGGACGCGGGGTAATGGCGGACAGGGCTGTATCTAAAGGCAGGTGAAAGAAGGTGGTATTTTGCCACCCTATGATGTTAGGTGCCTCTCCATTGAAATCACACAAAACCTAAATGGGATGGTTGTCTCGCAAATTCTCGCGAGAATTACAAAAATCACTTTTTGGGCAAGTTGATATTTTGGTGCATTACTTTCTCTTTGAAACTGGTATTTCTACATCAAGGAAAACAAAGTCTTATTATTTTTTTATTTAATGTATGATACCTTCTGATAAAAAAAGAAATGAATTCGGAGTCACAATGATGAGCATAATAATAAGAGAGGATGTGCCACAACATTGTACATGGATTGGGGTAATCCCGGACATGTACCGTTTCCATGGTAACCAATATGGGCGTGGTCAATTTAACATCATAAATCGGTAATAGTTGTTGACCATATAAATATGTGACATTGTTCTTTGATTTCTGCTACACTTTTAAAAAGGGTATTTTTTAACTCCCATTGAAATACTGTATTCTAATAAAAAGAGGGCTGCCATTGAAAATACGGTCCGTGATTACCCCCAGAGTGTGGGGTAATGCCGGACGACGCCATTTTTTTTATTGCGTCGTAGCTTCGAATTTCAAAATGATGAGTTGATAAAAACTTGATAAAAGGTAGAACCATCACAGTGCTTTGTGTTTACATGATTTTTATTGTTATATGACGTATTATATGTGTGTTATACCTCTCTGACAAAAGGTGTCCGCCATTACCCCACCTTCCCCTACATACACGTATACCATATAAATGTGAGAACCCCCCCCACCCACCAGTTGAAAGCATAGGTTATCAGTAAGGAAATCGCCGAACCCTATAACAATCGCGCAAATTCAGAATGTTTCACCTGAGACTAATACCTAATATACCTTGGTATATTAGTAGTCTCAGGTTTCACAACTGTAGGAGAACACTTGATCAGAGTGTCAAAATGTGTTCATCACACATATTCTCACTATGGACACACTGAAGAATTAAAAGATAAGACCTAGTCCTGCAATTCGTAGTCGCTATTAGGAACACTAATATAGTCATGCTAGTCGCGATGCGTTTGGCGATTATGTCAACGATTTAATAGGCTATGTGTATCAGTGCAATGGTGCAATGTAGGCCTATGTAGTCGACGACGGCGAACAAAGAACGGGCGGGTTGGCACAGCACGGGGCACAGCATCAACCGATACTGAAGTAAATGTAGTCATTAGACTGGTGCCTTCGAGTGAAAATAATTGATACGAGGGCGTCCTACTTGAAAACTCGCACATTATTATGACTCCTCCCCTGAAGGTAATCCATACGATAATCCCTAGAAAACGCTAAAAAGGCGAGAAAGAATACAATAGGCAATATGCCGCGATTACAACACACTAGGAAAGACCGATATTTAGGCGAGAAATGTATTAAGATCTAGCTAGAAAAGGGTAAAAAGTCAAGAAAAATTTGGGCAAAGGCTAGACAAATTTGGGCAAAGGCGAGATTTGAAGGCATGATTTAGCTCAATTTAGCTCGGTAACTAAGGAAATTTAGCTATATGTTGACTAGATCTCGCCTTTTTTCTACGCTAGATTTAGTGAAATTTTTGTCTGGGTGTGTCAAACAAAACAACAGTATCCATGCGCTCTGCTGTTGTGGATTACATTTTCACTACTGCAAATATCAATTATATCCGTTGTGTACCCTGTTTCCCGCGGCAACCCCTGTATACTTTAAAATAACCACAGTAATCAGTTGGGTTGTAGTTAGTCAGTGTAATCAAATATTGTCCGCCTCTTCGGCGGACATTTTGGCGACGCTCATCCTGCGTGGTATCATACGGATTTACCGATTGGTTAAATGTAACACGGATTAGATCTGTCTGTGCAATCCGGTGATTATGATATAGGTTTACTCGGTTACGGTTAACTTTATATCGTGATTTGGACAATGCTCAGATACGGTTCTATAATAAACTTATGTTCTACACTTATCAGAGGAACCAAGTTATGAAATTAACCCTCGTCCTCCTGAGACGTTTTTGTAACACTGTTAACTTAATTTTTACCTTTCGGATGATACGGGTTAATAATTGAGGGAACATACTTGAAGTTCAATATGAACACTAGAAAAGCGAATTGTAGCACTAATTAAGCCGCACGTATAATCATCATGCTGGCAAAGTAAAACTTAAAACGAGTAAATAGGGCATTGCATACCTCAACCTGGTTTCCCATAAAACTCACAAATACAGTCACTTTACAATGCCTCATAATCTATTAATATGTGTCAGTCTAAGATATTGAAGTATATAGCGCATACATGTCGTATTGGCAGATAAGATCCGTTATGAATCACGTATTTGCCAGATCTATGTCAACATATGTATGTTGTATGTTGTTTGATTGTTTAAAAAAATTATATATATATTCTCCGTGCGCCCTGCAGTAGTGGATTACGTATCCACGATTCACTGCAGAGATCAAACATTTCCGGCATGTACTGCACTGTTTCCCGCGGCAACCCTATTTTATTCTAGAATAACCATGGCTATTGGCGTCGGACAGTTGCTGCGGCAACCCTATTTTATTCTAGAATAACCACGGCTATTGGCGTCGGACAGTTCCTGCGGCAACCCTATTTTATTCTAGAATAACCATGGCTATTGGCGTCGGACAGTTCCCGCGGCAACCCTATTTTATTCTAGAATAACCATGGCTATTGGCGTCGGACAGTTCCCGCGGCAACCCTATTTTATTCTAGAATAACCATGGCTATTGGCGTCGGACTGTTTCCCGCGGCAACCCTATTTTATTCTAGAATAACCATGGCTATTGGCGTCGGACTGTTTCCTGCGGCAACCCTATTTTATTCTAGAATAACCATGGCTATTGGCGTCGGACTGTTTCCCGCGGCAACCCTATTTTATTCTAGAATAACCATGGCTATTGGCGTCGGACTGTTTCCCGCGGCAACCCTATTTTATTCTAGAATAACCATGGCTATTGGCGTCGGACTGTTTCCTGCGGCAACCCTATTTTATTCTAGAATAACCATGGCTATTGGCGTCGGACTGTTTCCCGCGGCAACCCTATTTTATTCTAGAATAACCATGGCTATTGGCGTCGGACTGTTTCCCGCGGCAACCCTATTTTATTCTAGAATAACCATGGCTATTGGCGTCGGACTGTTTCCTGCGGCAACCCTATTTTATTCTAGAATAACCATGGCTATTGGCGTCGGACTGTTTCCTGCGGCAACCCTATTTTATTCTAGAATAACCATGGCTATTGGCGTCGGACAGTTGCTGCGGCAACTCTATTTTATTCTAGAATAACCATGGCTATTGGCGTCGGACTGTTTCCCGCGGCAACCCTATTTTATTCTAGAATAACCATGGCTATTGGCGTCGGACTGTTTCCTGCGGCAACCCTATTTTATTCTAGAATAACCATGGCTATTGGCGTCGGACTGTTTCCTGCGGCAACCCTATTTTATTCTAGAATAACCATGGCTATTGGCGTCGGACAGTTGCTGCGGCAACTCTATTTTATTCTAGAATAACCATGGCTATTGGCGTCGGACTGTTTCCCGCGGCAACCCTATTTTATTCTAGAATAACCATGGCTATTGGCGTCGGACTGTTTCCTGCGGCAACCCTATTTTATTCTAGAATAACCATGGCTATTGGCGTCGGACTGTTTCCTGCGGCAACCCTATTTTATTCTAGAATAACCATGGCTATTGGCGTCGGACAGTTGCTGCGGCAACTCTATTTTATTCTAGAATAACCATGGCTATTGGCGTCGGACAGTTGCTGCGGCAACCCTATTTTATTCTAGAATAACCATGGCTATTGGCGTCGGACAGTTGCTGCGGCAACTCTATTTTATTCTAGAATAACCATGGCTATCGGCGTCGGACTGTTTCCCGCGGCAACCCTATTTTATTCTAGAATAACCATGGCTATTGGCGTCGGACAGTTGGTGACGTCATCCTCCGCGGTATCTTACGGATTTTTCGATTGATTAACATCGGTTAGCTTAGCTCAATGCAATGATTTGCTAACTATTTTCTCGACTATCGCAGTGCATTATGCTCACACGTGTTGTGGTTTTAAACCGTAGGTAGGTTATATTTAAGATCATTATCCGGTAAAGTGATTGGTATATAGATAACCAGGCTGTAGATAACAATTGAAAGGATGCAGCTACTGTAAGTAAATACTAGAAAGATAAATGTAGCTTCAATGATGAAAAGGAACGGTACGAAGGTGCTTAAAGAAGTAGGACAGGCTGAAGTAGGACAATAAGAATTGTGTAATTGATGTAGTTGTGTTTAATACCTGCCTTACATAAATATATCATAAATGAGAGTTAAATAACACATTATTGTGCTGAAAGTTAAATAGATTTTAAGATTGACCTTTCAGCCTCCTTGATCTTAACAGTATTCTCCATGCGGCAAGTTCCAAAATAAGAAAAAGTGTACTTTAGGTCCCAGATACTGGTATACCAGTATCATACAATACTGGAACATAACATTTGCTAGTATCGCTCGATACTGGTACGATTTTAATGTTCCAGTATCGGTCGGTACTGGAACACCAAATTGTGTTGCAGTATCGAGCGATACTGGAACGTTTTATGTTTTGTTATTTTTATGTTATGTTTTTATGGGCGATACTAGTACACATGCTACCAGTGTAATTTGTCCCAGTGTGAACAATACTGGTACATAATTTTGTTCCAGTATCGCCCGATACTGGTACATTTTATAAGTGCCAATATCGACCAATACTGGAACACTGAATTTTGTACCAGTATCGTACGATACTGGGTGTTCCAGTATCGACAGATGCTAGTACAGTCCAGAATCTGGGACCTAAAGTACACTGTTTCCACAAAATGTTATTCAAAATGTTTCAAAAAATATCATTATTAGTAAATGTCATCACCACATGGAATCACCATGAAAAAATATATTAACATTATGTATGCCTAGTATTCGTTATCCTTGAGATAGACTTTGAAAGTTGGGAAAGGTTTATGAAAAATCTGTTCTGTATAAATTATGGTAAAACTAATAAAGCCGCGTGGAAAGTGTAACATTGCTAGCTATCTGCCCAATGACAAAAACGTAATGATTTAAAGGCATATTAAGCGATCTTTTTCATCATGTCCATGGAATTCATTTGTCAAATTTCATATATGACCATGTAACTAAAAGTATCTTAAAAGAATAGTCATTTGTTTTATTACTTCAAAATAAGATATTTGTTTCGTTCGGAAAAAGAAGTATATGGTTTGACGCCGTGTACAGTGTTTCCGGATACGACCACAACTGTACACAAGTAAACACACCTCTACGGAATGCTTTATGATGAAAATCGAAACAAATATGTTGAAAAATTCCTTAAAGTGGAAGCAGATTTTCATTATGATTTAGTTAAGTTCTTTGTTTTTTTTAACGGAGAATACAGTATTTCCAGATAGTCATACTTCATTAATACAGGATGAATCAAAAAGAAATGTGCATGGATTGAAACGGTCATTTGACCTTGATGCGTGCTTTAAAAATTGTAGCTGTTTAGCTGTTTGTGTAGCATAGTTAATCTAGTTTACCTGTCAAAAAAAATGAAAGTAAAATGAGCCAACTGTGACAGGTTTTGTAAGCTTACCGCAATTTGTTTGCCATTCCAATGGGATTTACACACAGTAAAATTAGTTTGGTAAAATGGTCATTATCATCATATCAATTGTCATAATATTCCTGAAAATCTATTCTCTAACTCTGAGATAAGCAATTAATCTGTAGATACCAAACCAAAGTATCAAATAAAAAGGCATCTCTGAATACAAACATCACCAGCCAACCTTCAGGAAGTGGAGGCATGTGTCAGAGCTGAAGTGACATCCCTACGCCGCAACAGGGAATGGTAGGCGAGCTGTTTGCAACATGTTGGACAGGACACATACGTCTTCAGCAAAATGGTGGCCATGTCGATAGAAGGATTCATTAAAAACTTGATATCATTGATTTATATTTCAAATCGCAAGGGAAGTTAAAGGGAAGCGGTCATGGTGGTATTCTAACGAAAATTGAACAGCGCGCGGCGACTATATGAATCTAAACAAGTTGGACATTGGCGCAGTCTGTAATTGTTCTACGTATGTTTACATCCAAGCGGTATTGTGTGCGATTCTACAACAATCTCTTAACCCAATATGGACGGCGCGCTCAATCAACCATCCTTCATTTGATTGAACGCATTTTCTATCGTATGATGTATTGTATTAGTTATGAGCTAAGGTTTAGCTGGTACAAAATCGTCGTCAGCGGTTTCTTTTCCTCACCATGCGCTATTCCCTTTAATATGTTATTTTATATTTTACAAAAAGACTGTAGCAGAAGAAACACTAAACTCCGACCGTATCATTTGCGAACCTTGCCAACATTGTCTTTCACAAATTTGAATGACTTTTAAGTACAATTAGCAAGAAACAATGTGTTTACCATGTTTACAGAACATTTGTACACTATTTTAGTATGTGAAGTATTATCATCTGAACTATTTATTTCTACAGTGTTTTAACCACCCTTGGCTCTTTTATTATGCTACGAACATGTACTCTTGCTCCATGTCGTCAAGCTGAAGTAATAGCCATGTCTTGTGTAAATCCCATTGGAATGGCGAAAAACGCGTTCAGCTTACAGGACCTGTCACAGTTTTCTTATTTGTCTGTTGATTACTTTCATTTTTTGGAGGATAAACTAGTTTACCGACGCTTCATACAAACAGCAACCGTTTCATGGTTCAATGCACAAATCAAGGTCAAATGGCTGTTTCAATCTGTGCACATTTTTCTTGATTCACTCTGAGAGAAAGAGACAAATGTGTAAACATTAGAAAAAGATCACAATCGTTTTTCCTTTTGGGGTCATAATAATATTGCTTTAACATATATTTACGCAAAGTATGCATTTTTACCCCACATATCGCAGCGAAGCCCCCAGGATATGACCGGATCCTCCACACCCACCGCCGCGTCCCTAACCACTGAGTTAAGCTGCCACCGTTTCCCCGGGCGCGATATTATTTACCGTAAACAACATTTGATATATTGACGGAATAAAGCGTATGCAGGGATTTTGTACCCACATATCAGCTCTGAAGATGACGGCATCGAATCAATGCTGTAGCATGCGCGTTGTGATCTGTTTGGCTGTAGTGAATCGTAGTGCCCGGGAAGGTTAGGATTAAAATGGCCAAAATGATTACTTCTCATCTTGAACATAGGTATTCAAGAATGAAGTAGTGTTAATTGATAATTACACAACTCGAAAGGTAAGAGGGAAACCTCCCAGGGAAACACGGCAATTGTACAGACAAAATGACTTCAAATCTAAGGCCCATACTAACTACAACCTAACACAAATGGTTTCAGACCAGGTTGATTAAAGTTAGTCGGTAATCGGTTTCCAAACAGTGAGATACACATTAAAAATCGATCGGATACTTACTGACTAGTGTGTGATAAGCAGTAACAATTTGTTTGAAACGAATCACAGTTCATCAACTATCCATACCATATGCCTGAACGGTTTCGATAACACACAGTGTTCAATACTAATCAATGACAGCACATATCACTGACACAAAAAAATGCTATGAGATGGAATTCCATTTAAAAACTCTTTCCAATAAAATAAACGTTATTGTGTGTACTGTTTTATTACTGATTTAAAAGGATGGCAACATAATATTAAAATGTAGCAAGATGATCGTATGTAGTTAAGGTAAGCTATTTATGTTTTTAGAATGATTCCTAGATTGGTTATGCGCTCGATGATATGACAGTGTACCCTAATTGGCTTTACCCAACAATTGACGATGTAGCGAAATCAAAACCTGAGGCATTTTACTTTCTACAACGCGCTGCCACCCAGTTGCATATCTTTCTTACATATGTCATTCCGTTAAATAGATCACGTCCTGTTGAGTCTTAAGAAAACAAGCTAATTAGGTAACTTCCTTGCATCTTACGAAATGTAATTCCCCGTTATTATTTCTAAAGGCAGCTGTAAGCAACCGAACCATTAAATATGGTTATATATCTAGAAGAAGTGCAGGTAGAGCTGGTTGAGTTCAACAGAAAATATTTTACTGGTGGTAAATCAGGTGCACGGTTCAAAAGTTATATATTTCGTTTTGTATGGTTTATCGGCCAACAGAGGGCGTTCTATTTTGTTGCTGACGACGATGGCCACGTGATTTCATCGTTCCAATATGGCATACATACACAGAAAGAAAAAAAGTGAGTCATCATCGAAAAATGAGTCATTTTGTCCTAATTTTGTACGTGTAGTGACACACTATGGCTCAAAATGAGACATTTTGTCCGTGTAGTGACTCATTTTACGATAATGACTCACTTATTTTTTTTCTGTGTACCTTCACTAGGCGTGGCGCACCAATGGAGTAAACAAATAGCCAAAAAAGAATGATGGAATAATTATAATAAAGGTCAAAGGACGACCGATGATGATGATGAATATGGCAACGGTAGTGCCCCCATTTTGAAATATTTTTAACAGTCACCGCCCGGTTAACGATGAAAATAATTTACAAAAATAGCATTTACAATGGAGTTGGTTAGCCAACTCCAACGGTTTTGGATTGGAAAAAAATCTTCTAATTATGATGAATTTTTCAAAATGATAAGATTAACATTCGCGATTACGTGTTATTCCAATACGAATTCAAAATTTAGGATGTGCGTGACCATCGTCGTCTGGTTTGTGGTTGTTTTTTGACTCCCTAGGTAAAATTGTAATTGTTTTGTTTTGTTTTGTGCTTTAATTTTGTATTGAAAACTTCATTTGATTCCAGCAGCACAGGAAATAAGGAGAGTTGTATATCCAAATAAATACCAACTTGAAATATCTTTAGTAAAATGCATGAACTTGAAACAAATAATTTAAGTGCATTAATTAATCTCATTTTTCAAAAACCTAAAGCTTCCTTAGATAATCAAGTATATTTAATTGTGCAGATTTCTTATAGCCTCCAGTAGCACTTCCAATAAAGAATATTATTACACCTCATAAATATTCATGAACTAATCATGTCAATTCATTGGCCAATTCCTATCACAAGTACTATTTCCCTAGGGAAATAGTTTTGACTATTTCCCTACAACCTCATCCCCAGAGACACAGTGAGGTGTAATAAAGCAAATACTACATGGTATGATCGGGGCAATAGGGCACACTTTTTTCCCTCGGTACTGGCTACAGGCCTACCACCCCTCACCCTCCGGGTTCGGGGTGGTAGGCCTGTAGCCAGTACCTCGGGAAAATAGATTGCACTATTTCCCCTCTAACCATGTAGTATTTGTATACTATTTTCGAGGGCTACACCTATGCTGTATCCGTGCAGCCCCATCAACGTTCTCACCAATTCCCCTTCCTTACGTTGTAAGAACTCGATAGCACTTCCAATAAAGAATACTATTTTCGAGGGCTTTACACACTGAATACATTTATTGGTTAATGACATGCTGTACTAAGAAATGTTAGTAAAAATATTTAGTTCAGGGAGTACAACTAATCTTTTATTGGTGTCGGTAATTGTAGTATCGTGATAACAACTTTCTCTTCGTATAGCATAATGTCCAAATTGGTGCAGCTATCTAAACTAATCTACCTCTACCAAGAGTATTTAGGGGAATATGGGGCAACTGGTCCGTGGGGCAAGTGGTCCGACATGAAGGATTTTGTAATTGTATAGGCATACTGCCTTCTTTTGAACAATACGACTTTTGTTAAAACTTGACATACATCCTTACCTTCTATAATCCAAAACATTTGGAACTTTAGGGTATTTACACATGTAATATTCTCCAGATCTTTGCAGCCCCCTCCTTGAGTGACTGATTGAAAATTCACAGATAGTATGGGCGATATATGAAGATGGGTTTAGATCATGTTTAATGTACTTTCACAGGTGTTGCTTTACATAGACATCTCGATCATTTATTCCATTATGGTCATAACAAGAGAACTAAGTCGAAGCCAAGCAATTAACGTGTCTTATATGAAAGATAATTGTGTAAGCTTTACTTAGAAACTTTGAAAATTGAAGAAAAAATTGATTCTTGGTTTCAAAATGCCGAAAATTAGTGAAATTATGGAAATTTTGCTGAAAATCCAAGATGGCGGCCGTGAGGTGTAAATGGTCAGAAAGAGGTAATTAAGTCGAAGCCAAGCAATTAACGTGTTTTATATGAAAGATTATTGTATACTATTTACTTATAGACTTCAAAAATTGAAGAAAAAATTGGTCCTTGGTGAGAAAATGTAAAAAGTTGAAAAATCCAAGATGGCGGCTCTATGCAATAAATGATCAGGGAGTAAACCTGTGTTTATATGATTGATAGATATGCACCAGTAAATTATACATTAAGATGCTAGGTGCATATTGCATTTGATGGGTGCTATATTTTAGTGACCTTAGGGACTTTCCGAAATATGATTAAAACCATAGGTTGTGGTTGAAATGACCGTAAAATGGAGCATATTGCTAAGTTGGGACATTGGTGGTTTGGATTTGCGATCAATATTATCATTTAAAGAATGCTTCAACTTAAAATCGTTTTTACTCATTTCCTTTAGTACAGATAACTAATAAATGTTTTCAATACACCTATACTGTATCCGTGCAGCACCATCAACGTTTTCACCGATTCTCCTTCCTTAAGTTGTTGGGACTCGAGACTCAGCTGCTCTGTTACGTAACTCGACTAGATTCGACTTTCATTTGTTTTGTCTAGTCCGATCCGACATATTGTCACGAATAGAATATAGGACATAGCGCCCTCTCTCGGTAAGATCAGTCCTTCCTGGCTAGGCGCTAACGTAATTGCTGTATTTGATTCAGATTGATTGGAGGATCCGGCCGATACGGGCGCAATGAAAAGATGGAGTAAATAAAGTATTGTTTGAGAATAATAACGAAGCGAGTTGCAGTGTAGTCTACCTCTGAGGCTAGTTTACCCCGTGACAAGATGAAGAAGTACAAATCGTCACATATGGTGCAGATCCGGGCAGGATTTTCAGACATTTATTTGCCTACGGTACCTCTCGCCGAAGTGGAAATGATAATTGGACAGCCCAGCGTTGTGCGAAAGATTCATGTACATTCTTGAACATGAACAATGAACATGACTGGACATGGACAGTGAAGCCGTGAACAATGGTAAAAGTGACTGATATGGATCGAGGAGACAGTGACTGAGAGATGACGAACGACTTTAATATAAATACAGTAAATTGCAGAGCTCAAGATTGCAAAAATGGACATCAATAGGCCTTTTTCGACATGATGATTTCAAGTACGTTTACCCGTGAGATTATTTGATGGACGATAAAGTGAGACATGTATACGACAACGACACAAGAGAATATTATTTCCGATCGCATGAATCGTCGAATAGTGGATTATAATATTATATGGCGACATTTTGATGTATTTTACAATTTTGCGCAAGGACCGATTGATTGTGAACATGATACGACCAAGAGAGTTTTAAACCACTGGCGATTGCCGCAGGCCTATCTGTCTCCCAACAAGTAGGCCAAAGCCTATGAAACAGTGTGCCAAGAACGAGTCAGAGACCCCGGCAGCAGAGACTCCAACCAATATACACGACTAGCAGGTGAGATCGCTATGGAATTCAGTAACATTTGAAACGTCTATGAATCATTCCGTCCATGAAGACGTCTGTACGATAGGCCCATATATCGTAGGCCTTATTTACTGTATGCCTCCTCCTACACCCAGCGTCCGAATTAAGGAAAAAAATCTGGTTGCCCGACGGGCAACCAAGCAGGAAATTATGGTCGCCCGGCAGATTTTTTGGTTGTCCGTTCTGTAAAATATTTAAATGCATGTGTTTCACTTCTTGTAAAATAAGTACATGTTGGTTGCCCGGTGCTAATGTTGGGTGTCCCGGGAACCGGGCAACCACTTAACGCGAACGCTGCCTACACCATGTCTGTGTACCGGATTCAACAGCCACCGACAGTTCCGAGCAAGCCGGCCAGGTGTTCCGTTTAATAAATACAACGAAGACAATTCATCGATGGATCTAAAAGGTGCGAGTTGAATGAACACTGATTAAAACAAAGACTCTAAACAATGTGATATCATTTTCATGCAAAACATTATTCATTAACATTAGGCCTATTCATAAAATGCGTATTCACCAATCATGCCAGTGATGTTGTGACAATTATCATTGATGCCTATTTACAAAATGGTTGAAAATGTTTGACAATGTTTGACCATATGTTGACTGACTGATGACGAGACTAAGACGACCATATCCATATCTTAAGTTAGTTACTCTGCTGACGAGACCAGGTGACAAATTATGTGTTCCATGTTACTTGACTAATGACATGTAGGCCTATTGTAGATTTAAGATGTACTGTAAGATGTAAATTAGTCTCAGATAAGATGTGCATAATGTGGAAATGTGGAAATCTGAACCCTAGCTTTAAAATCGTAACATGTAGGACGAGGTAGTTGTGTACAGCGTTTATAGGATATTTAATCAAAAATTCAAATTCACTCGCTTCAATATTTTATGCAGTGTTTTCTTTTTGGCATATTTCAAAAACTTTTTATGTGATTTGAGCCTACGCTTACTTTGTACAAAATGTCTGACAAAAATCACACAGCAAATAGTTTGGTGCACTTTGCAGGTTTTGTAAAAATATCAAAAAGGCAAATTATGTTGCTCTTGCTGTTTTCAGACTGTAGGGTAATTCAGATTTTCACAACTGGGCAGGGTCTTTTGCTGACCTTCACTGGTTGACAAGGGTCCTTGTGGCTTTATTCACTGTATTATGGGTCAGTGGATATCAGCCTTTTTTCGGGTTGTTTATAATTTTGTCTTAACTGGCTGGATTATGATCAATATGGAGTAGTTGTGATTTAATAGACATGTTGATGATATACTCAGTGTGTGGACAAAAATAATGGACCATAATCAATGTTGAGTGTACAATGCAGCAACAGCGCGGAAAATTGTAGTTTTGATGTCTTGTATGAACCCTGGCGTGTTTTATATGTAAACCAAAATTGTAACTGCGCGAGGCCTATTAAAATGTGTACCCATCCCATTCGTGAATAGTGTCAAGCCTGGTTCACTTACTCGTTTAGAGCTAGGCCTATGCGCGTTCCGATTTCACGATTTTTGAACAAATGCACATGAAAATTGTAGTGTAAGATGTAAATTAGATAGTTTGGTAAATTAAGGATTTGGGGGATTTTTTTTATGCGCGATTGAACTGAAGAGCGTTGAACTTGAACCAGCCAAGGGAAAGCTGAGTGGTATTTTTGTTGTTGAACTTGAGCCAGCCAAGGGAATGCTGAGGATTTTTTTTTGAACACTTTTGTCTTTAAATTATGGGTGAATGAATTAGTGCCAGGTATAGGCCTCTGGGGTTTTTTTCTGTATGAAATTTGCAAACAGTGCGAGTCGCAGAAATAAAATTGTGTTAGTCCTCATTGTACGAGATGTGAAAATGAAGCACCGCGATATATATGGCGTTATACCCAAACTTGTTTCATGAATGTTTCTGGACAAAATCATGCATTTTCCCCTTGGCCTTGAAAAGACATTACATCGATTACGTCACAAACTCAAATGTGGCCCTTTTATTGCACAACATTTTGTTGGACAGCTTACGCAAACAAATGAAACTTAATATCACACATTGGTGGCAAAATTCGAGGTCACATTTGCACTTTTCAAAGAAGAAAAAAGTGGTGCGATACTTTTGTCCATGTGTATATATTGGCTTGCAAATGTCATGGTGACTGCGCGTGGATTCGCCGAATACCATTTAAATGTTTTTATGTATTGGAAAGGGGCAATGTTGGTGAAGAAGCATGTTTTTTATATAGAAAAGGCGTTTCTGAGAAGCTATAGCATTTGTCGCGTCCTCCAAAGCTTGTTGCTAAAGTGTGTACGAGCGATCACCGATATGATCCGCGCCCAGTTTCTTTCTGGGGCTCTGTTTTGTGTAGGTTTTGGCCGATGTGGGTTATTTTGTCCAAAATACTTGTTCTCGTTTTAGGCCCTATTTATAGGCTAGAGTAAAATATAGTTAAAATATTATAGGCTATTTTGAATCATACATTTTGCGCTAATTGTTTTTGTGATTCAATGTTTCAAACAGCTGCACCTGTACGTGTTTGGGCGTGCCCGCCGCGTGTGTTGCTCAAGTGTTTACGACGCGCTCAATAAGGCTTTCGTGTTTGCCGCTCAGACATAGACATGGTACTGCACGCGCTCTGTATCAGACAAACAATATTGCAACATCATAATTGCGGTGCGCGTTGTTTTTACATATTTTCGGAATCAATAGCTCTCATCCGGGGTCGCTTACAATTAAAGGCGTGAATTGCGGTACAAATGTGTGAATCAGTGTTATGTACTAGGAATAAATCGTTGCGCGGCACGTGAGATGTTGAACAAGTATGTTTTGAAATTGAACAGTAGACTGAGGTTTTTGATATTTGATAAGTGCCTGCGTTTCTAGAATAATTGACACTGCTCATATGATTTCATGATCACATTGTATTTGGTATTAATTTGAGACGTCTTACTTTAATTAGTTGGTTCTCTCAATGATGTCCGAATGTGTGTTTTTTTTCTTCCCAATGGTATAATACACATAGAAAAAGTTGATTCCATTATTACTTGTGATTTGCATGCCATGATTTGTAAATGATTTGATTTTTCCTCTAACAAGTCAGCTCGGTGGAACTCGCTTAGCGGGCGAGGGGGATATGTCACGAATAGAATATAGGACATAGCGCCCTCTCTCGGTAAGATCAGTCCTTCCCGGCTAGGCGCTAACGTAATTCCTGTATTTGATTCAGATTGATTGGAGGATCCGGCCGATACGGGCGCAATGTAAAGATGGAGTAAATAAAGTATTGTTTGAGAATAATAACGAAGCGAGTTGCAGTGTAGTCTACCTCTGAGGCTAGTTTACCCCGTGACAAGATGAAGAAGTACAAATCGTCACAATATTACAATGTTATATGATCAAATTATGCGAATTAAAATCCGAATACGAGACAATAGCTTCCTACATTTGCCTTTTTATGAACATATAACTTTAAAATTAAATATTGGCAACAACTGTGTACAATTATAGGAGCAATAGGTCTTCAAAATCTAACAGCATATTGAGTTTTACTTTAATCATTCGTAGGTTAAGGGGGATGTGCACCTTCGCATAGCCTCCGTAAAACTGCCGTAACTTCTTCATTATTCATTTAATCTTAATAAAAGTATACATTTTTTTGCAGGAAAGGGTTCAATGAATCCAACTATGATCATGAAATTGACCATTTTGGAGAAAATTATAAAAAACATGTTTTTTGACCCATTTTAGGTTTGGAAAAAATAACTCAAAATATATTTTGTTAAATTTTATCATACTAGTTTAATTATATTCCTCATGCAATTCCCTAGGAATCGTTTTTTTTTTTAATTTTTACTTTATTATTTTTTGAATTACAGACCAAAAAGTGCCAAAAAACCTGTTTGTTTACCTCCAAAATCGTGAAAATCACGTTTTTTGGTAAAAAATCATATTTTTTGGCACTTTTTGTTCGATAATTCAAAAAATAATAAAGTAAAATTTTAAAAAAAACCCGTATTCCTAGGGAATTGCATGAGGAATATAATTAAACTAGTATGATAAAATTTAACAAACTATATTTTGAGTTATCTTTTCCAAACCTAAAATGGGTCAAAAAACGTGTTTTTTATAATTTTCTCCCAAAATGGTCAATTTCATGATCATGGTTGGATTCATTGAACCCTTTTCTGCAAGAAAATGTATACTTTTATATAGATTTAATGAATAATAAAGAAGTTACGGCAGTTTTACGGAGGCTGTACCTGAAGGTGCACAGCCCCCTTAACGCTACGTGTCATATATTATTTTCTGAAATTTGTAATATTCAAATATGATGTGAAGAAGACTCATGCAATGAACACGTCGGTATAAGTACGTGGCAGATATACCGAATCTCCCTTCAAATGGCATGGCAAATAATTTCAAAAGTAACAACTAAGTGCTTTCGGCTATGAGTGCCAAAGTGGGTCGGTTTGTAATGAGTTATGGCATGACCACATTGGAAGCACGTTCACTAATATCGTCCGGGTTTGACATTGCGGTTAATTGAAATGGCATGGCTGGCGGATAGAACTATATGTATATCAACATTGTGTATAGGTGTATGAAATAATCATTCCAAATAATCTCTGCATCTAACAATAAGAAGGTCGGGTTGGTATATATTTAAATAGCCTATGTAGTTGTTGAATAATATAGCAAGGATGCCGGGTTGGTTTACATCTATCACGTCAACCACTGGTTTATGTAGGCCTACTACTCAGTTTCAACCCTTACAAACAATCCGTTGCCGTTCTTAACACATTCGGCCGAGTGCACCACACCAGCCGCGTAACTTAATAGGGAGGTAAGCTACCTCCCTAGTAGTAGTAGTTATGCTCTAACTGTAGCGTAACTTTCTAACGAAGTAATTTTTAGAGCATAACTGGCGAGTAACACCAGCATAGTAACTAGCAAGGTAAATATCCACATTAATCAGCATCGTTCCCTTACAAAATTAATTGTAGCATGCATCAAATGTGTGTGTACATGTATCAAACAGCAATCATATTGACACGAATGGTGTTCCGTAGAATTATAAAACTGTGTCATCAGTCGCTACGTTAAGCGTTGATTTAAATAACATGAATAATGCAACACGTCTATGGCACGTCACACCACGTCCAGCATGTCCAGTAGAGCAATGAAATCTGTGAATATGACGCCATTTTTTGTGTTCCAAAATTTTAAAGTTGATTACCTTTCTTCCAAAAATAAGGACCATACTTATAAACACATTCTGTGCGAGAGTAACATACAAAATGGTATAAAATGGCAAACATTTCACGATCAAAATCCGTTCGTTTTAAATAATGGATCAATGGTTAAACAATAAAAAAAATGTCTCAATTCTAGCGTCAAATCACTGTGGCGTGCTACTGTGATCCTGGCTTTTGTAAATGTAAATCACGGGTTCGATTCCCGTAATTCCCTTCTTTTTTTTCTTTCTTCTTTTTTCTTCAAAAAATGATTTTTATGACTTGAATTTGTTAATTAATTAAATCATTATTTGTTGAGTGATTGATTGATTGATTGATTGAATGGATGCTTGATTTGTTGAACTAATTTTTACAATTGTGTATGCATGATTGTGGATAGTTTTAAAATATTAATAATAAATTGATCTTAAATGTATCATTGAGTTTAATTATTATACACAACTTGATAATAAATTGCATGATACAATTCTCTCACTGATCATCATATCTATGTAATCGTCCATCGGGCAAATAAGAAATTGTCGTTTAGTTACAGCATAAATTGTTATGCCCCGACTTACTCTTGGGTCCGGTGAGGTATAAGATTTAGCATAAATTACCCGCCAGTTACTAGCCTATTAGCTTACCCCGGTTTGGTGCTCTCAAAATGTTGGGTTACGCCTCAGCTACTAGCGAGGTAGCGCTATTCTTCAGCTACCCGCCATTGGTGCGCTCGGCCGATTATGTTTTAAGTTTATAAGATAATCACCCGATCCTAGCGTGCAATATCTCATATTAAAGAAGACAACATTTTCAACAACTTTATTATTTAATATTTTTAGGTAGGATGTATATTTTAAGAGTTACATGTAGAAGCCCATTTATTACCTGTATAGTTACTTTTTTTGATGACTGTATATCACCTTCGTGTTCATATTAAAAATAGTCTCCCAAAGAAGACGATGGCGGTCACGATGTGCCTACATTTGCAATTCGTATTGGTTTAACATGTTGCAAATACCCATTGAAAAATTCAAATATCACATTCCTAGGTTAAAATAATCCCAAAATCAATGGAGCTGGATAACCAACTCCACTCAAAGTGTCCTTTTTTCATTTTTGCAATTAAATAACAGGTTTTGAAAATGGCGGGTAATTTTAAATTAGTCGCATGTTGTCGCATGTTGTTGCATGTTATAGTAGAGTTATTTCCATGAGATCTGTGACCAGTTTTAGGATACCTTCTTTTCTTGATGGATTTGTCAAGATGGACTAATTCTAAGAAAAATGAGCTCCTATATACCTCCCAGAAGTGCTGGCAATAGTTTTTATAGCGTAAAATCCAAAATGGCCGCCATACAGGGGCCTGAAAATTCAAATGGCTTCAATTAAGCTAAAAAGCATACCAAATTGTTCGCCTGAGCACAAGGATTCCAGAAAAGTATAGTTTGCCATACTTCCGATGTTTGGTTAACGAGTTATTGGGTTAAACATAAAAAGGTCGTTGACCTTTGCATATGGGGTCAACATTTAAACTTGCACCGATTTTGAAAAACAATATCTGATATTGTTCGTATGGTCACAAGGATTACAGAAATTATAGTTTTTACCACCTAGAGTGTCAGTTGTACCTTATAAAGGGGTCAAAAGATCAGGTTCCATATAGGTCAGTATACCTTGACCTTTGACCCACGCAAACAAACAAAATTCCTGGTTCCTAAAAAAATACCTAAATAGGCTATTCATGGTAATAAAAGCGGAATTCAGTTGAAAACTGAAGGCGAATAATCATTTTAAAGGAGCCCCACGTGACAGAGTGGGAAAGTTGAAAATCTTGGTGTTTTTTTTAAACTAAAATAGACCTACCGGACCCATCTGGCTGTATGTAGATATATTTGAATACATTAAAGGTAGATGTTCCGATTTCTGGCCCGATTTTCAACTTGATGTTTTCTATTTTACATGAAAGGTCATCCTTACAATTGATGCACTCCAAAGTTTGAGATGCATAACTCCAACGGTTCTATTTTAGAAGCACAAGGTCAGAAAATATTTGTCCATTGAGTAGTACACAAACTGGTTGGTGGTTAATCACCTTTGGCAGTAATTCTCCACATTTTAGCCTTTAATTTCTAAATGGAACATTTCTGGCCCTAAGATTTTATAGACATAATGAGAAAATGTGGGAATTCTTCTAATATCAAAATATCTTGATGTGAAAAAAAAAATCATAGCCCAAAAAGGTGATCGGAACATACACCTTTAAGTGACTATCTAAATGTCCTTATTATTGGCTATGTAAGTAGGCCTACATGTATATAATACAAATTTGTATTTTTCTTAATAAGAATCATACATGCTACCGACAGCATATTCCTCCATATCTTGCTTTGCATATGTCTCACTATACCAACATTTATATTGCCATAAATTGGTATGTACTCCTACTTCTAAATTCGTACCATGAAAGTAACAGACCTGTTACTTTCATGTTCGTACCAAACACTTCCCACAACACCCTTTCAGTTCTATAGTACAGCTGATCTGCTACAGAAACACCGTCCTTCCATACCCCTTCTAGACTACTGTTAGTTTCCATTTGACATGTTTGATCACCCCTTCTTTTTTAAAAGATATTTTATTCCTGCTTTAGGGTTATCCAAGAATGTAGCGAAGACAATTCATATGTAACGAACAGGTAGGAATAAGTAACAGATGCCCCGACTTTCCCTTCCTAAGTTCAAGTGGCAAATAATCTCAAATGTAGCTACGGCATGCTTTCGGCTATGTATGCCAAAGTGGGTCGGGTAATAATGAGTTCTGTCATGACCAAATTAGGAACACGTTCACCAATATCGTCGGGTCTGACATTGTTGCCGTTATGATGACATGGCCCGCAGATAGAACTGTATTTAGCCCTCAAAGGTAAAACATTGTGTAAGGTGTATGCAATAAGTACTCTAGATCTCGTCATTTTATAATAAGCAGGTCGGATTGGTATTTTTCTAAATAGTCGTTGCATTTATATAACATGCATGTTGCACACAATAGGGTCGTATTTATAACTCAGGTATTGCCCAGGTTTATAAAGGACTACCTATTGAGAAATACATGACAAATGGCGTTTAATTAGAGAATAATGACTGCGTAACAACTGTTTTCGTGAATTTGTTTTAAAATCAGAGGTTTTTGTACTGGTCTGGGGAATTGTCCCGAGGGGCGCAGCCCCCGAGGGACAATTCCGAATGACCAGAACAAAACCCTAGGATTTCAAAACAAATTCACGAAACAGTTGTTAAGCAGTCATTATTCTCATTCATTACTGAATGCATATTTTATCCAAATCGTTGATTTGTACCGATATAATCTTGCTAATAATTAATTAGTTTTCTGTTTATTTTGTCCACCCCTTCTTAGTTATTGAAACAGTCTAATTCGGGTCATCCCCTCATTAACATTTTTATCATTCAACCAATCAGAAATAAGCTTTAATCGTGTTTCCTCATAACTCATTGAATATTCAGTTTAGGGGCGTGAGGCGTTAATTTGATTGGAACGCACTTGTACGCAGCTATCGCGATTATTCATGAAGTAATGAATGATGCATAATTAATACGTTCAATGATATACTCAGTATTTAATACATGATGCTATGTAGTAAATGCATAGTTGAAATTAAAAAAGACAGTAGCTGTATCTATTTGATTTTTTCTCTTTTTTGGTCTCGAGTTCACCATTTTGTGAACAGGGTGATTAAAAAAAACATGCACTCAACTTTGGGATTTTATTTCTATAAATGTGTGCAAACAATTCTCATATTATTTATTCTGGGAGAGAGGCTGTCTCATTAGCTTTTTTTTTCAAAATATTTAAATTGGTTAAAATTGCTTTTAAAAAACGTGATTTATGGTCCTTTAGATAAACGTGTACATTTTAAAACCGAACAAGATTTGTGATTTTGTTCTAATAACATCTTTTAAATTTAACTATTGAATAACGGCGTACACTCTAATCCAATTATTACAGATGCCCGATTTTATCTTTGTTCGGCTGGATTTAAGAAATAATATTTCGGATTTCGTTCTTCTTCTTTTCCAAACATGCCAAACCACAAATCAGCCAAACAGTACTACCACTTATATCGGGTCACTTTATGGCGGCGCCATTGTGAAGTTGATGTCGTGAAACAGGTATGGCATGGAGGACTCTAAATTGTAAAAGAAGTTAGCTGTGAAGTCAATCGATTCCAGGGTTATACATAGGGCCGTATGCACTTTAACGCGGTTTTAAGCTAAACAAGCGCTTAACATTAACTTTAGACATATTGTTATAACGCAATATATTTGTTAAACTCACTGAAAAGTGTCTAAACTTTAAATATGGGTATGGTGGTAGCGTTTAACTAAATTTGTGCACGAAGTGTACACATACTCCCTCACAGTACCAGATGTAAGCTGACGTGAATATGCATTTGAGGAATTTAGTCGATAACTATATATTTCTGTATACAGTGAACGCACGACCACTCTGAGAACGAGATTCAAACAGTGCAAATGCGGGTTTTGTTAATTCAAATATAACCTCACGTTTATTTAGTCACGGCTCATTATGCTAAAACTGTGTTTGGTACGATAATACGGCCCTTAATCATGTTAATAATTAGTTAACAACGTTCTTCAATTAAAGGGTTCAACAAAAGAAAGTATACCACTTTGCCTATGTCATTTTGAGTAATTTTCAATTTGTTTTTGTCCAAACAGGCTAGATAGGCATTTAGATGAATCGTTTAGGCATAATTTGATACCACATTTGCCCCCTAACAACAAAGATAAACCATGATTAGCACCATTTAAAGGAAAATATCCCATTTTCAAAAGTCGCATTTCCAATACACAGCACGAGAAGAAAGGGCCAATTGTTAACACACACATGCCGTGTTTATCCCGTACTGATCACCGCGCTTATCCCTCAATGCGCGGGCTAATTCAAATGTAAACTGATGCATGGGTGAAGGGTTTGAATGTAAAGGAACGTTATGGATGGGGAGAACATGGACAGATTAACCAAATCTTCTCGTGCTGTGTATTGGAAATGCGACTTTTTAAAATGGGATATTTTCCTTTAAATGGTGCTAATCATGGTTTATCTTTGTTGTTAGGGGGCAAATTTGGTATCAAATTATGCCTAAAAGATTCATCTAAATGCCTATTTAGCCTGTTTGGTCACAAACAAATTGAAAGTTACTCAAAATGACATAAACAAAGTGGTATACTTTCTTTTGTTGAACCCTTTATAACGTGTGCGCCAAGTTACAGGGGCATTGAGAGATTTCTCAAAACAAAAATTGAAATTGAATTCCATTTAATACCTTGTTTAGGTAGAGGATACATGTGTAAGCTTCTGAAAACAAACTAAGGAGGAACTGCCTTTAAACGTAGAAAGGGCGCTATATTTTATTCTACACCGTCAAAGTCAAATATTCAAATTTTCACAATGGCCACAGTAAGAATGATCCAAAACAAAACACTGGTGCTGTGCAGAGTGCTGTGATTCTAACCGTTTCAAGCAAAATAATATTATCAATGCGCGCCTGCTGTGGCGGATTACATGTCCACGATTCAATGCACAGATCAAATAGATCCGGTGTACCCTCTTTCCTGCGGCAACCTTGCTGTACTTTAAAATAACCACGGTTGTAATCATTCGCGTGGTATATAGTTTGTGATGTAATCAAATATTTCGCCTCATCAGCGGACATTTTGGCGACGTTCATCCTCCGCGGTATCCTACGGATTTACCGATGGATTAAATTTAACACGGGTTAGTTCAGCGTAGTGCGGTGATTTTCCTTAGCTTTTCTAGGTTAACTTGACTGTCTTAGAGAATCATAAAAAAAATGCAGGGATGTTTTGCGGTCTTATAATTACCTTAGGTTCTATTTGAGATTGAATTAACCGTTGAAGTGATTGATGGAATGAAGAATCGAGGAGACATACATGTACCTGTGGTAGTTGAAAATGAACATTAGTAAGGTAAATTGCTGCGCTAATTTAGCCTCACTTATGTAATGATCATGCTGCAGCTATAGAGGTGAACTTGATAGAAGGATGATTAGCACTTTCCACGCGGCAGGCAGCTGCAGACGACATTCCAAAATTTCACAAAATGTTTCAAAAATGTCAACATTACTGTATTTCATTACCATATTATTTGGAATCACCATGAGAAATGCATTGAAATAAGTACAAACATGCCTAGTGTTTGTCAGTAATCTTTGAGATAGACTTTGAAATTATGAAAGGTTTCTGAAAAATCTGTTTTGTGTATGGTAAAAATAATAGCCGCGTGGAAAGCGTTAAGAAGAATATAGGACAATATTGTAGTTTAACAGCTCAAGATTGCCTATTACGTCAGCGCGGATAAATACAGAGGTGTATGGGCACACATAAGCCTCGCATAACGTGTGCATCAAACGCGTGACTCGTGCATGCGACCAAAGTTGCGTGTGTATGGCCAAGGTTGGCGCGTACGTTTGATTTATTTTTGCGCCCGGAGAGATAAACACTGCCCTTTTTCGGAATGTATTGCTTTATATTAGACGAGTGCGTAATACCCGCTTACGCATGTAAGCTACACTCTTAGAAGGTCAGGATCAAATACATGAGTAGATTTCCGGCTCACTTTGTTTTGATCCTTTAAGGATCATTTTCGGATCGTTTTGATCCGTTTTCGGATCGTTTTGATCCGTTTCCAGATAGATATCAACAAACGGATCAAATTCACCTTGATCAACTTTGATCTGATTTCCGGATCAATTCGATGAAACAGTTCATTGGTCAATGAGTGACTGACGTCACTCTTTCGCAAACCGATAGACGACAAGCAGACGATCTTTTGAAATCGGTCGCCACAGTTGAAACAAGGGTGAAATACCGCGGTAAGTTATCCAGTCTAATCTGTAAAATGTTAGTTTTATTTTTTATGTTTGAACATGCTCTATTCTTGTGAACAAATTTCTTGTACCTGACCAGTGCCATCAGTACGATTTTCGGTCAAAATGCTCCTCACAAAATGTCACGATCACTGCGATGTACTAGGCCTACACGATGTAGTAAGCTTACTGCACTCGATATATAGTCTGCAGTGTGCACCCGGGGGTGGGGGCATTCAATCAATATTAGGTTTCACACCAGGCTCCATCAAAAATACCCCCCTTTTTTTGGCCCGGTGTCACCGAAAGACCCTTGCATGCATGCTTGTTTTTACAATCTCTCACCCGATGACCCCCTATGTTTTCACTTTTTCTTTGATTCAGTTTGATCCTGGAGTAGGATCATAAGCTACAGGTACATCCGATTAAGGATCATTATTTTGATCCGTTTCAGTATCATTTGACAGAAATATTTGATCCCATTTCGGATCAAACTTTTTGATCCTGCTTGTCGGATCACTTTGATCCGGAAAGGGTAAGCTCATATGTGATACCGCTTCTGGATCAAAATTGATCCTTTTCGTCTCATATTTGATCCTGACCTTCTAAGAGTGTACTTAGTGATTGGCACTGTTCTATTCATATTGAAGTCGAACAACTTTTTTTAATAATAACATTTGCATATTATATTGGACATTATAAGACAAATAATATTGATTCAGTTGTGTAACTTTAATTGCAAAGGGACTTTGTAAAGATGTGTGAAGGATCACATATCAAAATGAAGTTTCTGGCTCCTTTACTTCTGGGTGATTTCTAACACTTTTTGATACCCCTCGTATAACACTCGAGTGCAACGAACCGTGATCGGAGTTGTATTGGTATTTGTTGTTGCTTGAGGGCGGGCTTGAGGGACCAGGGGGTTGTGGGATGACGCACCCAAACCGAAATGGATACTGGATGATGGCACATTCGAACCAAGAGGCAATGTGTGACAAATGAAACCATTCAATATGTTCAAATGGAATCAAACGGAATTTAGTTGAAGAATAAAATCAGATACTCATTTGAAAGGAGTTCGCTTGTGACAGAGTTGCAAGATCAAATTCGTGAATTTGTACCACTAGACTCCTTTAACCGATCTGGCTATATGTAGCCATGTTTGGATATATCAAGTGAGTATCTAAATTTGCTTATTATTTAAATATTAATATATCAAATAAAACATTTTTTATTTGGCAGTTCGCTACCTTAGGTTTCTCTGACAAACTGGCGTGAATTATCTTTGAAATAAGACCATAACAATACATTTAGCTGAACATTGAAAGCGGGTTTTCATATTAAAGTAGCCTACGTGTGACAGACTTGAAAGTTGGAAATCGTGATTAAAAAATAAAATAGGTCCATTTTGAAAACTGAAGGCGAATATTAATTTTAAAGGAGCCCCACGTGTGACAGAGTGGGAAAGTTAAAATCTTCGTGTTTTTTAAAACCAAAATAGACCCACCGGACCCATCTAGCTGTATGTAGCTATACTGGATACATTAAGTGACTATCTAAATGTCCTTATTATTGGCTATGTATGTAGGCCTACATGGATATAAGACAAATTTTTCTTTTTCTTCATTTTTCCTAATAAGAATCATACATGCTACCGACATCATATTCCTCCATACTTTGCTTTGCATATGTCTCACTATACCAACATTTTATATTGCCATAAATTGGTATGTACTCCTACTTCTTAATTCGTACCAAACACTTCCCACACTCCAACACCCTTTCATTTCTTAGTACAGCTCATCTGCTACAAAAACACCGTCCATCCATACCCCTTCTAGACTACTGTTAGTTTCCATTTGACATGTTTGATCACCCTTCTTTTTTTAAATATATTTTATTCCTGCTTTAGGGTTATCAAAGAATGTAGCGAAGACGATTCATATGTAACGAACAGGTAGGAATAAGTAACAGATGCCCCGACTTTCCCTTCCAAAGTTCAAGTGGCAAATAATCTCAAATAGCTACGGCATGCTTTCGGCTATGTATGCCAAAGTGGGCCGGGTAGTAATGAGTTCTGTCGTGACCAAATTAGGAACACGTTCACCACCAATATCGTCGGGTCTGACATTGCTGCCGTTGAGATGACATGGCCCGCAGATAGAACTGTATTTAGCCCTCAAAGGTAAAACATTGTGTAAGGTGTATGCAATAAGTACTCTAGATCTCGTCATTTTATAATAAGCAGGTCGGATTGGTATGTTTCTAAATAGTCGTTCGTTGCATTTTTATAACATGCATGTTGCACACAATGGGGTCGTATTTATAACTCAGGTATTGCCCAGGTTTATAAAGGACTACCTATTGAGAAATAACGCTTAATGATGCATAATACGTATATAAAATGATATACTCAGTATTTAATACATGATGCTATGTAGTAAATGCATAGTTGAAATTAAAAAAGACAGTAGCTGTATCTATTTGAGTTTTTCTCTTTTTGGTCTCGAGTTCACCATTTTGTGAACAGGGTGATTAAAAAAAACATGCACTCAACTTTGGGATTTTATTTCTATAAATGTGTGCAAACAATTCTCATATTATTTATTCTGGGAGAGAGGCTGTCTCATTAGCTTTTTTTTCAAAATATTTAAATTGGTTAAAATTGGTTTTAAAAAACGTGATTTATGGTCCTTTAGATAAAAGTGTACATTTTAAAACCGAACAAGATTTGTGATTTTGTTCTTATAACATCTTTTAAATTTAACTATTGAATAACGGCGTACACTCTAATCCAATTATTACAGATGCCCGATTTTATCTTTGTTCGGCTGGATTTAAGAAATAAGATTTCGGATTTTGTTCTTCTTCTTTTCCAAACATGCCAAACCACAAATCAGCCAAACAGTACTACCAATTATATCGGGTCACTTTATGGCGGCGCCATTGTGAAGTTGATGTCGTGAAACAGGTATGGAGGACTCTAAATTGTAAAAGAAGTTAGCTAAGAAGTCAATCGATTCCAGGGTTATACATAGGGCCGTATTGTCATGTGCACTTTAACGCGGTTTTAAGCTAAACAAGCGCTTAACATTAACTTTAGACAAATTGTTAAAACGCAATGTGTTTGTTAAACTTAAACATGTGTCTAACCCCACTGAAAAGCGTCTAAACTTTAAATATGGGTATGGTGGTAGCGTTTAACTAAATTCGTGCACGAAGTGTACACATACTCCCTCACAGTACCAGATGTAAGCTGACGTGAATATGCATTTGAGGAATTTGGTCGATAACTATATATTTCTGTATACAGTGAACGCACGACCACTCTGAGAACGAGATTCAAGCAGTGCAAATACGGGTTTTGTTAATTCAAATATAACCTCGCGTTTATTTAGTCACGGCTCATTATGCTAAAACTGTGTTTGGTACGATAATACGGCCCTTAATCATGTTAATAATTAGTTAACAACGTTCTTCAATTATAACGTGTGCGCCAAGTTACAGGGGCATTGAGAGATTTCTCAAAACAAAAATGAAATTGAATTCCATTTAATACCTTGTTTAGGTAGAGGATACATGTGTACGCTTCTGAAAACAAATTAAAGAGGAACTGCCTTTAAACGTAGAAAGGGCGCTATATTTTATTCTACACCGTCAAAGTCAAATATTCAAATTTTCACAATGGCCACAGTAAGAATGATCCAAAACAAAACACTGGTGCTGTGCAGAGTGCTGTGATTCTAACCGTTTCAAGCAAAATAATATTATCAATGCGCGCCTGCTGTGGCGGATTACATGTCCACGATTCAATGCACAGATCAAATAGATCCGGTGTACCCTCTTTCCTGCGGCAACCTTGCTGTACTTCAAAATAACCACGGTTGTAATCATTTGCGTGGTATATAGTTTGTGATGTAATCAAATAGTGTGCCTCATCAGCGGACATTTTGGCGACGTTCATCCTCCGCGGTATCCTACGGATTTACCGATGGATTAAATTTAACACGGGTTAGTTCAGCGGAGTGCGGTGATTTTCCTTAGCTTTTCTAGGTTAACTTGACTGTCTTAGAGAATCACACAAAAATGCAGGGATGTTTTGCCGTCTTATAATTACCTTAGGTTCTATTGGAGATTGAATTAACCGGTGAAGTGATTGCTGGAATGGAGAATCGAGGAGACATACATGTACTTGTGGTGGTTGAAAATGAACATTAGTAAGGTAAATTGCTGCGCTAATTTAGCCTCACTTATGTAATGATTATATTGCATTGCAGCTAGAGGTGAACTTGATAGAAGGATGCTTAACACTTTCCACGCGGCAGGCGGCTGCAGACGACATTCCAAAATTTCACAAAATGTTTAAAAAAGGTCAAAATTATTGAATTTCATTACCATATTTGGAACCACCATGAGAAATGCATTGACATAAGTACAAACATGCCTAGTATTGGTTCCGTAATACTTCAGATAGACCTTGCCATTTAGGAAAGTTTTCTGAAAAATCTGTTTCGTATATGGTAAAACTAAAAGCCGCGTGGAAAGTGTTAAGAAGTAGGACAATATTGTGGTGTAGTTTAACAGCTCAAGATGGCCTATTACGTCAGCACGGATAAATACAGAAGAGTATGGGCACACATAAGCCTCGCATAACGTGTGCATCAAACGCGTGACTCGTGCGTGCGACCAATGCCACCAATGCCGCGTGCGTATGGCCAAGGTTGACGCGTACGCTTGGATTATGTTTGCGCCTGGAGAGATGAAAACTGCCCTTTTTCGGAACTTATTGCTCTATATTGGACGAGTGCGTAATACCTGCTTACGCATGTAAGCTACTTAGTGATTGGCACTGTTCTATTTATAGTGAAGTCGACATTTTCATAATTACATTTGCATATTATATTGGACATTATAAGACAAAAAATATTGATTTAGTTTAAAACAGACTGTAACACATCAGTAATGAATTGAGCAGTTTCAATAAGTTTCTGTTAACATTTTATCATTTGTATTGCCCCTGTTTAGTGGTGTAAAATGTTGTATTTCAAATGATCATCAGAATTAACATTATCAAATGGTATAAACTTACACAGAACATAGTTTTGCTGCGTCCTCGTAAGTACTGCATGATGATGCACAGCCATTTTGATTACTATAGACAAATATTGTAATGCTCAAGAAACGGATAAATTGGCCCAAATCATTTCATGACCTCATGGCATACATTTTAAATAAAAGCAATTAAACCCAACTAGATTGCTTTTGGAAACCAATAATTAAAGAATATAATATAGGTCGTTGCTGTTTGGCTAAATTTGGTCATATAATGTAGGCTGTACAATATTTGGAGACGTGTATTTAGAGTATTTGTTATATATATATATTTTTTTATCATAAACATAACTTGTTTTTGTTAGATTTATTTTTATCAAACAACAACAAATTCCCGCCATTACAAATCGGCGAATCCAGCGAGTTATTTTCCAACTTCCTGCTTCAAATAATCGCGTTCTATAAGGCCAAACAAAGAAGATAGTCTGTCTCAGAAACATTTTGCAAATAAGCTAAGTGCTGTGCGATTTATTTATTTTAGAAAATAGGCTATGAGGTATGCGATTTTTTTTTTTTTTTTGCGATTTTGTTGTTGTTGCTAATCCAAAAATGTTCTCTGTGTATACACAGAGAACATTTTTTATTAACTTTTTTTTAAATAAAAAAAATAATTAAAAAAAAATAAAAATAAAAAATAAAAAATAAAAGTTTTTTAGCCCTCAGCGCACAGACCTACGCGCCATAGCTCAATGTACATACCAATGCAGGTGGGCTTCTGAGACGGACCTTCTTCTTTGTTTGGCCTAACCTTAACCCTACTACACCAAACGTCAACAACACGGCCAGCCTGTTCTTATAACCCGGCGTGCAAGTTTTTGGGCTATAAAATGAACCCAAGCTATACACGAGGCGAAGTTTACTAAGCCGAGTAGCCTCGACAGCCGTAATGTAGTGGAATGGAGATGAGATTTGGTGCGTGGTTCCAATCTCTGGTGGGGGGGGGGGGGGGGTCGGTCGGTGGGATGTGGGGATGATCTTTCGGGTGAATTTTCTCCGTCGGAAAAAAAATGTTGCCGTGTGCATGGTGTTCCAGAGTTAGGGTTAACACACACCCACACGGCGAAGCTGCGTACGTCTATTCGGCATAGACTAACTACTTAGGGAAGACGTCCAAACTCGACCGCCCGTTGACCGCCGGTTACGGGCGGTTCCGCCCGGTTCTTTCAGGTCAAATGTTTTACTGGTATATGAATATTCGCGCATGCAACACTGAACAACCGCCGTTTGCTGTAACCGGACCAATTTACATTATCAATCTGTTACTTTGCGGTCATAATAGCTCTCTCTATAATCGTTCTATAAAAAAACACATTCATAGACTTTCGGTATTGATTTTAAAAAGTTAATTGAGCTATAAACAGATTGAAAAAGCCAACCCCAGCGAAAATCAATAGCTGTATTGTACTGGTTGTCAACTGAGCCCATTACTTCAAGATTTTATTGCTCACGCGTGTGACGAGGCACTATCAACCGGTCGTGTTCACCAGAGTGTAACTATTTGACCTCATTATGTGTGTATATTATAACAGACGACACGTTTTGTGAGAACCGGGCGGAACCGGCCGTAACCGGCGGTTGCCTG
Source organism: Ophiura sarsii (assembly GCA_035610835.1). Taxonomy (NCBI): domain Eukaryota; kingdom Metazoa; phylum Echinodermata; class Ophiuroidea; order Amphilepidida; family Ophiuridae; genus Ophiura; species Ophiura sarsii. Next base: position 79,074,494 of record CM069447.1, on the reverse strand, counting down.
GCGGTCGAGTTTTGACGTGATCCCTTAGAGACTGCTCATTACGCATACCAGTACACGCAATTTGTCAAAGCTAAAAATAGTACCGTCACCATGGTGATATTAGGGAGCTTTCGATTTGGACGACGAACGCTTCTACGACAAGATGACACCTCGAGTCATGTGCGCAACAGATGACAAAATTAACGCATTCGCACATGACTCAAAGTGTCATTCAACCGTCCTAGATTCATCCGTCGGGCAAATCGAAAGCTCGCTATAATCAGCCGAAGACAGGTCCCAGAAATTGGACGTCCGACGGATTGCTAAGTCGACGCATGCGCACATGATTCGAGGTGTCATCTTAAGCTCCCTATTGTCGGATCTTATTTGGTCAGTCCATATCGGGACAGAGGTTTGTCTTTATTTCTCTTCCCTTCAATCACGCCTTGCATAACCTGTTGCTATAATTAGGAAGTCGTTTAGACACTCCAGTGTTGAATACTACTGCAATTGGTCCTTCTCATGGTCCATGGGGTGTAAAGTATATGCCTCCAACACTACATCTCAAAGGCAGCCATTCTGATTTTGTCAGCTTTTATAGATTTCAAGCTTAGGCATTGTTAGGTTTTGAGGTGTCCAAGTGTGGTGTAATATTGGATGACTTGAGGGCGATACAGTGAAAATTGGTTAAGCCTTGAGAAAGAAATCGGACAAGCCGCAGGCGAGTCCGATTTTGTTTTCAAGGCGAAACCAATTTTCACTGTATCGCCCGAAAAAAGGAATCCAATATTTACATTATTATGTTTTGAGAATCTGACTCTAATCAATTTATATGAAATATGATAGCCATCCATTTGTCAAAAATCCTATGAAGTATAGGCCTAGGTCACGCTAGCATCATCACCTAGGCTAGGGCTAGGCCTACACACAAATCAGAAATAAGCTTATTTCTAGGGTGTATTTTTGTCTGAAAGTAAACTGTAAAAATGCTATCAAAATATGTTTTAAATGACTAACTATATCATTGATATTTGATTTTGGATTTCATTGGAATGTGTAAACATCATAGAAATATTAAGGGAATTTAGATCTAAAAAGGCTAGCACGAAAATTGGAAATAAAAATAATAAGCAGCTTTACTTTAGTAGGCCTAGTAAAAAGGCTATAAATTCTCCTACTAACTATCAAAAGACCAAAAGTACAATATTTGTAGCCAAAGAGTATTTCACACTGCTTGAATTAATTAACCATGTCCATGTTCCTTGTATTTACCCTTTTCATGAGTAATTCTGAGTAAAACTCCACACAAAATATTATCACAGCACAGGTGTCGGCCATCTTGTTGTTTACTGATTTCACAGGGTTTATGGACTGTTCCAGTGAGTTAAATAGGGGGTTATATTATAGTGACGGTAGGGGCTAATTGACTAGTAAAGAAGATAGGTTTTTAACATGTTTCACATCCAAAAATACCAAAATTATCATTCTATTCTCGTGTTAAAATATATTAATCATTATATTTTTGTTTCGTTATAGAAAATATACAAATATGTCAATTATTTATCCGGCGTCAGTTATGAAAAGTTCCAACTAAAAATTACAGTTTTGAACCCTTCAAATGTATGGGTCAATCCAGCAAACACATTGAACCAATCAAAAGCTCTTATTCCAACCTGTCCAATACAGTTGACCGATTTTTTAACTTACAAATACAGTCCAATACATGATTAACTCAAGTTCAAAGCTCTGTGTAAGTGAATAGGACGGAAGATTCTCAAAACATAATAATGGATAATATTGGATCCATAACAATAATGAAAAAAATTGGATGATTTACGCCCAATATGTATTGGTCTCGCTATGAGATTTACAATATCAAAACAACTTGTAGCTCAACCATTACATATGAGCTCAATCTATCCAATTTGGTATCATACATGGTAATTACAAGGGCTTAGGCAATCCAGGTTTGTGCTTGGTACTATAGATGAGGTGACCGTTGTTTACATCAGTAGTGTTTACAAATTGATTAGCGCCTGGTCTAAAGACATGCTAGAGGTACTAGTCCATGACTATACTGCATACATACTATTCGAAAGCAAAACACACATCACTGAGCGCCAATTTTAAAAAGCACATGCCCTTATGGTGCGTACGCGACCAGATTTAGTGCCTGGTCTCTCACTGTGCTTAGGATGCAGACCAAGACTGCACTATTAAACCGTAAGCATTGTAAGTAATGATCAATCAAGCGTGAATTAAAGCACATTCCCTATAGGTGCGCACGCATACTGCCGGGCACTACGTCACCGGTCACACCATCTATACTATGTTAGATTCTTACATCGGCAACAGTAAGAATAATCCTAAATAACATATTGTAATATTGAATACAGATGCCGTGTCCCTTCGCAACTCCACTGTTTTAAACAAAACAATCTTCTCTGTGCGCCCTGCTGTGGAGGATTACGTATCCACGATTCACTGCAAAGATCAAATAGATCCGGCGTGTACACTTTTTTCCCGCGGCAACCCTGTTTTAGTCTAGAATAACCACGGCTGTAATCATTTGCGTGGCAGTGTGTGAATTTAATCAAATATTTCGCTTCATCAGTGGACATTTGGCGACGTTCATCCTCCGGATTTGCCGATTGATTTAATTTAACACGGGTTAAGCTCAGCGCAATGAGATTTATTTCTTCAGAATTTCTCTGTTTAAGTTTATCTGACTATCGCGGTGCATCATTGAGACAATACTCTGATGTGTGTGTTGCGTTTTTGTAATTACCTTAGGTTTTATATAATATCAACACATATCCGGTGAAGTGATTGCCGGAATTAACACTTTCCACGCGACAGTCGAATTTAATTTCATCGCCACATTTGGGATCACCACGAGAAATGCCTCAATATAAGTACAAGTATGCCTAGTATTGGTTCAGTATTTTTTGAGAAGAGACTTGAAAGTTTGGTAGGTTGCTAAAAAATCTGGTTTGTATTATTATGGTAAACGTAACAGCCGCGTGGAAAGTGTTAGTAATTGAGAGAACGTAGCTTTAGTTCAAAGCGCACACTAGAAAGATAAGATGCATCACCATTATTTACACATGTAATGACAATGCTGCTTGAAATTAAACACCTTGGAAGCGATATGAGGGCGATTACTAAGGGTGTTACTGTTAACCCTTAACATATGAAATGTATCAAAATCAAGCGCTGTAACTTTTGAAATATCAATGGGGTGTAGGTCCTATATATTATATAAAAGTAAACATGTTTGGCAAGTAAATTAGTCAGAACATCCAATTCTTATTTTTAAATTGTGACGAACAAAATCACTTGTTACGCTAACAAATTCCGTACAAAATAACCAAATCAGTTTTTGGTAAAAAATGCCGAAATTGCACCAACAATTATCTTAAGACAATTCTCTAGAAACAGTATTTGTATTTGTTCATAAAAATGTTTAGTTTTTAAATTGTTGACTAAAAATGTTTAGTTTTTAGATAGTTTTCTAAACATGGTCCACCATTGCGTTGGTAAAATATCAAATTGTTGACACTCTTTGGATTACAGCGCTTGATACATTTGTATCTGTATGGCTAACAGCTCCCTTAACTCTTTCCCTGACAAATTAATTTTTGAAGAAATTGTGAATTTGCACATGCATGTAAATATCAACTTATAATTTGAATATGAGACTCTGTAAGGTAGTAAAACTATATATATTCTGAAAGCTTATGAATGGCCGGACACTTCTGTGAAAATTTCAACGATACCGGACAATCGTGGCGGTTGCCATGGTAACCGTTACCCAGCATGCAATTTTTGTAACATCTTTTTTTACAAATATTTAGTAGTCCTGTATGAAAACTATACTACTTGAGCCCTTCAAAATGCTTTCAAGATATGGGCATTATAATTCTGAACATTTTGATACCAAATTTGCTGTAGTGGGTTATTCGGTTATGGCGCAACGACCAGAATCGTGTACGATCAGCACGACAAATATACCGTAAGCCCAAAATCCAAAATGGCCGCCATACAGGGGCACAAAAATTCAAATGCCTTCAATTACACTAAAAGGCATACCAAATTGTTCGGCTGAGCACAAGGATTCCAAAAAGGTAACGAGTTATAGGGTAAAACGTAAAAAGGTCGTGTTGACGCATTAATGCGTCTATGTCAGGTAAAGAGTTAAGAAGCAGGACAATGACAATAATGTATTTTAATTGTTGTATTGTATATACCGGTGTCACGCGAATATTGCGTACGTTGCAATATTACATCTGCATTACAGAAAAGCAATACGTTAGTACTCACATAAAGATCATGCATAGGCCTATTATAAGCAAATGAATACCCGGACACAAGAAATCACCGAGACATTCGATGATAATGTAAACAATTAATTGGTTTTAAACTTGTCACGTGTTTTTTTATTTATCAAGCCGAATAATCAGGTGGCTGTGGACAATCGTTTACGTGTTTGTTGTTTTAACAACAAACACGTATTAAAATACAAGACAATTTATAAAAACGTCTTGGACGAGTCATGTTCATGATCTAGAAATGAAAGGCCCTGTCACACCATAGCGTATGGCCTGAACGTGGCCTGAACGTATGACGACGTATTCAAAAAATAGCTCGAAAATTGTCAGAGTACAATAACGTCCAACTTCCCAACGAATTGCGTAGGAAAAGTCGACATCGGTCATGTCGGTAATGGAATGGACGTATCCATAGCGTATTGAACGTATACATAGCGTATGACTAACGTATTGATAGCGTATCACTAACTTATAACAAACTTATGACAGCGTATCACAACGTATGCTTCACGTATGACAAACGTATGTTTCACGTATTCGTAGCGTATGTCTGTCGTGTTCGACGTATCCACAGCGTATCCTCGGCGTTCAACGAACACGTGACTTATGCCGCTGCAGAAATTGAGTTTCGTACACGGCGGGACAAGTGTTGCCAGTTTAAAGGCCCTGTCACACCATAGCGTATGGCCTGAACGTGGCCTGAACGTGTCCAAGAACGTCCAAGAACGTCCAAGAACGTCCAAGAACGTCCAACTTCCCAACGAATTGCGTAGGAAAAGTCGACCTCGGTGATGGAATGGACGTATCCATAGCGTATCCATAGCGTATTAGACGTATACATAGCGTATGACTAACGTATTGATAGCGTATCACTAACTTATAACAAACTTATGACAGCGTATCACAGCGTATGCGATCGGCGAGCGTATACCAACGTATGCTTAACGTATTCGAAGCGTATGTCTGCCGTGTTCGACGTATCCTCAGCGTATCCTCGGCGTACAACGAACACGTGACTTATGCCGCTGCAGAAATCGAGTTTCGTTCACGGCGGGACAAGTTCAAGTAAACGCAGCCTAGATGATAACTATTAAAATATCTAGAAGGGTAAATCTATAGGTCCAACCTATAATTTACGACGAGTAATGTACCTCTAACCATGGACTTATTAGTCCATGCTCTAACGTATGTCAGCGTATGTCAACGTATGTCTAACGTATGTCAGCGTTTGTAAACGTATGTCTAAGGCGTGGCGTCGAATCGGATCGACGGATACTGCTGACGTCCCCAGGTGGAATCTTCAATGCATTGAGGAATTAAAGGACAGATTTTGAGGACCTGAGCATGTATTTTCCATCAATTTCACAGTGTGTCTGAATTTTCAGTACGCAAATATTTGAGGATTTTAACGCAAAGTACTTAAACTGTTTGAAACATTTTACTGCACGGTCTCAAGTGCCGCTGTAATTGGTTTCCTTTTCTATTGTGTGAGTAACAAAGCCGGTTTGCCAGCGTGACCTTTTTAAGTGCTTCAATCAATAATCGATAATTGCCCTAGCGATCCTACACACAGAAAAATCGCGACCTCGATATGTAAAAAAATAATATGTATAACGATGTTGTGTATATTTTCGACGAGTTTCTACACAACTTCGGTAGAATTGTTGTCCAACCAGTTTACCAGTTGGCATGTAGATATTAAAAATACACAATTAAACGCAAAGCGGAAATGTTACATAGTTTGTGTATTTTTTTACATATTAAAAAGGTAAAAGTGTCGAATTACATTCTTATAATGTACAAATCTTTCAAAAATACCACTTTGCGATGTAATTTTGCGCGCAAGATCGATCACACTTGAGCAAAATGGCGGACATGGCGGAGGCAGAAGAGCTGAAGCCCAAGTGGATAGAATTAATGAAGGCTTGGGGCCTCCAGTCTTTTGTTGAAGCATTCAAAGGTGAGTACCGGAGTTCTACGTCTTATTACTTGATTTTTTGTTTATATTTGGCTATTTGTAAGGAAGTGCACATGCATGTATGATGTAATGTAATACGGCTCGGACCTGGGGAAGCTTCTATGGTTACGCTATCCGTGCATGTATACTGCACTGCACTCCCGGGACTCATTGCGTGATTGCGGCACTGCATTCAGCCATTCAGCATATCAATGTACTATGGTCAGGGGCGTCGATACCTAATATTCATGTATTTAATTTTTAAATTATACCTAATAATCACGTATTTAACTTTTAAATTATACCTAATAATCATGTATTTAACTTTTAAATTATACCTAATATTCATGTATACCTAATATTCATGTATTTAATTTTTAAATTATACCTAATAATCACGTATTTGACTTTTAAATTATACCTAATAATCATGTATTTAACTTTTAAATTATACCTAATATTCATGTATTTAATTTTTAAATTATACCTAATAATCATGTATTTAACTTTTAAATTATACCTAATAATCATGTATTTAACTTACCTAACTGGTGAGGTAAAAGAACTACATAAAAAATTATGTTATTATTTTACCTAATATTTATGTATTTTACTTACCTAACTGCTAGGTATATTTTACATAATTACAAATTCGGTAGAATATACCTATTTGTTCGAGAGTTCGTATTGCACCTAACGTTATGTATTTTTTTACATAACTTACGTATTTTTTTTTCTGTGTGTAGTTGTACGTTCAAAAGTGGTAACTTTTATGTAACTTTTCTGAACATTTGAAACATTTTTATTCATTCTTATGGTAACAAATGCATAAGAATAGAATTATTAGATTTATTAGAAAAAACTAATGCATTTCGATTCGTCAATGGACGAAAACAAACGTAGTTTACTGAAATTACGGCTATGGTTGATACAGGCAGTGTTGCCAATCCCATGGCAAAACGCCCAGTGTTGCGGCCTACAATTATAATATTATTATTTTATATTTATTTTCTTGAAATTATTAAAGAGAATAGAGAGGGGTTAATTAATTAATTTGTTTGCAATAAGCATGATAAGGAAAGATGACAGAAGATTGTATAGATAAAATTAGACCCATGATAGTTGGGAAATAACCAATTCCACGCACTTTAGGTGTTAAAAGATACATATATATCGTCTACTTTTCGACAAAAAAATATTTTTAAAATCCATAAACATGAATGTATTAAAAACGTCACGGTTTATTTTCTCATACTCCAATCACACAAATAAAAATCAAATTACACTTAGAGAGACACAAGTGAAAAATAAGAACAATAGAGGTCAAAGTTCAAAAAATTAATAAAAAAGCGGAGGGCACTAGGCGGAACCTGCTTCTGTACAGAAGAACGGTATAAACTTGCTCTATGTAACGAACTTCGGCTAAAACTCAAGCTCTATGTAAAACATCCGACATAAACAAAGAATTAAAATGTTCAAACTAGTAAACTCTAATGATGAAGACGTTGACAAGTACAAATGGCTGGTTGATAGTTGTGTAAGATTGTGTGAAGGCCGGCCGTAAGGACCTTAAAAACACACAATTAGATATTCATGACTATAATATCTTGCATTCATATATAACTGATATGAAATTATAAAGGCGGAATGACTATAAAGACTATTATAGAAAATCAAAGGCATGCGTCGTTCTTAAAAAGAACAAATAAAAGGCAATTATTCAAGACTATGAACAATATCAGGTGGCTGCTTGCCACCTATGAGAGAATATTCTGGAGAGGGAAATATGCGTTTATTCCGTAAAGAAACAAAAACACGCGAAGATAGCTCAGATATTCAAAACTATGAATAACATACTGGTGAAACGAAGACCCACGTGCCTCAGAAATTAAATCTGGAAAAGTTTTACAAAGACGATGACACTAGTGTATACAATTTCGTTTTGTGTATTCTAAACTACAAATATGTGTTTAATTAAATCTCTAAATGTGAAGGAAATTGGTTGTATAATACACCTTCCGTGGTCATTTTGGTCAGGGAAAGTTTCAGATTTGTCAAAAGAAATTTCTAGTGCAGAATGATGTGTTTCAGCTTTTCAACTTTCCACGCGGCAAGGGTCTGACCTGAGACTAAATTTTAGTCTCAGGTCTGACGACATTGCAAAACTTTATAAAATGTTTCAATAATGTTAAATTAAATTACCATTTTTGGCATCACCATGAGAAGCATGGAAATAAGTGCAAACATGCCTAGTATTGGTTCCGTAATACTTGATATAGACATGGAAAGTTGGGAAAGGTAGGGGTGCGTGTGTTGGATGTAGTGGATGTTTTTGAGTGTTGGTTAATTGTTTTGTGGTATTCGGTGAGTGTGAAGATTGGGTTCATGTAATTAATTTTAGATTATATTGATTCCTTTAATGATTATATTTGTAAAATTGTCTGTAATTCAGCTACTTTGTATTTGCTGCAAGAACAGTTTTTAATACACCTTTATGACTAATGAATGAAAGAATGAAAGGTTTCTGAAAAATCTGTTTTATACAATACAATATAAAACCAATAGCCGCGTGGAAAAGGTTAATATTATTTCAAATTTGAAATAGCCAACACTTTGAGGATGCGATGCACAATATGAAATTTGTTAAAACAAGTCTATTTACTATGGTTTATGGGCGTGCAGAGTTTATTAACTTGCCACAACATAGTAATTATTTAGTAAAAAATATAACTTTGAACATTATTAGTTTATTTATTCATTTCATTTACCTTTTTTACATCTTGCAAGGAATGATGACAAATAAATTATCAACAAATTATGTAACATCGACAATTTGGAGACAATTATTATAGTATGAATAATTATAGAAACAACAGGGTAACTATGCTGTTAATTAATAAAACAGTAATTACCGTCCCTACATGTACACGCCTATTTATACACACGACATGCACGAGACAAGTTTATTTCGACCGTGAGACGTTAATCGATAACGTTTTGCCAGTTAGGGTTTATGACCTCTCCACAACAATAGGTAGTGTCTGACGTGTGAAGTGGCTATTATATTGCCTACTTAAACTCGTGTCAGCAATATTGGGGATTTGAATGTTGCTTGCGAGTGTCTTTAGGTCTGATCGTGATTATCAAATCTACAAAATTGAGGACTCCAACTTGATATATTCGGGAAATGAACTTCAGGCTGTGAGTTGAGTACGTCCATGTCGGAACCAGCACACGGAATCTCATGTCATTTGAAAGGAAGCAATTGGATCCAATTGCTCCCAATCAATCAAAAAACTACTCCTCCCACTACCATTGTCATAATTGTAAATTGTTTACTATAAGGATTCATGTCAATAAAACCCAAGGGGCGTCGAAATTTGCTTATTTTATCACAGAAAAAATCAATACTGGAGATGACATGAGTTTCCGTGGACCGGTTCCGACATGTCAGCAATATCCGTCGATCCGTTTCGACGCCACGCCTAACGTACCACGAACCTATCGGGAACTTATGCAGAACGTAAGTTAAGCACACGTTGAGTTCGAGTACGTCGAGAAATTTTGAACATGCTCAATAATTTTTCGCGGGCTCGACGTGTTCCAAATTTTCACAACGTATCACAGCGTATCCCCAACTTACCCCTAACTTGTATCAGCGTACACCAACGTACGCCAACGTATTTTTCGATATTTCGCATACGTTGTCATACGTTCAGGCGATACGCCATGGTGTGACAGGGCTACCGTACAGCTAGCGTATGTACCGTACAGCTAGCGAGCAATCGGCGTTTTGGGAACTTATGGAGGGTTTGAGTATATAAATGGGTCCCTTGAGTATCTCATCCTCACTTCTTCATGGTCTGTCGTGCTGAACACATCAACCCATCATCATACGCTACGAATACGCTACGCTACGGTAAGTATACGTTAAGCATATTACGTTAGTCATACGCTCGCATACGCTGTGATACGCTGGCATAAGTATGTTATAAGTTAGTGATACGCTATCAATACGTTAGTCATACGCTATGTATACGTTCAATACGCTATGGATACGCTATGGATACGTGACAGGGCCTTACACGATCGCCCGGCATAAGGTGAATACGTGAGAATACGTCGAAACTCGTTGGAAATACGTCAGGCATACGTTAGACATACAGCACATACGTTATCAACTCGTTATCACTACGTTGGCTGTACGTTTCCCCGTCAGCCTACGTTCATCAACGTATACCAACTTACGAGTAACGTACGAGTAACGTACCACTAACGTATGTCAACGTATATTTAACGTACCACAAACTTACCGGGAACTTATGCAGAACGTATTAAGCACACATTGAGTACGTCGAGAAATTTTGAGCATGCTCAATATTTTTTCGCGGGCTCGACGTGTTCCAAATTGTCACAGCGTATCACAGCGTGCTCTTAACGTAAACGACGTATCCCCAACGTACCACAAACTTACCGGGAACGTATGCAGAACGTATTAAGCACACATTGAGTACGTCGAGAAATTTTGAGCATGCTCAATATTTTTTCGCGGGCTCGACGTGTTCCAAATTGTCACAGCGTATCACAGCGTGCTCTTAACGTAAACGACGTATCCCCAACGTACCCCTAACTTATATCAGCGTACATCAACGGCCATGCCCCCCCCCCCCCCCCCAATTGATAAAAGAGTTTTTAAAAAAAGAGGAAGAGGAGAAGAAGGAGGTAGGGGAGGAGGCGGACTGGTAGGGCATAGGCGGCGCCAATAGTAGGGGTTATGGGGTCTCGTCCCCATAATTTTCTTGTTCACACTTTTGCCCGCGTATTTTATTTTAAAGCTTAACAATATGGCTTCAGGAACTTTTTTTCTGGACCATTTTAGTTTAAAAAATGATGTTTTTCTACACTCTACTGGTTACGACATTATAATGGGTCTCAATCCACTATCAATATTATTGCTTCAGAATGCTGAATCTTTTAAGTTAGAATTTAAATGTACACACTTTGCGTTCGGATTTTACTCCTATTACCTAATAGTAATGCCTAAATGCAGCAATAATTGTGTTTTAGTTGGCATTTGAGAATATACTGCTTTCAGATTGCTGAATCTTTGCCTTAAAATGCCGAAAACCCAGGAGCTTCCAGGGGCTTTGCCCCTGGACCCCACCCCTAAGGTGGCCCCCTTGACCCCACCCGCTGGTAGTTCCACACGCTTAGCTCGCTCCGCTCAAGGGGAGGGGGGAGGGGAGTTTCAGGACCCTGGATAAGATCGCGTGTGACACAGTGCTTTTATCATAACACGTGCGAACACGTCCCTATTAGTATACCACCCTCAATTATGCTACCCTGCTGTCACTGCCTGGATACAATATTGTCACGTATAGGTTAAGTGACCCAATAATATGTATAGTTGACAGACAGGTCACAACAGCGCAGGGAGATGACAAATGCACTTCTTAATGAGATATATACGAGAATTGACAGTGACGGAAGTCCGCATCAACTTGTTGACTTACTGCCGTGACTCTGGAGTATAAAATTGTAGTTCCGGTGTAGACCTCGTGTTTTTGATGTTGAATAATATTTTGTAAAAGGAAGAAAAATACCGTAATGTATGAACAATGTATAAGATCAATCTGACTAGCGTATGAGTAATTGTAATTACATTTTAGTTTACTTGCAAAGTTAGCTCGGCTTATACTTTCATTGTCAAGGGTAAGCAAGGACATACTCTTCACGATGAAGTGGGGTTGGATCACAATGGATTTGGGTTGGATTTTTGTACTTGGATTCTCGATTTTGGGTAAGTTTCAAATTTGAAATTCTGGTTGAACACTTTCCACGTGGCTATTAGTTTTACCATAATACAGATCAGATTTTTTCAGAAACTTTTTCCAACTTTCAAAGTTTATCCCAAGAATTACTTAACCAATATTAGGCATCTTTACACTTGTATTAATGCATTTCTCATGGTGATTCCAAAATCGTGATGACATTCAATAATGTTGACAATTTTTAAATATTGCTTGACATTTTGGAATTGGCGTCTGCAGACAACTGCCGCGCGGGAAGTGTTATTAGTATAACAAACCATATTGTCGATGTAATAGTCATTTAGGCATGTGTTTTGGTATAACGTTTGTGAGAAGGCCGGGTTGGTACACAGTTATCGTGAAAATCTACTTTAAGTATGATTCAAACTTACAAACTGTTATACTAATTATGCTGTTATCGGATGTAAAGATTTGAAACCCGCATTTGTATAATTATCTTGTCCTCTATGAAAAGCCTTGCGTGTACGATTGTTTCGGGAATCCCCCAGGTTATTTCTGTATGTGCCACGTAGGTGTTAATGGCGTCAGGAAACTCACTGTGTTATTATAGATCTTATCGATACTTATATTATTCGGACCTGATAAGCATGCATGTCTAAATGTCAAGTCCTTTGGTTATGTCTATCGTAATTAATTGCTTCCTCTATTGCTCAGATTAACTAACAGATAAGCATGTGAAGACAATAATGTGTTTATAATGCAGGTAGTTACGCCTTAAGTCGTGAACTGATTGAATTGGGTGTTGAAGGCTGTGCATTTGATTTGAAAATTGCAAATACTATATATAACCACAGTGATATGGTCTTCAATTCGTCAATGTTCTTAGAAGGGTGGGGCAGGGGGACAGCTCTCCTCCCTCATTCGTTTAGAGTAGAGGCCTGGGGGTATAACTCCCTCATTTGTTTAGAGTAGAGGCCTGGGGGGGGGGGGGGGGGGGTTATAACTGAATCATGTTGCACGAGTTTTTCTTCTCATTTGAATAGAATATAGGCTAAAAAGGTATCTAACATTTAGGACATTCTAAAAATTGTCAGTCTCCATCCTGTGCCTACATTGTAAATTTATTAATGTCCGTACAAAATAAATACCACGTTTTTAAACACATTGGATCGCTTCCGAATTGCTGCCGCAAAAGTTTCAAGCGGTTTCCAAAACATTCTATAAGTATCTTCTACTGATTAACATGGACAAGACATAGGTATAGAGTTATACGTTCTTAAGCTAGTGTGCGTATCTGTGTTAGCGACTGTTTGCAATGAGGGTCACAGTTTCAACGATCTCTGTACAAGACCGAGCGTGAACATTGTGTAAGCTATCTGCCTCCTAAATAACAGCGAAACACGCATGCCGTTAAATCGATGTTCGTACATGCATAATTTATTGTTATTAAATGGAGGATATTACACGTACATGTTAAAGCAGGCGATTGTACATGTTATACAAAATATACATTTTTTCTTCTTATTTTAGGACGGCGGTTTTTGTTTGTTTTTCGGGGCGTTAGGGTAAATATATTTTTGTGCCCCCTACCCCCCCCCCCCCCCCCCCCCCACCCAACAACAACAAAATCTATTTAAAATTAGAAAGAAATCGACAATTTTAGCATAAAAAGGCAATTATTTTCGCGCTTCGCGCACATTTTCTTAATAAATTAAACAAAATTTGACAATTTTACTGAAAATGCCACAAACAAATTTGCGCGTTTCGCGCAAATCATTTTTTTTCATGCCCACCTAACAAAAATTCTTCTCAAATGTAAAAATATTACTATGGTACTGGTACATTTAAACAACACTATAGCTAACATATGATATTGTAATCTGATTTTTATCAAACCTGTAAGTATAGATGTTAAGTTCAAAACCTTGTTCCTGGGGAAGAAACAACTTTGTGCAACCCTGGCTACATGAAGGGTCATCCTTAAAATAGTCATACTCCAAAGTTTGAGTTGGTTGCATAACTCCAATTGTTCTTATTTTAGACACACACGGTGACATGGATCACTTCTGATCACTTTTTTGGCTATGATTTTTTCCACATCAAGATATTTCAACTAGACAGAAAGTAGGGCAGATTGATGATCAGATTCGACAGTCTGTGTAGGGTGGGGTCATGACCGAACCATTTGATGCAACGAGTCATTTAACTAGGTGTTGTACAGTAGTGGTGACATGTAATTGTGACTAAATGACCTCAATCCCCAAGTGACACGGAGAAATTACGTATTCGACTTATACAAAGTACACTCTTGTTCCAGAAAAAATTGCATGGCAACCTGTTTGCTTTTAAAAGGAGACTCTAGAGGCAAACGTCATTTCTTAAAGCAGAAAATAACAGAATTATGGAGTTTTTTAGTTGATTGCTTTTTTGGGTAAAAGTGTATACTTTAGGTCCCAAATACTGGTATACCAGTATCGTTCGATACTGGAACATAACAGTTGCCAGTGTCGCTCATATTGGTACGATCTTACTTTTTTAGTATCGGTCGATACTGGAACACCAAATTCCAGTATCGCCCAATACTGGCACATTTTATATGTGCCAGTATCGGCCGATACTGGAATACTGACTTTGTACCAATATCGGACGATACTGGGTGTTCTAGTATCGCACGATACTAATGCAGTCCAGAATCTGGGACCTTAAGTACACTTTTTCCGTTTTTTGTTTTAATTTGTATCTCCGGACACAACATTAAGACAACATTATAGTTACAACACGTCTCCAAAATCTTCCCACAAGCGCAAAGGTCGTGATATATATATCCATTAACGTCCACGCGTATAACGATATGCCACTCTCTTTTTGATAAGGAGAAATTAAATAACTTTATTGGTGTAGCATCATTGGCTTAGGGGTTCAACAAGGTTTCGGAGTTGTTTATCTTGAATCGACAACGGTAAGACGGGTTTATCCGAGCAAAATAAACCCGTCTTACCGTTGTCGATTCAAGATAAACAACGACGAAGACCTTGTTGAACCCCGTTCAACAACGACCAAACATATTTACATCATTCAAATGTGAATATCGTTTTGGATAATTAATGAAAACAAGTACAAAACTTGTTTTAATAGGCTTAATTTGACATATAAAAAAATAGCTGCTCTTTAAAATCGAGAAAAAAAGTTTACGTTTATTATAATTAGGCCCTTATTTGGACATCGTCCGTTCCCCGTAAATGGGCGATCGAACTTCAGAATGGGCTGGGTTACAAAAGGTAAACATGAGAGAAGACAAATTATTTCGCAAGTAATTGTGAAATTAAAAATATTTTGTCAATAGCATTTTATTCACACTCCACCTTTAACATTCAGAGAAAAATTAAATCAAGAATGCGTTTAATTTACACAACACATTTGATACATGTTATAGAATATTTGTATAAAATCAAAACACACCCCTCCGTTTCAATAGTGATACGGTCCTGGAGATCAAAGCGAACACATTTCGCCGCGATGATGCAAAATTGCGATTCTCTTGTGCTCAGGTAGCGACGGTTCGGCTAAAATTGTGGCTTTAGAAGTGAAGCTTTACATATGGCCCTCGCAAGAATATTTTCCTCAGGGGTATAGCTACATTTCGGTATATAAAGCTATTTGCTAACCTTAAGGATTGCATGGCGAAATGCAATTTATACGTCGAAAAATGAACACATTTTTGCGAACATTTTTGTTTGTTTACAATTTTGCGGTTTCCAAATAAGGTTCGCTATCCTAGTAATTTGCATATGAACAGTGGGTTTATCTCAAATCAACAACGCTTTGTTACTGTACTTAAGGTATGGGGAGTTGTTGAATATCCTATAAAGGTGACCACAAGGCGACGATGAATAAACCATGTCTACAGCCACGACCGAGTCATTGTTTTTCACATTTTATAAGAGATAGTGTGGGGGCATGTGTCTATGTAGGATGACATGACAATATACCTGAAGACATGCTCCGAAAAAAATTGGCGCCGTGTCTTATTATCAAGTTTATATCCTAACCTTTATATATATGGTCACGAAATGCATAAGGGATAACATATGCCCCTGCCATAAGAATATGGGAGGAGGTATGTTAATACCGATCCTGTATTTGGCTAGTTTGTAATAAAACCTCTCATGTTTGGTCACATGATAAGTAGTAAGGTTAAAGAGGAAAAGTGGGGAGGGGAGGCCAACCTGAGAGTTCCATTAAAGGAAGGGTCCCGCAAGCACAACATTGAGCATTATTTGTTAGAAAAATAATTATCGAGCCGAAATTACGTAATTATATAGAACAAAACACCATACTAGTCACACAATGAATAAAGACTGCCATCACTCAACATGCAATTTTTAAAATTCGCGGCGATCAAAAGTCCCGGTGTCGATGACGTCACGGGTATCGGTGCTAAAATTTGCGCATGTGCATTGTATAACTATGACATCATCGACACTGGATCGCGATCGCCGCGAATTTTAAAAA